>OU015762.1:4159033-4208311 GCA_907173295.1 Fagus sylvatica
TCATGGAACGGGCGTATAAGATAATTCTTGGTCAATACCATTTGGTACAGTATGAATTATGATAAATTAATTACGCTAAACATTTTTTAGAATTCTAGCCTTTAACTAGTCATTTTTTTTTTCTTTTTGAACCAAAAAAAGGATGAAGAATAAAAAATAAAAAAAAAAACACATTTTCTTCTCACGTGGATTGGAAAATAAAGTAGGCTGACTTTATCATTTTCTCCGGTAGCTTTCCTAGGGAGTTTGGTCAAGTTTTGCTTTGTGACCATGTTTAATTTCTTGTCCACATGTAGACCTTTGAGTAGGCTTGGTTGGTCCTCGTGTCCAATATTTTCCTTTCTTTTTATTTTGTTTGGGAGGGTGATGTTGAAGAATTACTAGACCTTTTCATAAGCTTAATGGTACTGATCGTCACGTTTCATCCTAACTTTCTAAAACCATGCACACTGGTTCTTGAGTGCATATAAATATAATTCATTCTTAATAAGAACAATGAAATGCACCTCTGCTTTCACAATCATTTAAGACTTGTACATTTTCTTGCTCTGATAGTTATTACAATGCAGTGCCTTTATTTTTGTTCAAGTTACATAAATCGCAAATGGTAAAACTGGGTCAGAAAAAAACAAAAAGAACAAAGAAAAACCCCGTATTCACATTCATCTTCTGTAACAAGGATGCATGAAGTAATGTAATTTGAGATAATTGTGATAGAAAGGTGTGTTCATTTATTTTAGAATTGGTAAATTATACAGGTGGAGCCAAAATCCAACACAATCATCCAAATCTAGGTTTACATTGAGGTAAATTAGGGTGTTCCATTCCCAATTTGTGAAAAATTTCACTTTTTTTTTTTTTTTTTTACTAATAAAAAAAATTTGTGAAAATTTGAGTCTTTGTTCATCCAAACTATGAAACAATGATTTCATATTTTGGTTGTTTTTCATCCATCATATTGATTGAGGGTGTTGCAGAGTACATTGCTAATCCTGCTCATGTTGGATACACAAAGGTGCTCCTGCCTAATGTGGAGAAGTACATAGTGATTGAATACAAACTCACAACGGTTTGTTTTGAATTGGAAGGGTGATTGCAGTCATCTAGAATGCTGTTTCACCATATCTTAATGAAAATCCAAAACCGATGGTGATGAATTTATTTGTGTATCTTTCGATGAATTTATTCGAATCTATGTTTGTAACTATTTGCAACTCATATTTTTAAAAATAATATGAAGCTATTGGATGGTAAAGAATCATTATCAAATGTTTTTTTTTTTTTTTTTTTCTCCCACTTGTTTCCTATTTTACTTGGCTAGGATTCGAAAGTTGTCAATATGAGATCCTGATACTTAGACACTCAGTGGGAGAGCTAGATTGGCCTTTGGAGAAGACATTTGAAACTCTTCTTTTTTCCTCTGATATCATAAAGAGGTAATGGTAGCAGTTTGAATTCCTTCTCCCTTGACTTTTGCATCAGGTAATAAGTGTTAAAGGGGGTTAGACTAATCGTGACATAAGTAGAAACATAAACTGCAGAAGTGCATACGTGTCTATTTCAATAGAGCTAAACATTAAGCTCCAAATAGGGTTCAGAACCGAAGTCAAAATTTTCTATAAAGGCACTTCTTTTTAGCTAAACTACTATTTTCCGGCTAATCACCGATGTATTAAGCACTTGACAAATCTTGGGTTGAAATTAGTGGAAAAATAAGTGTTACCAAAGGAATCCAATTTTTTGTTTGTTTGATATAAATGGGCTAAGAATTTCACCATAAGAACAACTGTGGCAACAACCAGTACCATGATTGTTCTACATGTGTCACTCCTCATTATAGTTGCAACTCCAAATGTACTGCATCCAACAAAAATCCTGCTTTAGCAGTTAGTCCTGCAGATGAAGTGCACCCATAAAGAATTAGCAAAATGCATAATCCTTCTTGCCACTCTCATTAACCGCCCATCTAGCTTTGGAGTTGATAAATAATGCTTTTATTGATATACATAATGATTTTATTTACACAGGATTAATGACAGTATATTTCCCTGAAGTTATAATTAGACAACTACCTTAAGGTCATTACATTACTGTTAAAACTATCAGTAAAGGATGAGTCATATTGGGCTCTGAATTAGTACTTTTAGTTGGATGGACTGGACACCAATTTTTTAATTTTTGATGAGGATGGGCTAGGTCTGACCAACATACAAAAACCATGCTTTAAAGTGCTTGCATGCATAACAACCACACATATTTGTAAGGTATACAGATGTCAACATATGCTTCTTCTCACTTGCAGATGTCAGTTTGGTAGTCTGATTCTTCTCTTTCTTTCAATCAGTCATTTGTTAAGGCTTCTAGGTCCCCTTCTGTTACCATGATTAGTTTTCCCATTTATTTTCTTTGTATAATCATGCAAAGCAAAAGCAACCGTGAATCATCAAGAATCTAGGTATACAACTTTTGTAATTTAGAAGCCTTTCTCCAAAAATTAAATCAAATCTAATGTCAAGAACCTGATTACAAGACTTTTGTATTTTATCACCCTCCTCATTTTCCTCATAATTATTTCAAGTACTAAGACGTACTTATAGATGGATTCACAAAAAATACATCAAAGTCTAGAATTATGAATGACTAAACCAAAAAAAAAAAAAAAGCCAAAAAAAAAAAAGAAAAAAAGATTGCAAGTTCAGTTCATCATGAAATGACTAAAATCTGGGGTAGGCAATTGTTGTTGTTAACACCTCCTAGTGGGAAAATAATCAGCAGCAAAGATCATTTTGTAATTTTAATTACCAAGAAACTTGACACCTATTTGTTGTGGGTTTATGCAAAATAGAAATAGAAAAATATAAGAGACAACCACATAGGAACACAAAGATTTATGTGGTTCAGCCTTAGGCCTACATCCACGTGCGGCGTCTTTCACTAAGAAAATATGAAGATTACAAAGGTGGTACAAATGCACTCTCTCAAAGCCCAAATCCCAAATACACCGAAAGAGTTCCCTGTCACCACAACTAGCACACCACAAGAATTATTAATTCTCAAAACTTGTTGTGTAAAAGACCAAAGTTGTGTGCGCTCTCATGAATTTAAAGTGTAGTGAATATATATATGTATATTACAAGTTCGGTACCACCTTGGTGCACAAAACCAAGTGATGTGGTATTCCTAATAACCAAACTCAAGCCACGTCATGTCAACACTTTCTCTCTTTGGTATCCGCATTTCTTGTATAGCAGGGAATTGCAAGACCATTGATAGCTAATGAAATTTCCTGGCCAATAATACAGAAGTCAATGCTATTGGTTGCATCATCTACTCCAAAATGTGGCTTACATGTCTACTGCATGCCTGGGCAGTAAAAGTACTCATGAGACAAGTTGCATAGTTGCAGTCAACTTAAAAGAAATCAAAAGCACACAAAGTAAATTCATAAATATCCACCCTTACCTTTAATTGCCACTAATGCACAAGAGCACAAGCCTGCAAAAATTGTTGATGCAGCAACTTCACAGATTTAAAAGATGATATTGGTGGCTTTTGTCATGTAACCTGAGAAAAGTGAGTCACCTGGTTTAGTTGGGACAAAACACCACCTTATTATCTATGCTCACTATTACTTGATAATGACAAATGAAATCATTTGATTGATTCCATATGGTATCTGTGGCCATGAAATCATTTGATTGATTCCATATGGTATCTGTGGCCATTTTGAGGTGATTAGTGTGTAACTAAAAACCTTATCAAATCATCTCAAGAGGTGATATGAAGCAAGAGAGTGGAATTAAATGTACCATCATTGAATTTTCTATGTTCCATTTAATTAAATAAAGGTATGTAGTATTTTAACATGAATATAAAGCTTATGCTTCATAAGGAGAGGTTGAAAAGTTTAAAAATCAGTTAACCTGAAATTAAGCTATAATTGAAACTAGGTGGTAATCTGATTGCTAAGACCAAGCTACAGTCTTCATCCATTCCAACCTATCAAAAATATGTTCAAGAATCAAATTAAGAACAGGAAGAGAGAAAATTAGTAACATTTCTACCATCTTGCAATCGAATTTCCAAAAATTCATAATGAATGAACTTTTTAACCTATCTATGAGGTAAGATATAATAAAGATAGATATGTACCACTTTACTCTTTGCTTGTTGCTGCATATTCGTATTACGAGGTGTGGTTAGAAGACACATGTGCTATTACATTCCTCTATTTTAGTATTCAAAGCTCCTACATATAGAATCCAGTAACTTATAAACTCACCAAACCTGAAATGAAAAGGAAGAATGAAGAGAGCTAGACTGGTATATAACAGGGAACTTAGAAAGGAGATGTGTGAAATTGTGAATCTATTGAAATAGTTGAGTTAAATCCTTTTGAATCAACTGACACCAGATCACAAGTTTTATTATAGAATATTTCGTCAAAGCAGTCAACTTAAAAGCAATCCAAAGCACACATAGTAATTTCATAAACATTCACCCTTACCTCTAATTGCCACTAATGCACAAAAGCACAAGCCTGCGAAAATTTTTGATGCAGCAACTTCACAGATTAAAAGATGATATTGTTGGCTTTTGTCACGTAACCTACGATAAGTGAGTCACCTGGTTTAGTTGGGACAAAACTTCACATTATAATCTATGATCACATTATAAACCTCCTCGAGTGATGTAAGATATCACACGGCTTGAGACAGAGATGATAATCGAGGGCAACTCACAATCTGTAAACTCTTGAGAGAATTTGGTTCAAGAGCAGTTAAGTCTGCATTCCTGGCTTGTTCTGACTTGGGTTGGGGCTTGAAATTTGGCAGCCAAGGGAACCACGGGCCTTTCCAGATATCCACATTCAAACCGTTAACCCCAACGAGGCATGCTCCTAGCAGGAGGATTGGCTTGGCTTTTTCGATATTCTACACAAAAAATCAAATTAATGAAAAAACAAAAAACTACTTTTAATTGAGGGGAAACAAAAGGAAGTTGGATACTTGATTAATATGGAGGATAAAATTTTAAAGGAGATATATGGACCTATAGAAACATTTTGGACCACATCATCCTTCTGAAATACATTTAAATCTAGGGATGCAAATAGTCTTGGACCATTTCTTACTAATTTCTGCCTGGCATCATACAAATAAGTGAGGAAAAGAGCAAATAACAAGCTTTCTAATATTATGTTTTATGTTAGTTTGGTTTACAGAAAAGAACTTTGCATTCAATGTGAGAATTCAATTGATTTTCTTTCTCCTCTTTCAAAAGACAAACTATGTATAACTTTATATTTTTATTTATCCTAAATTTGTATCCAAATATTGCGCATAAAGTAAAATCCATTCCAACACTTCTGCATGTCTAAACTCAAAATCTGAAGTCATACTTTTAATCCAAACTAAGCTGATATTATACAGTGAACTAAAATCAGCCTTTATCCCAAAAACCACATCTAATATTTCTGTTTGTTGATATAAATAGGTAGTAGTAATAAAGAGTTGAAGAAAATGAATACCTGAATCGCATCCTAGAGAGTAGTTGTCAATAATGATCATTCACCATAATGTAATCCCAATATCAACAAGTTCCAGATTTCACTCTGTTTATTCAACATCAAGATTGCAAACAGCAAAGTGTCATCTTATAAATTATAATTTATATAAATTTAAAAATCTTTAGAAAACACAAAAAAAATGCGGATCTATGAATCTTTCCTCTTGGGTTACCACTTAATGTGAGAATCACATCTAGAATGAAATTTTTAAGTGAGGCAAAAAATAATAAACACAAAACAAGATAATCACCTAAGCTGTTGTCTTGTTGCACTTGTCCATAAGGTTCTGAATATGCTCAGATATTTAAACCTCATTTTGTTCTGTGCTTCCAATTCGTTCTTCATCCAAGACCAAATACAGTGAGAAACATTAGAACACACAAAGAGAACACAAAGGAGTTAACAATATTGCATTTGAGCTTCTACAAAGGATTAGTATTGATAATTACAAAGTCCTTTGTTGACTTTGTAATGATTATTAGGCCATTTTCTTTGATTCGGAAGCAAATCGATTAACTCAACCACCATAGTGTTGAATGTCACAAATCAGAGATGCCAATAGTATTTGAAAATATTCAATAACATTTGATTATAGACGAGTCTAACCGAGTACCTTAGCTACATCAGCTTCTCAAATACTGAATGTATACAAGCGATACATCCCATCACCATATTTCCACAGAAAATGCTTCAAATTCTTCAGATAATCGGCATTTGCTAGGGACTATATGTAACCTTGTTAACAGAACACAAATCATGTGCTTTAAAATAATAATAATAATAGGAACAACCCATCAAAGTAGAACGCTAAGACATTATTCAACAGTTTGGTCTCTGATTTTTTCTCTTTCTTTTATTACCAGAAAACCAAAAGCTTCCCTAAACTAAGCCCAATTTAATTAAATACCATGGTTGAATAATTTGGAAATCGAAAATAAAAGTAAAGATAATATTGTTTCTGGTCTTTCTCAAAAATTTCTTTATTTATTTGGAAATCAACAAAACATAAAAGAATAGGACTAGATGACTGGGATTAGAGAAAGTACACCATTAAAATACTTAGGAGAGGGGTCCTCATGGGTAATTTTAGGTACGTGAGCAATCTTGGGCCAATCCTCGCCGTTGGGCTCTTATTTTTGTGGGCTCCCTACCAAGGCCTTAGGCCTAATCCATTTGACGAGCGGAATAACTAAAGACATAAAACACATGCAGTCTAATGTTTGATCAATGGATATCCTTTTGAGGGAAAAGACTTACGCTTTTGTTAATGGAAAGTGATATTTCCACACTAACATATTTCTACACTAACATGAAAATTATACTTTGAAAAGACTAAATTGCCCTTATCCACATAACATTGATATTTGCATACTTTCATACATAAGGGCTTTTTAGTATTTTACAAACACAATTTCCAATGTTGGTGTGGAAATATCAAATGTTGGTTTGGAAATAACACTCCCCTTCTTAATTCATTTGTTAACCAGTTGAGACTGATTTCAAATTTTGGGAACAGAAGGATGTATTACTATATACCCTCAGGAATGTGAGGCTACTTCAGAGACAAAAGCATTAGATGCTTACAAAGTAGAAGTACTAAAGAAACAAACCTTTATCATTGAAGTCTTAAGAGCCATCTCTTTGGAAAATCATTCTTTCTCTTTTTCCCTGCACCAACAGCTAAGTCTAATATATAAATCATGAAATTCATAATAACTTAATTTCTTGTATTAAGTTATTTCTAAAGGATGGTTTTCGAGTACTGATATGTACAAAAAAGTTACAATTTGAAAAGCATTAAAATAGCATCTCTGAAAATCATTAGTAATATTTTCACATGAACATAAAAGCTTCACAAGAAGTCATTGAAATGTCCAAGAATCAGTCTCCTGAATTAAGCATACCTTTGATTGCTAACACCAAGCTACTGTCTTCATCCATTCCAAGGTATCAAAGAAAAGTTTGAGAATTAAATTAGAAAAGAAAGAGAGAGGAAACAGTAATATTTCTACCATCTTGCAAAGCAAATTTCCAAGACAAATGAAGTTTTAATCTATTCTATAAGAGTAAAGATTTAATAAGGATAGGAATGAGATACATAACACTCTGCTTTTTGCTAGTCACTGCATATTCGTATTACCAGCATGGTTAGAAGAAACATGCACTCTTATTCTTAAACTCGTCTGCTTTAGTATTCAATGCTCCTGTGGCTGAATGGCTCCTGCACATAGAATCCAATAGCTAACAAACTCATCATACCTGAAATGAAAAGGAAGAATAAATGTGAATTCCATCCTAGGCCTGGAAAACAAAAACATGCCACGATTTTACACAAGACCATATCTCAAAGTTGGAGAGTAGTTAGTAAAGTCATATCACAACATTATTCTTACATAATCGTTGGTAATCTATGCTGCAATGGTCTATGAATGGGATCTGAGCATCTTTTATTATCCATATTATACCAAAAAAATAAAAAAAGACATGCTAGTTGTATCTGTTTCATTTAGGTCAAGCATCAATGGCAAATACACATGACGATGATAGTAGCTAGCTATACTCATTATAAAGACTTATATCTAACAATTATGTATCATAAATCATCAACAAGATCTGGAATACTGGAAACCACAACAGATGGTCATTGGCAAGGCATAAAAAAACAAATCATTAAAGCAGTGCCTTCTTTTGACAAAAAAGTGTCATAATGCTTTTCTCATTTCAAAATAGTGCAAAGAAACACAAATTGTTCTTCAAAAATAGATATATAACTACTATAGAAAAATGCAGTTGAACATACAAAAATAGTTGAGTAGAACTTTTAATCATAAGGAGACAATGGAACTTCAAAGGCAAGAAAAGAAGGAAATTGGTTCAATAGGTGCAGAAAAACGGGAAAAGGTACGTAGACAGAACCAGTGAATTAAAAAAAAAAAAAAATTAAACAAAAAAAAAACCTGAATTAAAAAAATTACACATTCAGCCACGAGACAGAAAACATCAACCAAGCCTTAGTTCCAAAAAAATTTGGGTCAGCTATAGATCCTCAACAGAAACTATGAATTGAATAGACTTTTTAAATCTTTCAAAATTTCACAATCTTTTTCATAATTGTTGAAGTGATAAGTTGTGATTGATATAAAATAAAAGTGTTCATGGTCGTTCTAGTGAAAGTTATGTTACACTAATCATAATTTGTCACCTATGTAAAAAAAAAAAAAAAAAATTGTGAAAATTGTTGTGCAACATTGTTTCTACATTAAACCCCTTGAAGTTTTGAATATAATACTTAAACCTCATGTAGTTTTTCCGTAAAACGCAGAGTTATCAATATTTTTATTTATTTTTTTATTTTTTTCTACTACCCAGAACAATAGAAACAAATAATAGAGATGTACAAAGGTTTTAAATTAAAACGATTTCATAAATTTGAGATTTTAATTGATAAACTAAAATATAAGCATATTAATGTAATTTCCCCATAAAGTCTGAAATCGAGTTAAAAACTCTTATGCCGTCTTCCACCAAATGCCAATGGACCTCTTGGACTTCATTTGTCTCGTGGGCCCCAAACTCAAATAAAAATGCTTGAGTTCGACTATTGGGCTCGCTACCAAGGGCTTAGACCCAATCCATTTGCATCCGACCACACCGCTATGTATGCCAATTGATCGGATGAAATTTGATGTGCTTCTCAAGACTCAATCACCCGGATTCCATCTCCCTTTACTGAGACTAACTCTATCTTGCGTCTCATACTGAGTTTTGTGGACAAAATTATGGAAGTGGTTGGTGTAATAAAATCAATATTTGAAAGTTAAAAATGTGGGGACAATCTTGATTGTAGTCTGTAGACCGACATGGTGTGCCATGTGCATATTAATGAAATGGCATCTAGTTTTGCACAATGATTCTTATCCTAATAAAGAAATGTGCACGTTGAACATCAACTTGTTGTTTATACTATTAAATAATAGATCAAATCTCAATCCCCCTCTCACGTTGAAACTTTCATTTTCATTACATTTTCCCTATATTAAGTGGCCCTCTTTCCTACACCTGATCATATACTACCTACATATATACATTCCCAAATAATTTCAAGCTTTTCTTAATTTCTATTTATGGAATCCTCTTCTTCCTCAATGATCAATGGTCCCAAAAGAATTGAAGAAGAAGTATATAAATCTGATCCAAAAACCCATAACAAATACAAAGAGTTAGTCTCAACCCTCCCGAGAAGAAATGGTTGGATTTCCGGTTTTCATTTCTACCAGTATGAAGGTTTTTGGCACAGTCCCTTCTTCCTAGAAGGATTGTTGTCAGCTCAAGAACATTTCAAGCCAAAACCCAATGATATGATCGTGAGCAGTGCTCCAAAAACTGGGACAACATGGCTTAAGGCCCTGTGTTTTGCCATCGTGACACGTTCCCATTATGATGATTCTACAAACCCTTTGCTCACAACAATGCCACATGAATGTGTATTGTCCCTGGAGGGTGATCTAGCCCATAACTCATATCTGCGGAACGACAATATTCCACTTGTGAGTACACATGTTTCCTACACTTCCTTACCGAAATCTATAATAGATTCTAGTTGTAAAATTATTTACATATGTAGAGATCCTAAGGATGCATTTGTTTCTCTATGGCACTTTATTCGCAATGGTAGTCCTAAGGGAGTGGAATCCTGTTGCAAAGAACAACTTTGCTTGGAGGATGCATTCGAGTTGTTTTGTGAAGGAATCTCTATTTTTGGACCTTATTGGGATAATGTTTTAGTGTATTGGAAAGCAAGTCTGGAATCACCTGAGAAGATACTATTTTTGAAATATGAAAATTTGAAGAATGAGACCCTATTTTACGTAAAGAAAATGGCTGAATTCATGGGTCACCGTTTTTCCTTAGAAGAAGAAGTACAAGGCATGGTCCAAAAGATTGTAGACCTATGTAGTTTCGAGAATATGAGGAATTTGGAGGTGAATAAAAATGGAAGTTTCGGTAGAAATCGTCCTGTAGTGACTCAAAACAGTTCATTTTTTAGGAAAGGTGAGGTAGGAGATTGGAAGAATTATCTTACACCTATGATGGCATCACGTCTTGACCAAATAACTGAGCAAAAACTAAGAAGTTCTGGCTTGACATTTAATGTCCCATCTAATGCATGAATTGATGGGGGGTTTCAATCGTATCATGACATATTTGCACCAAGTGTTTCAGTTCGCATCCAGTCATTTTGGATTAAGAACAACTTGTTACATAGTAGTAATTAATAAGGTGTGGCAGCTACACACCCCATGTGTGCTTGTTGTTCGTGTGTGAGTGTGTTGATTTTAATTCCTTGTTCGTTTGCTATATTGAAGTATGATGTACCGTGCGCTAGCTTATTAGCTAGCTGTTCATTGAAATTGTAAAACTGTATTTATTATCTTAAGGTTGTTATGTTTTCCTCTATTTTTTGTTTAGTGAGAATGTATAACATTAATGCATGTGATTCATGAACGTTCATTTCTAATGGATATCTTGTATCGCTTTTATTTTATTTTTTACTAGGTAATAACCTGCACATTGCACGGTATATTGTTAACAAAATATTTGATTTAATGGTTTAAATCAAATTGGCAACCATGTATAGAGAGCTTCTTAATTTTCCTCCTCATTAATTCAAGTACTAAGATGGATTCACCACAATAGTCCACCATCTAACTTACAGCAACAATGAATATGGAATTGCAAAATTAAGCAAAAAAGGAGAAGAGGATTGCAAGTTCAGTTCGTCCAGTTCATTATGAAAATGACTAAAATTAGGGGTAGGCAATTGTTGTTGGTGACATTATCAGTAGGAAAAAAGATTGGCAGCTTAGACCATTTTGTAATCTCAACAACAACTAGCAATTGTTGCTAGTGCATGTATTCCCGAACTTTTGAAGTTCCATTCCTGTCTTAGTGCTATACTTTCTGTTGAGATAACAGAACCCTTACCCTATTTGTTATGAGTGTAGCAAAAAATAGTGAGTTATTGCAAAATAAAAAAAAATAAAAATAGAAGAAACAATCACACTTGTACACAAAGATTTATGTGGTTCGGCCTTAAGCCTACATTCACATAAGACAACTAGGAGAGAGTTTCACTAAAAAAATATGGAGATTACAAAGGTAGGTTGTACAAAAACACTCTCACAAAACCCAGGTCCCAAATACACCAAAAGAGCTTTCTGTCCCATATCACAAGAATTTCTAATTCTTTAAACCCAGCGTGCAAAAGACCAAAGTCGTGTGTTTTAAAGAACTAAGCATGATTGGTTATGTATATCTTCTCATCCTATTGAGAAATAAATACCAAATTTGAGTCAAATTTGGTTTGGTGTTGATCGTGTTATATATGGAACTAATTCAAGCCATCTCTCTTTGGGAGTCATTCTACAGTACCTACTTATTTTTATGTGGGTATAATACCTACTCAAATCTGAACCCTTAATTTTAATAAACTTAATCCTAACCATTTGTTTAATTAACTAGGTTTACCTCCTACCGGTTGAATAAGTTTTTTGTTTTTTCCAAAATTGCTTTTCTCTTTCTCCTCTCTCCTTCCCGTAAAGCCACTATTTTTTCATTCCAAACAAACTAATTCTTCTGAGTCCTCTCTTGCACATTCACGTCTACAATCACAGTAGAAAAAAGGATTAACTTAAACTTCCTGTTTTTTCAATCTCGTTCTGCATAATTTCTCATGGTGTGGGTGCTTTGGTATTGTTGGATTTGATGTGTTTGGGTTGTTGATGGGTGTGGGGTATTGCCAGCGTTGATGGTTGTGGGTTTGTTGGTGTGGTGGCTCGCGGTGGCTCGGGTTATTGTGGATTCGCTGGTGCAGTGGCTCGCGGTGGCTCACCAGTTTTTTGGGTGGTGGATCACCGGTGGCTTGGGTTGTGATTTGTGTGGTCTGTGAGTTTTCCGGTGGGTATGGTGGGTTGTGAGGATGTTTGTGAGATTTCCGGCGGGTTTGATTTGCTGTTGGGGCTGGATTGCGGGGTGGGTCACAGTGGAGAAGGAGTGGGTCTATGGTGGCCGGGGAGGGTTTGGTGCAGGGGTGTTCCGGTTGTTTTTATTTTTTAAGAAACAATAATAAATAAAATAATAATAATAATAATAATAAATGAAAACATTACTATAAATCACATGTAAAACAATAACCAAATAAACTTTTTGTTGTCAAAACTATTAAAGTATTATTCTTAAAAACAATTTTTCAAAACAAGAAATTTGATTGTTGTTGTTTGGTACTATTTAATTTTTCTAATATAATTAATAAAATAAAATAAGTATTGATAGGTACCATCAATTGTGATGTATTTGTGAGGTTGATACTAACTAATTTTTTAATATAATATATATGTACATATATATATTTTTTTAAATTATGGTATCAATTAATGTGATAGTAGGGTATTATCATATGTGATATTGGTATTATTAAATGTGATGTTAGTACCATCAAATGTGATACAAAATTAAGGTACTAACCAATGTGATGTTAGGTACCATTATTGTGATGAAGGTACTATTATATGTGATATTTGGTACCATTGCATATGATGTTGGTATCATCAAATGTGACACAAAATTAAGGTACTAACCAATGTGATGTTAGGTACCATTATATGTGATGTAAGGTACCATCATATGTGATAAAGGTACTAAGTACCTTAATTGTGATGAAAGTACTATTATATGTGAAGTGAATAAAGGTACTAAATAATGTGATAAAGGTACTATTGTATGTGATATTGGTACCATCAAATGTGATGATGGTACCATTAATGTGATGTTTTGGTGACCTTCTATAGCAGGTTACCTATTTAGAGGTACGGTACCCACGTGGGTACCGTAGAATGATCCCTCTCTTTGGTAATCCACATTCCTTGTAAAGCAGGGAGTTGTAGGACACGATAACAAATGAAAATTCCTCTGCGCCAGTAATAATGAAGTCAGAGAAACTGGTTGCATCATCTGCTACAACATGTGAGGTAAATCAATGTCTGCATGCCTGGACAGTAAAAATAGTCATGAGACAGGTTGCATATTATATCACAACACTCATCTTTAAAGAAACCGAAAGTAAACATAGTTATTTAATCAATATCCACCCCTACCTTTATTTTTGCAACTCTATTACGCAAAAGCACAAGCCTTACTCAAATTGTTGATGCAGCAACTAATTCACATTGTAAAGAGACGATATTGGTGGCATTTGTCATGTAACCTGAGAAAAACGAGTCACCTGGCTTAGTTAAGCCACGTAACAAGCACACAACGAGTCACCTGGCTTTTGGAGGCAACAGGCAATAAAATTGTCAATATGACGGTATTACTTGCAATCAGATATTGTTTTCTTTTGGGTTTTATATTTACAAAAAGCATCTCTCATGACCTATCCTATGGTTTAATTTGCAGCAAAAGATTGTGATGAAGATTAAGTTACAAGCCCAACAAAGTTGGTTAAAAAAAAAAAAATTCGACAAAAGTAAGAAGGTGGCACTTGACATCGTAACTGACTTATGTAAGTATTATAGATCAGAAAGCTCCGTCATGTGTTCTAGAAATGTGATAATTAATATTAGTACTCACAGTTCAAAACAACTATTTATCAGCAAGGACACAATTATGCACTTTTTGTTCTTTCACGTTTTACTATATCCTTTAATCTACGTGACTTTGATTAGCAATTTGTTTTTAAAAGTTTTATTATCTCTCCTCGCCACATTTTATTGTTTGTTCATTCATTTTCGTCAATAAAGTTTTGTAAGATATCTTTCTTTCAAAATTTTTGAAATATGTGTATAACCTTTTGAAATATATTCTCTATAACTCATTTTATTGTCTATCTTGCCGGACCAAGTTGTTAAAAAACTATAAATTCATAAATATATCAAAGTCTAGACTTAGATTATATATTAGGGGAAATTACACTTTACCACCCTCAACTATCACCCATTTTTCACTTCACCCCCTAAACTTTAAAAAGTAACAATTGCCCCCCTAAACTAATCGAATTGCACGACCGTTGCCCCCTGAGGCCAAAATCGAGTTAAAATAGACATAATAGAGCAGGCCGTTACCCACTGGAAGGAGCCACACTTGAAGAAGAGTCAAAAGAAAACTCAGAGATACAAGTTGGCCTATTCTGTGTTGCTCTATTCTGTCTATTTTAACTCGATTTTGGCCTCAGGGGGTAACGGCCGTGCAATTCGATTAGTTTAGGGGGGCAATTATTACTTTTTAAAGTTTAGGGGGTGAAGTGAAAAATAGGTGATAGTTGAGGGTGGTAAAGTGTAATTTCCCCTATATATTATTCATTTGCAATGCAGTTGGCCCGGTCTCTGTGGCATTCAGAGGAGAGAATTGCGATACATTGGTGGTGATTGGGGATGGAATTGATGCCGAAGAGTTGGCTGCTATTTTGACAAACATGGTTGGAAAGACAGAAGTCATCAAAGTAAGCAACGTTGAATAAAGCTAGCTAGGAGGATCAAATAATACAAGGGCCAATTGGAATTCCTTTTAAACAACCCAACGTTTATTTAAAATGTATTTTGGCAAGATTTTAATATAATAAACATTCTCTTAGAACTAGAAGATCTAGTTTTATCATTTTTCGTTAATTTCACATCCCCTTATCAAGATATTATATAAGCATTTACAGAATTTAATGCATTGATAAAAAGGACCCTCATAGTCATATATTTAATGTGTCAAGTGTGACAAATATGTATTCATTTTGTATAACCTTTTGTTTTCGGGTCAGCGTTCTCTAGATACGCGCACCTCAACTAATCCCAAAGGGATACGTAATCCCCTACTAGCCATGTGTATCATAATAGGTGCAAGGCTTTGCCTACGCACACCTCAACTAATCCCAGAGGGACACATAACACCCTACTAACCATGTGTATCATAATAGGTGCAAGGCTTTGTCCTTGGGTAGGTAGTCCCTAAGGGGACTCGACAAATATGTATTCATTATCTCATTTTTCTACTCTTTCAAATTTTTAGCACATTCTTTCTTTTATTTGTATTGTTAAAATTAATGCAAAGCATTTACAAATGCTCAACGACCTCTTAAAAAATGAAAAATAATATTACCTTTTATATGGAAAATAAAAATAAAGTTTCATGTTCTAACTTCTAACCAAAACAACACAATTTCAAGCTTTTTATTGCATTATGTTTTCATAAACATCTCACTAAATGCTGTTTTTATGACTGATTACAAAATAATTCATGATTGACTACTAAAAGCTTACAAAAGCTAAAATCACATTTTCAATTGACAAATTGTGACTATTTAGCCAAAAAAAAGTCATACTATATTCCATTAAAAAAATAATTATATCAAATATTTCTACTCATGGCGAGGGTATGGAAATTCTCAACACAATCTTTTATTATTATTATTATTATTTTTTTATTATTTTTATTTTTTTTACTAAGGCAAAAATTCCTAATCTAATTTGTACAAGAGAGATTGAACTCAAACTATCATAAAAGAATGTGTCAATTAGGGGAGAGGGATACCACTAAGCCAAATGCTTGGAGGATTCGACTCATTAATTAATTAATTTATTTTTTTAATGAGAGGATTCAACTCAATCTTAATCTCAAATCTCAAATCTCAAATTTTATTATGAATGAATTATTACAAGGAGTAAGTTTTGGGTAATGACTTCATGATGATATTATCCATAACTAACTCCCTGGTGCAAACTTATAACAAATCAATTACAATTACCATACTAGAATATTTAAAGCACATGGTTTCTAATAATTAATTAATCACCAAAAATCTAGCTCATGCATCTGCCATGTAACAACTTTCCCTCCAAATTTCAAATGCTACAAATAACACTTCCATACATGTAATACTCGACCACTTAGCCTTCTTGTGACAATCGGCCATGCCATTTCACTCCATTCTAACATCCCTTGACATGTACTGATGTACAATGTCATGTCGCTGCATGCCACGTCATCGTCATACATGTTAACTTTAGACTCCGCCAATGATCATGAAGCATTTGCAAGAATCTTGGATGTGGATGATATAGAACTGTTTGGTGGGAACAAATGGAGCCATACTTACTAGCTGCACTGCTCTCCATCGCCATATTTCAAAAAACAAATTGTAACAGATAGAAGAATTGTTATAACAGGCTTGAGCTCTATATATAGCAACTGTAACGCAACTGCTGCTATAGTTATCAGCTTAATGGTTCTTGAGTGCAAACAATTACATTGAAAAGAATGGGGAAATGACCTCCACTTTCACAATCATCTAAGACATTGCATTTCGCTTTATGTTTTCTTTTCTCCAATGCAGCATATTTATTTTAGTCCAAGTCAAAATAAAATGCAAATGCAAATGGTTAAACCTGGCACAGCTGAACAAATTAATATGAACAAAGAAAAAACATAGATTCACATTCATTCTGCAATGAGGATGTGTAAAGTGATATAATTTGAGAGATTGTGTATGCAAGGTATTTTTCTTTTATTTAAGATTTGTAAATTATACAGGTGGAGGTGGCAAGTCTAGTAAGAGCCAAAATCCAACACAATCATCCGAATCTAAGTCTTCTTGGATGGCAAGGAAATGTAAGCCTCCACAGGCTTTTTTAGCTGCTTCCCAAGCTTCAGCTTCATTTGTTGTTACAGGAGTTTTCTTGTAGGTAGCATAAACATATATACCGAGTAGAAATTCCATCAAAAATTGAATTCTTCATTTTGCTCTTAAGCCAATTAATGTACTGAATTTTTATGGTCACAAAATTTGAGTGTTATTGTTAATTTTAAGGATTAATCAAGTTATGAGGTGCAAATTGCAAATTTTGTTACAATTGGGGATAATGATTGCAAGTTTTCATAGTTTAGGGTGCAAGTTCAAGTAACCCTAAAGTTTAGGTGATTTTCAACAATTAACCCCAAAAAAATAAAAATAAAAATGATTTATATATGTTTAGTATATATACCAAATCTAGTCAATGTGTGAATTGGATTGTAATTGGATGTTTGATTTGAGATTTTCTAAGTGCTTTTGATTTATTGGATAATTAATTGTCTTGATTAATTATGATTTAATAGATATTTAGCATAACATTTTAATTTTATCTGATTCTTGGGGTAACCAACATCATATGTAATATGTAACCATATAATTAATTAAAGGTGGGTTTTATGTACACTATATTGTTATATAATTAAATGCAGGTTTTACACACTCTATTATTGTTCAATACAAGCATTACATATGATGTATTTTCACCATACATGTGACACTATAATTATATATACTAGTCGCTAACCCGTGCGATGCACGGCAAAGTTCAATACAAATTACATATATTTATTTTGGTTGAAGTTACAAATTCCAATGTTCATCTCACAATGCCACTTGAGAATGAACTTTGATCATCATATGTAAGAAATACATATAGAGAAAGATCACTGGAATTAAAACAAATGAGTAGCTGCACTAAAGATAACATTTGAATAAAGGAATTTACATTCTTGGTCTCTGACAGTTATGCTTGGAAAGGCTCTTAGATTTCTAGAAGAACATAATAATACTATGAATTTGCTTAATAGAGGCTCATCCAAAGAGAAATTGATACACAATTCCTGAATCAAACTTTTGCCTAGAAAACAACAACAATTCCATATCAAAAGGTGCAATAAAGAAAAGCTAATATAAATAAAAATGTTTAGATCCCAAAGAGAGAAAAAGAAATTTTTTTACCTTCCAGATGCAAAGACTTGGCTTAAGATATCTCTAAAATTAACCTTTCTTACAACTTCAAGCAGAGCTGGAACACCAACATAGAAAGCATAAATAGCCAAAATTTTCAAGGATCAATAATTTGGTTAAGCATCAGAACAAAATATTGATTTAATAGAAAAGATCACAATATGGATCTAAAATATTATATATATATATATATATATATATAAGAGTAGTCCTCTTGTCTACCAGAGTTTTGAACTTGAAATTAACATTTTTGAATGTACATCACCTTGGGCAACAAATTAATTAAATTTCTTATATAAACAATGCCTGAGACACAATGCCTATTGCACCTCTGACACAAATATGCAAATAGAAATACTCATTGAGCATAGTATCATGATTTAAAAGAGGAGAACTACTCATGGATCAAGGCCCGAACCACAAATCAGAAAATTATTAAACATGCTACTAATACCACAATTTCTCCACAAATAAAGAGAGTAGTTTATTAACTTCTTGATAACTATTCCTAAGAAAAGCAATTAAATTCTTATAAATACTCTCCTTAAAATTCACATTTGTATAATTAGTCAGAATATAGCATATGCAAATTATACTGTAACCACTAATGCCATATAATAGTTAGATTTTATTGAAAAAATTGTTGTCTTTTCAATTTCTAAAACGGCATTATAACATAGGCAAATGGACTATTGAAACTATAATTTCATCACATGCAAATTTCCAGAATTAATTATTTTAGTTGCTGAGTAATTTTTGAACAGGGATGGGGCTAAAGGCTTCTTTTTCATTGTGCAGAGTGTCGCATCTCCTATGCTTGGGAATATTCTGCAGCAATCAAAAGTAAAGAATGGTATGAGATAAATAAAGATTCAGTGCCTTATCAAGCTGTCTCTGTTTTCATCTGTTTTCTATACTCATCTTTCTCTCAGATAGCAATTCTAGCTTAAGACAATTCTAATGCAGCTATGAAGAGGAAGCAATGAAGAAGTTTTTTCTCCATTTGCTGGTTTTGTCACACTCCTACTCAATTCCATCACTGAAAAGAGTTTGTATATATGTTCTACAACATAGTTGGCTGACCAAAGAAAACGTGATAGATGTGCTTCAATTGGCAAGGAACTGCGATGCACCGTAGCTCTCCTTCATTTGTGTTCGAAAGTAGATATTCCAATGCGGGACATGGTCTGCAGAGTGTTGAGAAAAATTTAGAATATACAACTCTAAATTTTTCTATCTCTCAAAGAAGAAATTCACTTAAAATTGGAGACACAACAAAAGACTTTATTAAACTGAAAATATTACAAAGAAAGCTCTCAACTTTCACAAACACTCAACACTCAAGACTAAACTATATATAAGACTAACTTCACTCCTCGATCACTCAAGACTAACACTACATATAGGACTTTCACTCCTTGATACAAAATGGAATCCATTGCTCCCTATTTATACTAGCTTGAGAGCTTCTAGGACATTCTTGCATAATGGCAAAATCAACTCTTCACCAAGCTTCTAGGACATTCTTGTGTGTGTGGAAGTCTCTAGATAGTGGTATTTTGTAGAGACTTCTAGAGAGATAGAGAAGGTTCTAGAAATTTCTAGAGAGAAGGAGAAAACTCTAGAAAGCTCTAGAGAGAAGCTTCTAGAGAGACTTAAAGAAGTTTCTAGAACTTTCTAGATAGAGAGAGAAATTTCTAGAAAGCTCTAGAAGATTCTAGAGAGAGAGAGAGGCGGTGATTGATCTTTAACACAGAGTACAATTAATTTCTCAATATGACTTAGCCTAATTGGTTTGCTACCTAGGAAATTAGCATTTGGTAAAAACATATAAACTAAAACAATTAAGCATTCAAAAAGTAATTAGAACTTGCATTACAAACAAAAATTAAGTGACAATTTAGCATCACCTAAACAAAATCAAGATGGATAGAAAACAAAAGAAAAAAATTGGTACGTAAAAGAAATTGGATTACCAAAGATTCAAGAGAGGATTGAGGAATTCCTCCCAAGCAGCAAGCAACAAACCGAGTGTGGTATTGAATGCTTGATAGGTTCCACACCAACCTCTTACATTTGCCTCCAGATCCGCTAAGCATAGACCAAAGCAGATATTTGGAAAAAATAATAATAATAAAAAAAAAGCTCAAAATTGAAATGGAGAGTTTTGAACTCAACTAAGGAAAGTTTTTTGAACTCAACTAAGGAAAGTGCGTGCATTTAAAGGGTGAGTTGGGATTTTGAGATTTTGGATAGAGATGGAGAACTTTTAACTTTGCAAGCACCGTTACAATCTTAGAAACTACGTGTCTTCCATTGATAAATGGAAGGATGTGAATACATGTAACTGAAGACGTGTGATTATTTGGAATTTACTGAAGCATAGGAAATACAAACTAAGAAGAGAAGGAAAACCGAGAGAGAAAAAAAGGAAAGGGAAGAGAGAGAAAGGGAGTTAGAGGCGTTAGAAAGTTATAGGGAAGCTGAAAATTCTGGAAGTCTGGAAGTGTTAGAGAAGAAGAGGAATAGACACACGGTGGAGAGAGAGTTAGAGAATTAGAGACGTGTGAGAGAGATAGTGAGAAGGATTTTAATTGATAAAATTAAATGTTGAAATCAATCAAGTGGGTTATTGAAGGTTTTGATGGGAAGAGGAAGAGGAAGAGGCGGGAACGTTTAGGGAGAAAGGAATAAAATTGAATTCTGGAATAAGTTAAATGAGGTGAGTGAAAATAGAGGAGGAGTCATGCGTTTGAGAAAGAGGGAAATCTTTACATATAAGGATAAAAATAAATTATAATATTAAAATAAGAAAAAAATAGATAAGAAATCCCTTCAAATAAGGATAAAAATAAATGATAATATTAAAATAAGGAAAAAATATTAAATGTGATTTGGATTGCATGAGAATAGAAAATCCTACGTGACATGTCTAGGGAGATAGCTGAGTCCTCAGCTATTGTGACACTATAATTATATATATAATTGGTGTTAAACTTGTGCGATGCACATGAAAACTACTGAATAAGATATTTAAAGATATAAACTTTACATCCAATTAAACTAAAAATCACTCAAAGAAGAATATATATTAGAATTCGAATGATAACTCCACATAATTTGCTTTGTTTTTTGATTTCTTACAATGCTTCAATATTAATGTTGGCGATCGAGAAGAATTCACCTAATAATGCAATCTCACGCAAATTGTCATCAATATAAACCAGAGTTCTAGTCTTGATAATATTTCTTGATAGGAATTTTTTCCCAAATGTGGCATTAATAGATAAAATTAAGTAGTAGTGGATTAATATATAGTAGAGTTTTAGTTAAACTCTAGTGTCAAAAGGTAACAATAATAGACCAAATTAGTCCAAAAAACACTTGCTAAGGTGTACAATTGTGAGGCCTTAGCACAATATTATGAGGTGAACCAAAGTTAATCATCTTCGATTTTATATATATTATTGATTATTGGTTTGCTTAGGAAGGCTTACCAAAAGTAAGGATTATATGCATGTCATACTTGTACTCCGACCATATGGTCTATATTAAGTATATTAAAAATATTAGGATAATTTGTTCCACTCTAATAAAACTGTATTATAATTTTGTTTTAATAAATTTCATTATTTATATCAAATTATTTTAATCATCTACTATAACCTTTTGTTTTGATAAAAATAAAAAATAAAAAATCAATCTTACACATTTCCTTCCGGCCACTACATAATTTAAGTGAATCTTTTTTCTATCACTTTTAGTATACTTTTATTGTTAAATTTTGATGATATAACTTATTAGTGATTTTTTTTATAAAAATAAAAAAAAAAAATTGCTTTAAAATTTGGGTCTTCAACCAGTCATTTCTCTTTATTATTATTATTATTATTAAAAAAAAAAAAAAAACCTACAGAAAGAAAGACGCAACTTTTTCTCATGTAAAACCTGTAAATCAAATTTCCCTGGCAGGCCCCACGTGCCATAATTCTACTGAAGACCATGTGAAAGTTGCATCCAACCCCAAACAAAAAAGATAAAAAGGAATAACATGAGGACCTTTATTCTTCCCTTCCATAGTTCCATTATTTAAGTCAAGAACTATGCTTGCCAAGTTGGTACACTTATTTTTATTTCTCCATATTACATCAAAAGCAATCTAAACTCTAAATATCATAGGAGGAAGGACGTACCAAACTAGGTTATTATCTTTGGAGGGACCAAATTATGAACAAAAAAAAAAGACCATTCAAGAGTACAACATATACTAAAGGAAAATTCAAAAGAAACTAAATACATGGGTATTAAAACATGAAACTCTTGAAGCTTTGAATGTAACACTTAAATCTCATGTGGTTTTTCCGTAAAATACAGGGTTATCAATACTTTCTCTTTTTTCTTTGTTTTGTTACTACCCAGAACAATGGAAATGAATAACAAAGATGGACACGGACTTTAAATTCAAATGATTTCATAAATTTGAGATTTTAATTGATAAAAAAAAAAAAAAAAAAAAAAAAAAAAAAAAAAAAAAAAAAAATCTAAGAATTAATCTCAAATATGGTTTAAACTCTGGACCTTTTTATGTAATTTTCATCATAGAGTCTGAAATCGAGTTAAAAACTGTTAAGCTTCGTTTGGGAGTTTAGAAAATAATAGAATAAAATGGAATGAATAAATTATAAAAGAATGGAATGGGCCAAACTCATGGGCTTCATTAGTCTCTTGGGCCCCAAACTCAAATAAAGTCGCCCATGTTAACCTGTTGGGCTACCAAGGGCTTAGACCCAATCCATTTTACCAAACCTCTATTCATGCTGCGCGCGATATTAAGGTTGTATCTAATCTATGTTGTGTCTCATACCCATGCCAATCAATCGCATGAAATTTCATGTGCCTCTCAATCAACCGATTCCATCTCCATTTACTGAGACAACTTTTATAGTCTTTGCTTCTATCTGTAGGATGCGACTGGCCCCATCATCAACATTGAAATGTAAAGCAAATACAATTTTGAAGACATGTTACACATGCACAAACAATGATGTTGCCAAAAAGATGGCATACTATGACCAGACTCAAATATGAATAGAATGAAAGTAATTGGCAGATGTTTATGTGCTTTACTCATGTTGCTAGGCGCAAGGAAGCACAAAATTGTGCTCTCCAAATAGATATATCTATACCCACTATAAACAATGCAGGTGAGAATTAGAAAAAAATATTTAGACTAAGACTTTTAAAAATAAGGAGACAGTGAAACATCTTAGCAGGTATGGAATTGGTTCAATAGGTGCTGCTAAATGGTAAAAGGTAAGTAGACAGGACTACAAAATTAAAGGTTTTTCACATCTAATAAATATCTCTCCAAAAAATTCCATTGCAGTGAAACTTGAATTACAAAAAATTGGCAAACATGTCTAGAGAGCTTCCTAATTTTCCTCATAATTAATTCAAGTACTAAGATGTACTTATAGAAGGATTCACCACAATACTCCAGCATCTACCTTACAGCAACACTGAAATGGAATTGCAAAATTAAACCAAAAAAAAAAACCCGAGATTGTATAGATCATTTTGTAATCTTAAATACCCTCTGTCGCTATCCCTTGTCTTAGTGTTATACTTTCTATTGAGATAGCGGAAGCCATTATACCTATTTGTTATGAGTGTATAAAAAAATAGTGAGTTGATGCTGGAAAAAAAAAATATATATATATATATATATATATATATAGAGAGAGAGAGAGAGAGAGAGAGAGAGAGAGAGAGAGAGAGAGAGAGAGACAATCACACGGGAACACAAAGATTTATGTGGTTCAGCCTAAGGCCTACATCCACGGGCGACAACTAGGAGAATGTTTCACTAAGAAAATAGGGTGAGTACAAAGTTGGTACAAAAACACTTTCACAAAACCCAAACCCCAAATACACCCAAAGATCTGTCTCTCACCACAACTAGCACATCACAAGAATTTTCTAATTCTTTAAACCTAGTGTGCAAAAGACCAAAGTTGTGTGTTTTAAAGAACTAAGCATGACTGGTTATATATACAAGTGCAGAGCCTATTTTTTTGTTGCCATGGATATCTTCTCATCCTATTAAGAACTAATCACCAAATTTGAGTCAAATTTGGTTTGGTGTTGAACGTGTTATACACGGAACTGATTCAAGCCATCTCTCTTTGGTAATCCACATTTCTTGTAAAGCAGGAACTTGTAGGACACTGATAACAAATGAAAATTCCACTGGGCCAGTAATAATGAAGTCAGAGCAACTGGTTGCATCATCTGCTACAACATGTGAAGGTAAATGTCTGCATGCCTGGACAATGAAAGTAGTCATGAGACTGGTTGCATATTATATCACAGCAGTCATCTTAAAAGAGACAAAAAGTAGACATAGTTATTTAATCAATATCCACCCCTACCTTAATTTTTTGCCACTCTATTACACAAAAGCACAAGGCCTACTCAAATTGTTGATGCAGCAACTAATTCACATTGTTAAGAGACAATTTGGTGGCATTTGTCATGTGACCTGAGAAAAGCGAGTCACCGGGCTTAGTCAGGACAAAACTCCACATTATAATCTACACCCATCATTTCCTGATCAATGACAAATGAAATTGTTTGATCTACTCCATATGGTAAATGTTGCCATCTTGAGGTGATCAGTGTATAACTAAAAACCTATTCAAGTGACAATAATTCAAATGAGTTGAACTAGACACAAACACTTCAAATGAAATTTTCTCAAGATAAATTTTAAAAACCATATGAGCAAGAACACATCACTTATACCCAATTCCAAAGCTTGCATTTCCTAAAACTAGTGAGTGCATGTTTTCAATTACCAAAATGTGATTCTTAGAATTTTAAGAAAGCAACCAAAGTTCCAGAGTACAACTGCTCTATCATTAAAATCTAGAAACATTACGTGTAAGCTTATATCAATCAATCAAGAATTTTAAAGCTAAAGAAATTGTTTAAGGAACTCTACATATCAAAAAAACAGTTAAAGCTATCCACCAAGGAGGACTAATAAAATCCAGTGCAACTGCAAGCCAAAGAACTAAAGACATAAAACACATGTAGTCTGATCAATGGAATATCCCATTGGGGGAAAAGACTTGGGCTTTTCTTTAATCCATTTGTTAACCAGTTGAGACTGATATTAAATTTTGGGAGGAAATATATAATTATGTCACTAACTTCTATTTGAACCCAAAAGATGTATTTTCTCTTCATCTCTTGGCTTCTGAAAAACTGCTTCTAGAGAGTATTGTTGGTAGAGAGCTTTTATGTTCACTTGTATAAAAAAATTGTTTCTACTAGTAATATTCCACGAGTATCTGAGATGAACAATTATCAACGCAAGAGTTCAAGTAGAAAACTAAGAACTTCATTCATTAGAATTGATAATGGGCCTCACCTTTAAAAGAAGATTTCTGCATTGAAGGCATTCACGATAGTAAGATGTTAAATGGAATGGAACTGCGGGGACTTGTCCTCACATCCAAGATCACCGAGACAATGAGCTCCACTACCAGCAAAATTTGACATAATTGGAAAATTAATAAGAAGATCACGCAGGAAAAAAGGTCTAATTAGCATCTGGACATTGATGATAATTTTTTCTTCGGGACCCAAATTGTTAGAAAAATGATCATTTTTTCCTCCATTCCTTTGCTACTGTTATATTGGATTAAATTGGAAGATTTTTGACAAGTTGTAAATTACTATGCTTGAGAACAGAAGATGCTGGATTCATATGTTATTCCATAGATTTCATATAGTCAAATTTTCCATCGCTAGATTATAACTTTATGGTATTTTACTACGTAACTCCAAGAATGTAAAGCTACTTCAAAGATGAAAGCTTGCATGCATATAGATTGTAAGAGCGCTGAAG
The DNA here is from genome assembly GCA_907173295.1 of Fagus sylvatica. Classification (NCBI taxonomy): domain Eukaryota; kingdom Viridiplantae; phylum Streptophyta; class Magnoliopsida; order Fagales; family Fagaceae; genus Fagus; species Fagus sylvatica. Next base: position 4,185,320 of record OU015762.1, read on the forward strand.
AAACAAACCTTTATCATGGAAGTCTTAAAAGCCGTCTGATGGGGAAAGTCACATTTTTTGCCCTGCAGCAAGGCAACAGCTAGTCAGTCTATTATGAAATGAAATTGACAATCACTAATTCTTATTAGTAAGTTGTACCAGCCACTCAGGCTGTTAGTGCATGAACTGATGGCTTTCTCACCAAGCTATGTGCTTCATAATTGGACTTTTGAAGAAGAGAAAGCGAAAAATATTAGGACTCAACTCTATTGTAATAGACAAGTTTTGTCCAGGTAAAATATTTTCATGATAGTTCTTGTGACTTTCAAAGGAGAACTTCTCAAATATTGTCATGTACATATGTAAAAAATTTACAATTTGAAAATCATAACAAATGACATTCATCACAAACTTGTTTTACTAGCAAAACAACTACAATGAGCTAAAATATGCACAATATTGACATGAACATAAAGCTGATGCTCCTACCAAGATTCAGTCACCCTGAAATTAAGCTATAACTGAAACTAATTAGTAATGTATTTGCTGACACCATCATCCATTCCAACCTATCGAAAAAGGTTTGAGAATTAAATTAATAAAGGAAAAGAAAGGAAAATAACATTATTTCTACCAGCTCGCAATCAAATCTTTAAAAAATCAAAACAAATGGACTTTCTAAGCTACTCTATGAGGTAAGATATAATAAAGAAGAGAATGACATACGCACCACTTTACTTTTTGCAAGCTGCATATTCTTATCACTGGCTTAGTTAGAAGGCAAATGCACTATTAAACTCTTGTCTGTTTTGGTATTCACAGCTCCTGCATACAGAGTGAAGCATCTGTATGATTCAACTTGTCTCAACTTGCCTCAAAAGCACACTAAGTACCATGTGAGTGCAATTGTTGTAGATGACACCCGTAGTAGGAGAAAAATCAGCAACATAGATAATTTTGTAATCTTAATCACCCTCTGTCCAAGATTTTAGATGTTCCAACCCTGTTTCAGTGTTATGCTTTCTCTCTGTGGTAATCCTTATTTCTTGTATAACAGGGAAATACAAGATCATTGGTAGGCGGTAGCTAATAAAAATTCCTACAGGCCAATAAGTCAAAGCAACTGGTTGCATCATCTACTCCAACATATGACCAAAATGTGTGCTGCATGCCTGGATAGAAATGGTAGTCACACTTATCAAAAAAACTAAAGGTAATCATGAGACAAGTTGCATACTATGTTGAAGAAATCACCTTAAAAGAACCAAAAGTTAATGTGGTTATTTAATAAGTATCCACCCTTACCTTTGTTCGCCACTCTACTGCACAAAAAAACACAAGCTCTTCTCAAATTGTTGAGGCAGTGACATCAGTCTTAAGAGATGATATTGGTGGCCTGGTTTAGATAGGACAAAGACCCACATTAGGAGCTATTCTACAGTCTTAGAAGCACTGATATATTTCATTTAAATGAATAATATGCATGCAGATTTTAAGGTTTTCTCATTAACTGTGTAGTGAAATTACCTATTCAAGAAGATTGACTGAAATGAAGCATTGATATATTTTATAGGTTTCATTCAAATAAATAATATGCATGCAGATATTAAGGTTTTCTCATTGTGTAGTGAAATTTTTTGTCGCAAGGAATTTGAGGATAATCATGCAAAGCAAAAGCAACTGTAAGTCATCAAGAATCTAGTCATACAGCTTTTGTAAATTATAAGTATCTCTCCAAAAATAAATCAAATCTAATGTCAAGAATCTGATTACAAGGCTTTTGTATTTAATCAGCCACATCTAAATAACCAAAACAAAAGAGATAGCAAGAATAGCTAAATTCACTAAGTTGAAAAGAAGGAAGCTGTATGCTTTTTCCCCCCAACTAGCATTAAAAGTAGACTAAACACTATGTGAATGTGAGGCCTTAGGGCACCTTAGCACCAAAAGAAAACCGTGTGGACTGCAAGTGTGCCCCTGCATTATTGAAGCTTAAGCCATGGTTACTTGTTATGGCATAATAATCGTGTATAAATCAAAGTTGCAGCCTTTAACCAATTAGCTTTCTTTCTTTTTTAACAAAAACAAACATTTTTTACTCAACTAGAACCAGGAATTGGGATTGGCCACATGTATTCTTCTCCATCATTCTATCCTTTCCAAAATCATATTTATTGTAATGATCCATTAAAAATAAAAAATAAAAAATAAAACCCTACATGCTAGTAGCATTAGTTTCATTCAGGTCAAGAACCCTAGGTGTATACACATGATGAGGATAGTAGCTACTCTCTCTCTCTCTCTCTCTCTCTCTCTCTCTCTCTCTCTCTCTCTCTCTCTCTTATATATATATATATATCATCAACAAGATTGGAAATTCTGAAAAACAAAACAAAATTTGAAGCAAATTAGTTAACTTGACCACCATATTCCTAAATATTCAATAAGTTTTTATTATAGATGACTGTAACAAAGTACCTCACCTGCATCAGCTTCCGAAATCCTAAAAGTATCCAAGAGATACATCCCGTCACCAAAATATATTTCCATAGAAAATTCTTCGGATAATCCGCATTTGCTAGATGCTTAATCCCACTATAACTGTTAACAGAACACAGAAGCATTTACTTTAAAAACAAAAACAAAGCAGAACTTTGAAACTATTTTCAATAGTTTGGTTGCTGATAAATCATTAAAACTCGACAACAAAATCTAGAAGTTGTGGGTTTTTCATTATTAGAAAACCTCTGAATCTTCTTCACTAAAGTGAGCCCAATCCAATACAATTATATACTGAGGTTGAGTATACTGTTCCTATATGTTTTGTTGATGTTCAAATAAGTAAATAAAGAAACTAAAAATAAGTAAATTCAATGTTGACTCATCCAGGATCATACATCCATACTCAATTTGAAGAAATGAACGTATTTTTTTTGCTTTAACCAATAAATTTGAAGTCTCAATAAAAGATGGGTCAATATGGCAGTTGCAAAAGATGCAACAGAGGTTGCTGCAAGAGGCGTTCTTGGGGCCGAGAGTGATAGTGTTGTTGATGAAGAAGCGGATGTCGGCTGCAAAGACTGGTTCTTAAACCCTTTTGTTTGCTTTGGTAAACTGTAAAATATTCTGAATATGAAATCACACATTCATTTTCTATAATATCAAAATGAAAAATATAAATAAATAAAGAATGGTTTTTGATCGCCTTCAGAGGACTAGAATTAGAGGATGTACCTTAGAAAGGAAGCATGCACTGCAGCAAGATGTTACTCCTATTCCAACGGATGCAGATAATTGGAATAATAAGGGACGTGAGCGATCTTAGGCCAATCCTCACCAATTCCCTCTTCGCACTTTTTTTCTAAGTGGGGACAACCTGCAATTCTCAGCCATTGTAAAGACCTGAGACCATGCATCCCATCTGGCAGTGAAGTGATCTTTGGGCATCTGATAATTTCAAGACTTTGTAAAGACCCGAGACAATGCATCCCATCAGGCAGTGAAGTGAGATTTGGGCATTTGCTAATTTCAAGCCGTTGAAGTGAAGTGAGCTCGCCAATCCGCTCGGGGAAAGTCGTCAAATTGTGAAACCCTTCAATTTCCAGTATCTTTAAAGATTTGAGACAGCCGATTACATCAGGAAGAGATGTCAGACTAGGGGCGCATCTAGTGAATACAAGATATTCAAGTGATGTAAACTCGCTGATCCACTCCGGCAAACATATCAAATTGGTACAGTCTGAAAAGGTGAGATTTTTCAGAGTGGTAACACGTTGAAGACCAGCAGGGAGAGACTCCAGCTTTGGAAGTTTGGAGAAACACAGAGTATGGAGGCATTTGAGGTGTCTCCATTCCATGCCATCATCTAGAGCACCCACGTCACTTAATGAACCGAACTCATCGCAACCACTTATATCCAGCTTCTCAAGGGAGGTCAGATTTCGCATGGCTCTAGACATGGATGTTAGTCTAGGGTATTTAATAATCACTAGACTCTTGAGAGAACTTAGATTTGAAGCCCACTCATCTGGCAGAGACCCTCCATCATGTACTCCAACATATGACCAAAATGTGTGCTGCATGCCTGGATTGAAATGGTAGTCACACTTATAAAAAAACTAAAGTTAATCATGAGGCAAGTTGCATACTATGTAGAAGAAATCACCTTAAAAGAAACCAAAAGTCAATTTGGTTATTTAATAAGTACCCACCCTTACCTTTGTTTGCCACTCTACTGCACAAAAAAACACAAGCTCTTCTCAAATTGTTGAGGCAGTGACTTCAGTCTTAAGAGATGATATTGGTGGCCTGGTTTAGTTAGGACAAAAAGCCACATTAGGAGCTCTTCTCACAGTCTTAGAAGCACTGACATACTTCATTCAAATGAATAATATGCATGCAGATTTTAAGGTTTTCTCATTAACTGTGTAGTGAAATTACCTATTCAAGAAGATTGACTGAAATGAAGCATTGATATATTTTATAGGTTTCATTCAAATAAATAATATGCATGCAGATATTAAGGTTTTCTCATTGTGTAGTGAAATTTTTTGTCGCAAGGAATTTGTGGATAATCATGCAAAGCAAAAGCAACTGTAAGTCATCAAGAATCTAGTCATACAGCTTTTGTAATTTATAAGTATCTCTCCAAAAATAAATCAAATCTAATGTCAAGAATCTGATTACAAGGCTTTTGTATTTTATCAGCCACATCTAAATAACCAAAACAAAAAGGAGATAGCAAGAACGGATAAAGTCACTAAGTTCAAAAAAAGGAAGCCGTAAGCTTTTTTCCCCCAACTAGCATTAAAAGTAGACTAAACTCAACGTGAATGTGAGGCCTTAAGGCACCTTAGCACCAAAAGAAAACCATGTTGGACCGCAAGTGTGCCCCTGCATTATTGAAGCTTAAGCCGTGGTACTTGTTATGGCATAATAATAGTGTATATATCAAAGTTGCAGCCTTTAACCAATTAGCTTTCTTTCTTTTTTAACATAAACAAACATTTTTTCCTCAACTAGAACTAGAAATTGGGATTGGCCAAATGTATTCTTTTCCGCCGTTCTATCCTATCCAAAATCATATTCAACATGATAATTCATTTAAAAAAAAAAAAACCTACATGTTAGTAGCATTAGTTTCATTCAGGTCAAACACCCTTGGTGTATACACATGATTGGTTAACTTGACCACCATAGCGTTGAACGCCACAAATCAGAAATCCCACGGAGACACTATTCCAAAATATTCAATAAGTTTTTATTATAGATGACTGTAAGAAAGTACCTCACCTGCATCAGCTTCCGAAATCCTAAAAGTATCCAAGAGATACATCCCGTCACCAAAATATATTTCCATAGAAAATTCTTCGGATAATCCGCATTTGCTAGATGCTTAATCCCATTATAACTGTTAACAGAACACAGAAGCATTTACTTTAAAAACAAAAACAAAGCAGAACTTTGAAACTATTTTCAATAGTTTGGTTGCTGATAAATCATTAAAACTTGACAACAAAATCTACAAGTTGTGGGTTTTTCATTATTAGAAAACCTCTGAATCTTCTTCACTAAAGTGAGTCCAATCCAATACAATTATATACTGAGGTTGAGTATACTGTTCCTATATTAGAAGAAAAATAATTTATTACTTGCCTGCCTTAAGAAGTTTCTTTATTTACTTATTTGAAAATCAACAAAACATATAGATTAGAATTCCAAAAATTTTACATTTTTTTCCCTTTCATATTGTCAGTAACAAAATAGAAATTTGATAAGATAGAATGGGTACCAAGCAAAGGAGCTATCGAGCTCATCAATATGGCAGTTGCAAAAGACGCAACAGAGGTTGCTGCAAGAGGCGTTCTTGGGGCAGAGAGTGATAGTGTTGTTGATGAAGAAGTGGATGTCTGCTGCAAAAGACTGGTTCTTAAACCCTTTTGTTTGCTTTGGTAAACTGTAAAATATTCTGAATATGAAATCACACATTCATTTTCTATAATATCAAAATGAAAAATATAAATAAATAAAGAATGGTTTTTGATTGCCTTCGGAGGACTAGGATTAGAGAATGTACCTTAGAAAGGGGAAGCATATTGGCACTGCAGCAAGATGTTAATACTTTTCCCAGGAATACAGCTCATTGGAATAATTAGGGACGTGAGCGATCTTGGGCCAATCCTCACCGATTCCCTTTTCGCACTTTTTCTCTAAGTGGGGACAACCTGCAATTCTCAGCGTTTGTAAAGAACTGAGACCATGCATCCCATCAGGCAGTGATGTGAGATTTGGGCATCTGATAATTTCAAGACTTTGTAAAGAACTGAGACCATGCATCCCATCAGCCAGTGAAGTGAGATTTGGGCATTTGCTAATTTTAAGCCGTTGAAGTGAGGTGAGCTCGCTGATCCGCTCTGGGAAAGTTGTCAAATTGAGGCAGTCTTGAATTCTCAGGTCCCATAAAAATCTGAGATAGCATATCCCATCCAGAAGAGATGTCAGATTGGGACATTCTTCAATTTCGAGCTTTTCAAGTGAGGTGAAGTTGCTAATCCACTCGGGGAAAGTCGTCAAATTGTGAAACCCTCCGATTTCCAGTTTCTTTAAATATTTAAGACAGCTGATTACATGAAGAGACGTCAGATTAGGGGCGCATCCAGTGAATCGAAGATATTCAAGTGATGTGAACTCGCCGATCCACTCCGGCAAACCTATCAAATTGGGACAGTCTGAAAAGGTGAGATTTTTCAGAGTGGTAACACGTTGAAGACCTGCAGGGAGAGACTCCAGCTTTGGAAGTTTGGAGAAAGACAGAGTATGGAGGCAATTGAGGTGTATCCATTCCATGCTATCATCTTCAGCACCCACGTCACTGAATGGATCGAATTCATCGCAACTGCTTATCTCCAGCTTCTCAAGCGAGGTCAGATATCGCATGGCTCCAGACATAGATTTTAGTCTAGGGTAATTACAAATCACTAGACTCTTGAGAGAATTTAGATTTGAAACCCACCCATCTGGCAGAGACCCTCCATCATCCTCTATATCCAACAAAGTCATATCCTTTAATTTAGAGAGAGGAGAGGGAGAGGACGAGGAAGAGGGAAGTGAAGAAGTCATTGCCATTGTCTGTTGCAAAGGCTTCACGCTGGCACCGTTCAAAACTAGCTTTTCTTGTAGATTTGGAAAAAGAGGCATGGAAGTGAGATTTGGGCAATAAAAAATATTTAAAGAAGAAAGACGAGGAAATGAAGGAAGTGACTGATGTTGTTGATGATGTGGCGTTGGTGCGCTCCTCCACCATCCCTTCAGATTAGGGCAAATCCGAATATCAAGTGTGTTAGTGTCCATGCTTTATGTACACAACACCCCCTTTTTTAATAAAATTTCGTCTATTACCTATAAAAAAAAAATGTAAACCTACTTCAAAGATAAAAGCTTGCATGCATATAGATTGTCAGAGCGCTGAAGAAACAAACCTTTATCATGGAAGTCTTAAAAGCCGTCTGATGGGGAAAGTCACATTTTTTGCCCTGCAGCAAGGCAACAGCTAGTCAGTCTATTATGAAATGAAATTGACAATCACTAATTCTTATTAGTAAGTTGTACCAGCCACTCAGGCTGTTAGTGCATGAACTGATGGCTTTCTCACCAAGCTATGAGCTTCATATTTGGACTTTGAAGAAGAGAATGCGAAAAATATTAGGACTCATCTCTATTGTAATAGACAAGTTTTGTCCAGGTGAAATATTTTTCATGATAGTTCTTGTGACTTTCAAAGGAGAACTTCTCAAATATTGTCATGTACATATGTGAAAAATTTACAATTTGAAAATCATAACAAATGACATTCATCACAAACTTGTTTTACTAGCAAAACAACTATAATGAGCTAAAATATGCACAATATTGACATGAACATAAAGCTGATGCTCCTACCAAGATTCAGTCACCCTGAAATTACGCTATAACTGAAAATAATTAGTAATGTATTTTCTGACATCATCATCCATTCCAACCTATCGCAAAAAGGTTTGAGAATTAAATTAATATAGGAAAGAAAAGGAAAATTACATTATTTCTACCAGCTCGCAATCAAATCTTTAAAAAATCAAAATAAATGGACTTTCTAAGCTACTCTATGAGGTAAGATATAATAAAGAAGAGAATGACATACGCACCACTTTACTTTTTGCAAGCTGCATATTCTTATCACTGGCTTAGGTAGAAGGCAAATGCACTATTAAACTCTCGTCTGTTTTGTTATTCACAGCTTCTGCATACAGAGTGAAGCATCTGTATGATTCAACTTGTCTCAAATTGCCTCAAAAGCACTCTAAGTACCATGTGAGTGCAATTGTTGTAGATGACACCCGTAGTAGGAGAAAAATCAGCAACATAGATAATTTTGTAATCTTAATCACCCTCTGTCCAAGATTTTAGATGTTCCAACCCTGTTTCAGTGTTATGCTTTCTCTCTGTGGTAATCCCGTATTTCTTGTATAACAGAGAAATACAAGATCATTGGTAGGCGGTAGCTAATAAAAATTCCTACAGGCCAATAAGTCAAAGCAACTGGTTGCATCATCTACTCCAACATATGACCAAAATGTGTGCTGCATGCCTGGATAGAAATGGTAGTCACACTTATAAAAAATACTAAAGGTAATCATGAGACAAGTTGCATACTATGTAGAAGAAATCACCTTAAAAGAAACCAAAAGTTAATGTGGTTATTTAATAAGTATCCACCCTTACCTTTGTTCGCCACTCTACTGCACAAAAAAACACAAGCTCTTCTCAAATTGTTGAGGCAGTGACATCAGTCTTAAGAGATGATATTGGTGGCCTGGTTTAGATAGGACAAAAACCCACATTAGGAGCTATTCTCAGAGTCTTAGAAGCACTGATATATTTCATTCAAATGAATAATATGCATGCAGATTTTAAGGTTTTCTCATTAACTGTGTAGTGAAATTACCTATTCAAGAAGATTGACTGAAATGAAGCATTGATATATTTTATAGGTTTCATTCAAATAAATAATATGCATGCAGATATTAAGGTTTTCTCATTGTGTAGTGAAATTTTTTGTCGCAAGGAATTTGAGGATAATCATGCAAAGCAAAAGCAACTGTAAGTCATCAAGAATCTAGTCATACAGCTTTTGTAATTTATAAGTATCTCTCCAAAAATAAATCAAATCTAATGTCAAGAATCTGATTACAAGGCTTTTGTATTTTATCAGCCACATCTAAATAACCAAAACAAAAAGAGATAGCAAGAACAGATAAAGTCACTAAGTTCAAAAGAAGGAAGCTGTAAGCTTTTTTCCCCCAACTAGCATTAAAAGTAGACTAAACTCTATGTGAATGTGAGGCCTTAGGGCACCTTAGCACCAAAAGAAAACCATGTTGGACCGCAAGTGTGCCCCTGCATTATTGAAGCTTAAGCCGTGGTACTTGTTATGGCATAATAATAGTGTATATATCAAAGTTGCAGCCTTTAACCAATTAGCTTTCTTTCTTTTTTAACATAAACAAACATTTTTTCCTCAACTAGAACTAGAAATTGGGATTGGCCACATGTATTCTTTTCCGCCGTTCTATCCTATCCAAAATCATATTCAACATGATAATTCATTTAAAAAAAAAAAAACCTACATGTTAGTAGCATTAGTTTCATTCAGGTCAAACACCCTTGGTGTATACACATGATTGGTTAACTTGACCACCATAGCGTTGAACGCCACAAATCAGAAATCCCACGGAGACACTATTCCAAAATATTCAATAAGTTTTTATTATAGATGACTGTAAGAAAGTACCTCACCTGCATCAGCTTCCGAAATCCTAAAAGTATCCAAGAGATACATCCCGTCACCAAAATATATTTCCATAGAAAATTCTTCGGATAATCCGCATTTGCTAGATGCTTAATCCCATTATAACTGTTAACAGAACACAGAAGCATTTACTTTAAAAACAAAAACAAAGCAGAACTTTGAAACTATTTTCAATAGTTTGGTTGCTGATAAATCATTAAAACTTGACAACAAAATCTACAAGTTGTGGGTTTTTCATTATTAGAAAACCTCTGAATCTTCTTCACTAAAGTGAGTCCAATCCAATACAATTATATACTGAGGTTGAGTATACTGTTCCTATATTAGAAGAAAGATAATTTATTACTTGCCTGCCTTAAAAGTTTCTTTATTTACTTATTTGAAAATCAACAAAACATATAGATTAGAATTCCAAAAATTTTACATTTTTTTCCCTTTCATATTGTCAGTAACAAAATAGAAATTTGATAAGATAGAATGGGTACCAAGCAAAGGAGCTATCGAGCTCATCAATATGGCAGTTGCAAAAGACGCAACAGAGGTTGCTGCAAGAGGCGTTCTTGGGGCAGAGAGTGATAATGTTGTTGATGAAGAAGTGGATGTCTGCTGCAAAAGACTGGTTCTTAAACCCTTTTGTTTGCTTTGGTAAACTGTAAAATATTCTGAATATGAAATCACACATTCATTTTCTATAATATCAAAATGAAATTTATAAATAAATAAAGAATGGTTTTTGATTGCCTTCGGAGGACTAGGATTAGAGAATGTACCTTAGAAAGGGGAAGCATATGGGCACTGCAACAAGATGTTAAATCCAGTCCAACATCTTATTGGAATAATCAGTGACGTGAGCGATCTTGGGCCAATCCTCACCGATTCCCTTTTCGCACTTTTTCTCTAAGTTGGGACAACCTGCAATTCTCAGCATTTGTAAAGAACTGAGACCATGCATCCCATCTGGCAGTGATGTGAGATTTGGGCATCTGATAATTTTAAGACTTTGTAAAGAACTGAGACCATGCATCCCATCTGGCAGTGAAGTGAGATTTGGGCAATCGCTAATTTCAAGACTTTGTAAAGAACTGAGACCATGCATCCCATCAGGCAGTGAAGTGAGATTTGTGCATTCCCTAATATCAAGACGTCGTAAAGACCGGAGACCATGCATCCCATCAGGCAGTGAAGTGAGATTTGGGCAATAGCTAATTTCAAGACTTTGTAAAGAACTGAGACCATGCATCCCATCAGGCAGTGAAGTGAGATTTGTGCATTCCCTAATATCAAGACTTCGTAAAGACCGGAGACCATGCATCCCATCAGGCAGTGAAGTGAGATTTGGGCATTTGCTAATTTCAAGCTGTTGAAGTGAGGTGAGCTCGCTAATCCGTTCTGGGAAAGTCGTCAAATTGAGGCAGTCTTGAATTCTCAGGTACCGTAAACATCTGTGATAGCACATCCCATCAGGAAGAGATGTCAGATTGGGACATTCTTCAATTTTGAGATTTTCAAGTGAGGTGAAGTTACTAATCCATTCGGGAAAAGTCGTCAAATTCTGAAACCCTCCAATTTCCAGTTTCTTTAAAGATTTGAGACAGCTGATTACATCAGGAAGAGATGTCAGATTAGGGGCGCATCTAGTGAATTGAAGATATTCAAGTGATGTAAACTCGCTGATCCACTCCGGCAAACATATCAAATTGGGACAGTCTGAAATGGTAAGATTTTTCAGAGTGGTAACACGTTGAAGACCTGCAGGGAGAGACTCCAGCTTTGGAAGTTTGGAGAAACACAGAGTATGGAGGCAATTGAGGTGTCTCCATTCCATGCCATCATCTTCAGCACCCACGTCACTCAATGGATCGAACTCATCGCAACCGCTTATCTCCAGCTCCTCAAGGGAGGTCAGATATCTCATGGCTCCAGACATAGATGTTAGTCTAGGGTAATTACGAATCACTAGACTCTTGAGAGAATTTAGATTTGAAGCCCACCCATCTGGTAGAGACCCTCCATCATCCTCTATATCCCACAAAATCATATACTTTAATTTAGAGAGAGAAGAGGGAGAGGACGAGGAAGAGGGAAGTGAAGAAGTCATTGCCATTGTCTGTTGCAAAGGCTTCACGCTGGCCTTATCCAGATTTAGCCTTTCTTGGAGATTTGGAAAAAGAGGCATGGAAGTGAGATTTGGGCATCTACAAATCATTAAAGAAGAAAGACGAGGAAATGAAGGAAGTGACTGATGTTGTTGATGATGTGGCGTTGGTGCGCTCCTCCACCATCCCTTCAGATTAGGGCAATTTTGAATTTCGAGTTTGTTTAGCGATGGGAAGAATGGTGTGGATGAAACAGGGACCTCCTCACTTATATCCTTTTCTGATATATACTCCAGATCATCCATCTCGATCATAGATAGAACTTCCAGAGAGGGGAGTTGAGACAACGGTGGTAGATCTCGACATCTCTTACATCTCCATAATTTTAAATTATAAGATTTGTGAGAAATAAAAGCCAACTTGAAAATCTCACACCCATATAAGAATTCACAGACAACCTTTTGAGATTTTGGTGTGGTTGGAGGCCTTCTAATAACATCTCATCATTATCATTGGCATTCAGATTACTTCTCCACATAAGCCAACTTAATATTAGGCATTCAAGATGTTGTTTTTCCCTTAAATTCGCAGCCTTGGATTCTGAGTTACCACCTTCTAGTCGCTTCAAACGTGTGATCTCTAGTGTTCCTCTCAAGTTGTTTAGCCGATTCAATTCGCCTAATCCACCAACGTGGTTGGAGATAGAAGGAGGGTTATTGCTCACAATGAATGATGGTAATGTCTGAAGACAAGTCAATTGCCCTAACCCACGAGGCATATGCCTCAACTTATCACAACCGTCATAATAAAGATGCCTGAGATTGACCAATTCTCTAATGCCTCCAGTTAATTCTTTAAGATTGTCACACCCAACTCTGAGTTTTAGTGTTTGCAAATTTCGCAGTCTAGTAATACTATCAGGAAGAGTGATAAGATTCTTGTTATAAGAAAGATCAAGATACTTTAGAAGTGTTAACTCCCCTATAGAATTTGGCAGTACTCTTATATCCAATTGATGTAAATCTAATGCACGCAAGGATCTGAAAGTCAAAATAAGTAAATTCAATGTTGACTCATTCAGGATAACATGTCCATACCCAATTCGAAGAAATGAACGTATTTTTTTTGCTTTAACCAATAAATTTGAAGTCTCAATAAAAGATGGGTCAATAGAAATTGAACATGATACATGTCGAATTTTTTCATTAATATTTTTGCCATATGAATCTAGTCAGTGTGCACTCCGTCCCTGCAACTGATTGTGCAAGATCATGGACCAGATCATGCATCTTATATTTTAAGGTTCCATGTATAGTTACTTCTTCAAAAAGGGATCTCCAAAGTAGATCATTGAAGTACTCATCGGCAACATCCTCTAATGTTTTGCTGTTGGAAGATTGAATAAATCCCTGCGCTATCCATAGTTTTATCAATGTTTTCTTATCCATCTCATAATCTTTGGGAAACAAAGAGCAATAAGCAAAACAACTCCTTAAATGTGATGGAAGATGATCATAACTCAACTTTAGAATTGACAAAATATTGCCCTCGGATTGAAGTACATTTGCTACTACACTGTCCTTCACATATGACCACTCTGTTTTCTCCAAACGTAATACACTTCCTATAGACTTTATGGCAAGAGGCACTCCTTGACATTTGCCCAAAATCTCCCTTCCAATTTCTACTAGTTTAGGATTGTTGGTCTCTTGTCTTTTTCTAAATGCTATTTGCTCGAATAAAGACCAAGATTGGTCTTCAGACAGACCTTTAAGAGTGTATATTGAAACAGGACTTGTACTTGTAATCTCTGCAACTAATTTGACACGTGTAGTTATTATAATCCTACTTCCCTTTGCACCACCCATTAAAAGGCTTTTCAAGTTATCCCATTTGTTATAATTTTCATTCCACACATCATCCAACACAAGCAAGTATTTCTTCCCATCAATTTCTTTACGTAGTTGCTTTTGCAATTCATCCATGTGAAGGTCATTTGGTTTATTACTAGTAGCAGATGCTATTATTTTTTCAATAACTACTTTCACTTCAAAGGGATCAGAGACACACACCCACATTTTCAGCTCAAAATGCGTATTGATGATATCATCATTGTATACATATTTAGCAAGTGTGGTCTTTCCTAACCCCCCTATCCCCACAATGGGAACAACTGAGACATTCTCTTCCACATTAGGATCCAATAATAGCTTTTTGATGACCTTTTTATCATCTTCTCTCCCCAAAACATTTTCATTAGGTAGAAATGAGTGAGTCTCTTCCCTATCCATACTCACATGAGGCTCTACATGGCCTTTCAAGTGAAACTTTTCCCTATCTTCCGCTATTGCATTTAGTTTCTGCCTCATCGCTTTTATTTTACAACTCATATCATAACGAAAAACAAGTGGGTTTGAACTTGAAAAGAAACCGCGTACCTTCTTTGCAATATTCTCACTTGTCCCTCCTCGCCGTAAAGCTTCAGTCAAGAACTCACTCAACAAGTCATCTGCTTCATAAACTGCGTCCTTGAGCTTTTCGAGCCAGTCCCTGACTTGATGGTTATGACTCTGCTGCTCCGCTGCATCTTGAAGTACAGCTTGAATAGTGGAAAGAGTGTTTTTGATGTTTTCAAGTTCAGCTTCGACATCCCAGAAGCGATCCAACCTCTTGGAAAGTCCAAGAGCCCAAATCTTCAATGATCTTTTGTGCAACGGCAAGTAGCATTCCTTCAGCCATTTCTTGGTAACGTGGGAAAGGAACTCTAAAAGAGCAAGAGGAAAGCTAGAGGGTAAGCTTGAAGTGCTCCAATGATGAAGGTAATGGTGCTGTGATGAAGGAGGACCGAATTTTATAGTGGAAGAATGTCAACATTGGGTTTTCCTTTATATTTTCATAGAACAATCATGCTCATGCATAGGAAAGTAACAAGAATCACCATGTGAGTGTTGGGCCCCTTCTGCACCGAAAGAAAACCGTGTGGACCAATGTGTTCCCCTTTGCATCATTGAAGCTAAAGCCTAGGCAATAATGCATGTATATACCATATTAAAGTATTAGTCTCTTACCAGTACTTTTGTTTTTTTTGGGAACAATACACGCATTTTTCTCCTCTTTTGGCTGGAAATTTAGTGCGCCAGCCATACCAATATACAATGATTTTAGTGAAGACCATATCAAAAGTTTGGCCCCCTTGCAAGGAAGACCAATTGGGTCCTGCACCAAAACAAATAAAAGGGAAATTGAGGGCCTATAAAAAAAAAAAAAAAAAAAAAAAAAAAAAAAAAAACAAATAAAAGGGAAATTGAGGGCCTACTGGCTTAGTGGCCGACAGTGAAATTCATGTTTAGTGAACTTTCAAAATGGAATCTGAGTAGGTGAGGCATCAAATTTTGGCCAGTAGTTGAACAAAACACAAACTTTTTCTTTACTTTGTTTTTTTTTCCTTATAATATGAAATTCGAATTTGATCATTTTATTTGATATTATTACCTTGAGAATTTTGAGCTATTGATTTGATTCATCGTGATTTTTAATTTTTTTTTTTCATTTGACATCAGAAATTTAGTCCCATTAGACTAAGCTATTAATTTATCTTAAACTAATGTCTATTATAGTCATAAGTGTGCAATAAGCCAATAACAAATCCTTAAATTATACAAGCCATATTTTGTACCATTTTTTCCCTCCCGGGATTCAATTGCTCATTAATCAACAGTGCCATACTTACTAGCTGCACTGCTCTCCATCGCCATACTTCAAAAAACAAATTGTAACAGATAGAAGAATTGTTATAACAGCTGCTTGAGCTCTATAGCAACTTTAATGCAACTGCTGCTATAGTTATCAGCTTAATGGTTCTTGAGTGCAAATCATTACATTGAAAAGAATGGGGAAATGACCTCCACTTTCACAATCATCTAAGATATTGCATTTCGCTTTATGTTTTCTTTTCTCCAATGCAGCATATTTATTTTAGTCCAAGTCAAAATGCAATTGCAAATGGTAAAACCTGGCACAGAACAAATTAATAAAACAAAGAAGAAACATAGATTCACAACATCCATTCTGCAATGAGGATGTGTAAAGTGATATAATTTGAGGGATTGTGTAAGCAAGGTATTTTTCTTTTATTTAAGAATTGTAAATTATACAGGTGGAGGTGGCAAGTCTAGTAAGAGCCAAAATCCAACACAATCATCTGAATCTAAGTCTTCTTGGATGGCAAGGAAATGTAAGCCTCCACAGGCTTTTTTAGCTGCTTCCCAAGCTTCAGCTTCATTTGTTGTTACAGGAGTTTTCTTGTAGGTAGCATAAACATACCGAGTAGAAATTCCAACAGATAGAATCAAGGAAGCACGACTGAGGTCGGCTTCAATTGAAGAGACTTCCAGTCCATTCATCCAAGCTGCAAGAGTGCATCAAAAGGTTTTTACTATGATACTTGCTAGCCATAGGAGCAGCATAAAAGTTTGTAAGACATACATGGAAAGAAACAGAAAATTGAAAAAGTATTGCTCCACAATCCATATAAAATTGGATATAAGCATTAAATCTAAATTAAAGAAGTAGGAGATTATATAATGAGCAGGCAGTGAAGTAAGGAATCCAATTTCTCGCTTGTTTGATATAAATTGGCTAAAACCAAAAGAATTACGATGGCAACAACCAATGGCACGATTCTTCTACATGTGTTTGTCATTATGGTTGGAACTCCGAATGCACCTTATTCAACAAGAATCCTCCTCTAGCAGTTAGTCATGCACACCCATTACAAATTAGAAAAATGCATAATGCTTCTTCCCACTCTCATAAACCATCAATCTGGCTTTGGAATTGATTTAAAAAATGAAAAAAAGGATATTTCATTTAACTTGTAATTAGGGAACTAAATTAATCAGATTACACTTCAAACCCAATCTGAGTTCCAACAGAGAATGGAATACTTTTTGGTTGTTGCAATGATTGATCTAGCAGAACTCATTGAACGCTACTAATTTGAGGCCTGTGCATACTTGCTACCTACCATTTATGATGGAAATATATGCCAGAAAATGTTACTTGTTAGTCAAGTATTAGGCTCTTTGATACCATGCATGTCCCTAAGACTTTGGAACTAAGAATTTCAAGCAGGAATCAAGTTTCTTAAGATCGTCCCAAGTGCAGATTGTAGCTTCCATGCTAATAAATGTGTGCTTGTTTTTCAGGAAATAGTTTAAAAAAGATGTGAAAAACATATTGGTAATGCATAACAAACCAAATAAGATGATCATGAAATATTGCCAAGAATTAGATGCTAGATGAAGATATAAAAGGAAATATATACCTGCTAAAGGTGTAGCACGTGAAGATGCGACAGCCAATCCTGGAATCAATGTCTTATCATCAATTTCAATTCCCAGTAAATCCAAATCTAGACCTGCACCAAACACCAATCTTGACTCCAAGGATGAGATCTCCTCACGAACAGCTGAAAATGGGAAAGTAAGATCAGCAGAGGCTGGTGAAATATCTTAAAAAACAAATCTTAACATCGGCTTTTGAGTTGAGTGAGACTTGTATGTATGACAATTATGTGAAATGTCGCCATGATGACAAAGCATCAAATTGAATTTTCAAAAAGTATCTTATATCTGATGGCTACTAATATATAATAGCAGAAGAAATTTTTTGTGCAGTTTAAAATGCAACATAGATATGAATGTTTTATAAAATAGTTTGGGTTGAGTACATAAGTGTAGTATCTGTCTGTTATTATCATTGAAAGTAAAAGCTGCTGTGCCTGTACCTGAAATTGGTAATTGGACAAAAGCCCATTTTTCACCAAACAGATTCTCTGGAAGCTCCATTGGGAAAGGGTTGTCTAATGCTAGAAGTGGTTTAGATCCCTTTTGAAAACCAGGATGACGCATATATACAGTCTCATAACGTTCTTCCAGCCATAGAAGTAGTGACAAGCACTGAACAAATAGTAATGCAACAAAAAATAAGTAAGAAAATAGATGGAGCAGTTCTAACAACAAACCCAAAGCCAGAATTATTTATTTATTTATTTTGGATAAATGACTGTACAAAAAGAATACAAAACTATAGAAAACATAAGGGCATAGCCCAATCAAAACAAACTCTCAGTATAACTCTCAAGTTGAGAAAGAGACTACAATACAACAAAGAATCCCCACATCAACTCACAGAGACAAAGCACACAGGCATACCCCTGAACAGACAAACAAACCCTTCGAGCTTCAAAGGAGGAAAAGAAACAAATTGCAAAGGGGGTAGAATGACTAGGTCAGAAAAACATCCACGTAGGATGCTAACAACAATCACAAAAGGAAACAAGGACACACAGTGATCAAAAGCTTCAATCTAAACTAAAGATAACACATAAAGTTTTCCAAGATCATTGGAGCCAAAGATATGGTTGATCTCTTTGGACTTTCCTCAATGAGTTTAACCTGCCCGTTATGCAATGTAGTTAAGAAGCACATAAACATCTTTGTTATCTTATTGGAAAACTCAATTTTTCATTCCCTCCAAAGTTAAAACACAGCAGTAGCGAACATAATCTTAGTCATTAGCCTAGGAAAAAAGATTTCCCCTTTGAGTGTGAACCATCCATTGAATACTATCACTCCAATCCCTTGTCATCCATGCCTATTTTCACTTCTTACATAAAGTTTTCCAGAAATTTTCAACATTAAAGCAATTGAAAAATGGCGTTCTCAACTAATTTTGAAGAGCAAGCCAAAGAATGAAAGAGTGCTTAGGAATAGCCTTGCTGTACCAAACAACGAATGCCATTCATTATTCTGTACACTTGATCTAACACTTTCCCAAGCTCTTCTTACGTGTATTTTCCATCCGGCGCACCAATCCATTGAATTTTATCTTTTCTATTAAATGCTGGCTTAAAACTGGCCGGTGCGTTCCTTTATTATGTTTTGGCCATTAGTGGAGTTTTAATGAACCCCACATGTAATGGCCATAGGGAAATTTTCAGCATATCATGTTTGAGATTTGTTCCTAACTATATAGTTGTTGATAATGTACGTACATATCATCTAAGATAGTTTCAAGAAATATTTCATGACTCTCTTAATGGATTTATAGTTCCTACTGTTATTATATTCTCCAAGCCTATTGTGCCCAAAGTGATCTAAATTAATCAAGTTAAGACTAGTATTCATGATCCAATCTTCATCCTAATTGCTCTTAACAACATGGAGCTAACTTTGGTTTTGAACTCAATACACCACAAATTCAAATGGATACAAATAAACTTAAAATTGGATCCAAACAGAAAAGTAAAACAAAATCGTAATGAAGCATACGCACCCGTTTACTTGGAACAGGTTTTGTACCAAGCTCCTTACATGCTTTTGTTATAATTGTCTGCATCTGTGACCTTCAAACCAACAATTAACCCATTGTTAAAGACATCAATTAAATACAATACATAATTGTGTAGACACTACAAAATTCATACATACTATCAAATAATTCACCTAAAGAAGCGGATTTTCTCTGGTAGAGGGACGCCCAAATCATCACTTATCGATACAATAGCATCCTTCAAAGTAACACTATTGATAACATTGTTAGGAAAATACTTTGTGTATTGAAGTGAAAGCGAACTGTCACATACAACTAGCTCCCACACCTTCTTCCCTCTGATATCTAGAATTGGCCTAGAGCAAAAATCCAACTCCCACTCCGAAATGCTGCCCGGATCAGTTTCCGGGTCAAGGTAGCACAGTTCTGCAGTTGGGTCGTCCTCTTCCTCATCAAATTCCACTTCTTTTGGTGCAAAAACCGAGCTTTCTGACACAGAACTCGACCTGATTTGGTGGGGTTTTGATTGGTTTCTTTTTGAAGGTTTTGTGGAGAAATTGTATGAGATTTTTCTGGGTTTTATGAGGGAGGTGAAGTTGGAGATGGGTTTGTGAGATTGAAGCGTTGGGGTTCTGATTCTGGTGGCATTGAAGCTTAGACTAGCCAAGGAAGTAGTGTGTGTAACTGATCAGAGAGCTTGAGACATAAAAGACAGGTTGGTAGTTCTGTTTTCTGTTTTCACCACATATATCCGTTGGAGATAATGGGCCGAGCTTGAGAATGTGCTTGTTACGCCAGGCCCATTTTGCCAGGATATTTTTTAGATTTTAGGGTAATTAAAAAATTATTGTAATTTTAACCCTTTTTTTAAATGAATGTTTTAGAATTTGTCACTTTATTTATCACTTAAATAAATTATAAAATAGTATTAACAGTTAAGTTAAGTTTGTTGGTTTATGCTTTGAGTATAACTCTTAACTATTGGGGTTTTCGAGTGTAATACAAAACTCCATTATTATTATTTTATATTCTAAATATGAACATGTGTTATCACATGAGTATTTTTATTTTTATTTTTATTTTGGTTGAGAAGAATCATAAGTTTTATATTTGTATTTTAGAGAGAAATCATAGGGGTTTTGTCTTTTTTTTTTTCGTAAAAGAAAAAAAAAAAAAAAACCCGAGAACCTGATCCGTGCACAGCCAAACTGAACTAAACCAGAATGACATCATTTTGGTCAAGGTGTTCCCATTTGTTGAGAACGACGGTGATGGTTTAAAATATATATTCTATAATTTTTTATTAAAAAACTAAATATTTTAATGTCTAAATTTATTTATTTATTATTATCATATGTAGTCTAGTGTGATACGATGTCTCTTTCATAGAGTTAACAGAGCTTCCCAAACAAAAATAGATGGAAGTCCCAAATTGATAGCGTTATTAGAGTTACTTTTTTGCTAAAAGCGTTATTAGAGTTACTACACGGCAATCTTAATGTATATAACATTTTATACTTTCCCTTAATGCAATTTCTATCAAACTTTGTATATGTTAAACATTTTTGTGATTTTTAAAATGGTTTAAAATACAAACTAATATTACGTAGATATATGTAGACTAAAATATTTAGGGTAATTTACTTAGGGTAATTACATTTTAAACCTTAAAGTTTTTGGTATGTTTTATTTAAACCTTAAACTTTCAAAATATTTCATTTATATCTTATAGTTTTATTTAAACTTTAAAGTTTTCAATAAGCTTTAATTAAACCTCAAAGAATGAAATAAATTTAAAAGTAAATTATATTAATCTCCTTCGAGATTTAGTGGATTAACACTCCACCCAAAAAATAAACCGAAATGACACTCAATTCCAACTAAATAAGTTTGATCAAACAATATTAAAGAAACTTTTGAATATTTTTGGATTAACTTGCCCTCCTATCGTAAACACGAGGAGTTTTAATAGTAAACTGATCCCAGGTGCTAGCATCAAGATACATGGTGCTACTAATCCAAACGCCAATAACTCTTTCGGCATCCTAAAAGAGTTGGGCATTTTTTAGGGGATTTCTCGGCCACCCTTTATTTGGAATTACGCCTCGGCCACCCTCTATTGGGGAATTACGCCTTCGCCAACCAGTATCTAGGGACGTTTAGAGGCCATGGCTAGAAGATAGAAGAGGCCCAGCCCAAAATCACATTTCCTGCATTCATTCATCATCTATATTTGCCGCGGATAAAGCACAATATAAAAACCACACTTTTCTCAAACACTCACCTGAGAACTCTTTCTCAGGTGAAGGCGTGAAGCGCTTGGAGTTCCTCAACGCGACTTTATTCCCCCATGTAAACCCTAATCCCAATACATGTATATGTATATGTTTTATTTATTTTTTTGTATAATTAAAGCTCATGCACATATAACAATCCCATATGCTCACCACCTGTTCGAAGAAATTCCTTCTTCTTCTTGTTTTGTGTGTGTATTTGTTTCATTCTTTGTTGTACCGGTTGTCCATTTGTTTTTCTATGCAAGCAAATGGGTAATCTATGAATTTGTTTATATATGGAATTTAAAACTTTTAATGGGTATGCTTAACCTCCATTCATGTTAATTTGCTGTGCTTGCTTTTATTACATTGAAGTTATTTCTCATTGTGAATGTGGATTGTATAATTCTTTGGTGCTTTTGAAAATTTTAACATTGACTGAGCTACACAAAGCTCAATTTGGCCATGCTTTGGGTTTGACTTGCTAGAGGGAGAGTCACTTGAGATGTTTTGGTCATTTTCATAGGAGAAACGATTCATACACCTATAAGAAAGAGTAAGTTGATTTATGTTAAGGGAATGAAAAAAGATAGAGGAAGACCAAAAATAACATTAATAGAAGTAGTAAAAAAGGACATGTCAATTAAGGATGTAACAAAGAGTATAACTTCGGATAGAATAGAATGACGGAAAAGAATACATGTGACTCCTTTGTTGTTGTTGTTGTTGTTTGTGTTTGGCTTGCTCAATTAGCAAAGAGACCATTTAGATTGTTAACTCCTTTTTTGGTTTTCTATCAAGAATTCCTTTCTTGAGTTTAGTTGGTTGCATTTGAAGTCTTTCTAGTTACCAAACTGCTAGCCATATAGCATGTTTATTCGAAGTTAAAACTTCTTTCAAAGGGAAACATGGAATTCCAAGTACTGTTTTGTTGTCACTGTACTGGTAGTATGTGTGCAACTTGATTTTCCATTATTGTATATAATTTTCTGGGAGTTTGTAGGATGCAGTCAATAATGTTTGTTCATTCAGCAACAGTTATGTTGTTTATCTACTTTCTCATGGGTGGATAGTTATATTTAATGGATAGGTAATCGAGCAGGTCATGGTCTGATTAGAGGGATGATGAAGTTTGCAGGCTATTCCCTAACAGCTTCATCTACTCCTATTTATTCAAATATCCTTAAAAACCATAGCAGATTTTCTTTCAATATATTTCAGAGAAAATCTGCCAAATCAAGGAGCCTGTCTGCTCATACACAAAAAGATCAACTACTTGCAAATGCTGTGATGGGTGCCGAGAACTATCTTCCTCCCTGGTTTAGGTGCGGGTTCATATGCTTCTATTTTATATGCTCAATAATATTAAGTGTAGTGATTGTATGAAGTTAATAATGATTTTGGTGTTTTCTTTGCAGTGTTGCTCCAATGATGGACTGGACAGATAATCATTATAGGACTC
>OU015762.1:4208411-4257064 GCA_907173295.1 Fagus sylvatica
AGAGTAAAAAGGTAATATAACATAATTAACTCCAAACTCACAAGACTTAAGATTTTGGATTAAGTGGTGTCCTTATATGTTATATAACGCCTTATATATAGTCTCCCCAACACCATACTTGATTAAATTGATGCTTTTATTATATTAACAGAATATACACCTATAATGCAAAGATTAATTAAAAATTATATTAACAGAATATTCACCTATAATGCAAATATTAATTAACAATTATAAACAATTATTTAAAAAAAATCACTAATAAGTAATGTCATCAAAATTTAACAATAAAAGTATGCTAACAGAAAAAGATTCACTTAAATTATGTAGTGGAAGGACATGTGTAAGATTGATTTTTTTTTTTTTTTTTTTTTATCAAAACAAAAGGTTATGGTACATGATTAATTTGAAATAAATAAAGAAATTTATTGAAATTTTTTATAATTAATAGAGTTTTATTAGAGTGGAACAAATTATCCTGACATATATTCCTTACTTATGGTAGGCGACCTAACCAAATATATAATCTATAATATATACATATAAAATTGAAGATGATTAACTTTGGTTCACCTCATAATATTGTGTCAGGCCTCACAATTGTACACCTTAGTAAGTGTTTGTTGGACTAATTTTATCATTATTGTGACTTTTGACACTAGATTGTTTAACTAAAACTATACCATATATTAATGCATTTCTACAATTAATTATTCAATAAATCAAAAGCACTTAGAAAATAACAAATCAAACATGACATTACAATCAAATTCACACATTGACTTGATTTGGTATATATACTAAACATATCTAAAACCTTTTTATTTTTATTTTTTGGGGTTAATTGTAGAAAATCACCTAAACTTTTGGGTACTTGAACTTGCACCCCAAACTCGGAAAACTTGCAATGATCACCCCAATTGTAACAAAATTTGCAACTTGCACCTCATAATTTGATTAATCGTTAAAACTAACAGTCACGTGTAAATTATGTGACCATAAAATTTAGTACATAACTCGCTTAAGAGCAAAATGAAGAATTTAATTTTTGATGGTTATGTGACTTGTATATGATCGTTAATTTTAATAGTCAATGAGAATGTGTGGTGAAATTTGTAAAGTTTGTTACAATTGGGGTGGTGATTGCAAATTTTTATAGTTTAAGATGTAAAGTTCAACTACAACCATAGTTCTGGGTGATTTCTTTAATTAATTTTTTTTTTTTTTAATGAAATAGCAAGAAGACTAACATTTTCGTCTAAGTCGTTAATGCATCTTATTAATGTTTGGTAAATTTTATTTCACTGCCAGTAGGCCCTCATTTTCCTTTTTATTTATTTTCGTGCAGGACCCAAGGGATCCAACCTAAGACATGGTCTTCATTAGAAATTTATATTGGTATGATTGCCGTACTAAATTTCAAGCTAATGACTAATATTGAGAAGAAAGACGCGTATTTGCTCAACCAAACAAAAAATAAATAAATAAACCTGACTGGTTAGAGATTAACTTTGATTTAGTATGTACATTATATTACTATGGCTGAAGCAATCCTCTTTGGCGTGATGTAGTTTGTATGCAAGGGGAACCCTTTGGTCCACACTAGTTATCATCTAAACCACTAAAATCACTTTATTGCCTACCACTAACAACTCGTCACATTGACAGTAATGAAACTGTTTTAACAATGCATTGTGTCCATAGGTTTATTGTTATTGAGCAATGCCGTAAGCCCATAACAATTTTCAACCCATATAACTCTACTCAACCAAGATTATTAATAGTTTTACAAATATATGTATTTCAAAATTTTTTTAATGAGACTTTGTTTAAATTTATTAATTTGATTTGTTTCGATATTTTTGACATGTATAAAATTGAAATATTTGACGCAATTGTGTAAATTGTAATCGTTAATTGAATAATGAACTTACATAGTTGGATGAAAATCTAAATTTTTTATTAAGACTAACACGATAGCTTAACCTTATTTTTAGATTGGTTGAATTGAGCAAACATGTATGGTTTCTAGATTTTAGTGGAGTGATTCTACCCTCCGACTTTGGTTGCTTTGTTAAAATTCTAAGATTGACATCCAGGGAATTGAAACCATGCATTCACTAACTGTAGGGAACAAAAGCTTTGGGTAGAAGTGATGTTTGCTCTATGGTTTTTAAAATTTTTCTTGAGAAGATTTCAACTCATTTGGTTTATTGTCACTTGAGTGATTGAAACATCATCCTCCCTAGTCCCTATCCAATGATACCGAAAATTTCTTTACACATGTAATGCAAATAGCTTAAAATCTACAAACATATTATTTAATTAAATGGAACATAGAAAATTAAATGGAGCAGTTGTTAATTTTATGGCGAAATGCTGCAGAAGTCTGTTCTTTTATGTCCCAAATTTTTAGGAAGAAACTGTGATTATATAATATAACTCTAAGTAGCTTGAATATACCCGGATGATTTTATGTTAGATATTTGTTCTCAGTTCATTTGCTACTAGCCCTGTAAATTCTTATTTCTTTTCGTCTGCCTGAGATGCCAAATGGATCATTTGAGAGACAAAGTTCTATTACAAGTATTTTGATTTTATACTTTAATGACATCTCAAAACTGTTATATGGTGCAAGTGATTGCATAGTATCTTTTTGTAACTTATAGGCCATAGCATGCTTTCTTTTATAAGACTATAATTCTGTAACATAGCATCCTTAAATGCTCATTTTTTCATTGAAATTTTTTATTCCACTCAGTTTTCAGCTTTCAATTGTTGTGAAAAAAAAGAAGAAAAAAATCAGACTGTTAATTTATTCTTTGGATTTCTATTTCTTGCTTCATCTTTTTCTTTTGTTGAATTTCTATTTCTTGCTTCTAAACAAGGAGGAAAAAAGTAATTTGATTGTTGCTTCTAATAGCTATTTGAGTTAACGAAATGGAGTATAAATTAGATTTTTACTATTATTGAACCATAAAAAAAAAAAAAAAAAGGAATTATATCACTGTAGACACCTCATTTTGCCAACTACATTTCAATTATAACGTGCATGGGGCTTTACGGACTAAAAATCCAAAAAACGGACCCTGACACGGAAATCTGTGCACATTTAGGGTTTTTGGTCCCAGTTTGTTCTGGGCATCCGATTGATATAAAAATACATTCATACAAGTCGTTAGGTCAACACGATCACAACGACACGACTTGCACTCGATTTGGATTCTGGGCGTTTCGGCACGGAAATCCGTGCATTTCTAGGGTTTCGGCCCAATTTTTCTCGGGACATCTGATCGACCCCAAAATAATTTTCAATGAGTCCTTAGGTCAGTACGATCAAAACGACGCATCACACACTCAAATCGAACCACAAACGAGAAAGTTATCGCTAATCGAAGTTTTAACATTTCGGGTTCGCGTTAGCTTAAATGTACATGCATACATGGGATTATATCTCATTCATGCATGCCAAAAATGCTTTTGGAAGGGCAGAAAAATCAGTTTTTCTGCCCATGCACGTTCCACAATGTATGGCCAAAAGAGGTAAGTTGAAAAAAGTCAAAAAAAGAAAGTTTTAAATAACCTAAAATGGAGTGCTGGACAGCACTCTAATTTTTCAAAACAGTGCCGGCCGGCACTCCAATTTTTAGGCCGGCACTCAAAAATTTAATCCTAGTGCTGGCCGGCACTAGGATTTGGACCCATTTCTGCACTTTTTTTTGTCTTGTTTTCAGCAAAGGGGGACAAAGCATGGTTGGCATGCACGTGAGGCAACTGGTGGGGGGCAAAAAAGCAGCCCCTTCCACCCCTCTTTGACCCTTTCACACCCTCTTTTCTCTATAAATACAACCATGGTCTTCATGGCAAGGGGGTTGGAAAGTGTAGGGAAAAATTAGAGAGAAATAGGGAGAGTTTTCAAGAGTGTTTTGAGCAGAAAAATTCTTTGAAGCAAACCCTCCTCTTCAAAGTTCTAAAGCTCTTGAAGGTTGTGAAATCTATTAGATTTAACTCATCTTTCATTATCTTTTGAACCAAGACTTGGAAAATATTTGCACTTAAGTTTTCTTAAACCAAAATTCCTCTCCAAAAGTCTTAAAGGTTTTGAAGGTTGAAAAAATCATTTTGATTTTGTTCACCCTTCATTATCTTTACCACTTAGGTTTGGAATTATTTTTCCACCAACCCACATACTCAAACACTTCTTAGGATTACCCATACAACCCACAAATTGTATACACATCCTTAAAGTCATTGAGTCACAAAGCTCACAACCACACAAGTTGTGAAGCACATACTTGATTTTAATTTTGTTTTGCATGCGGGTTAGTTCTCTAACCCTTATGATTTAATTTTTGTGTGCTTACATTATGCTTTAATTTACAACTATAACATGAACATCATATTGCAACCAACATAATAACAACACGGACAATTAAAATTAATTTGTTTGCACAACATACACATACATGCATTGACATTACAACATGCTTGGCCATTTTTAATATAAGAGGACCGATGTAAATCGGGCAAAATGGGGTGCCTAACATCTTCCCATTTTGTAACCAAGCCTCCGAACCAAAACCTTAGTTTGCATACATAGTGCCTTACAACAACATATTATTTTCTTTTTACATAGATTGTAACTAGGAATTCATACAATATTATTTTCTTAGATTGTATTCTAGGGGAATTTTATTTGTAACATTTACACACACTATTTCATTTAGCAATTGTACAAATTCTAAAATGAAATAAAAGGAGATTACATTACTCTTGTCTTTGGAATTTCTTAATTTGTCCTTTAAAATAAATTAAGTGGCGACTCCACAAACAACATGTCACATCGACTTTCAACCTTCGAGGGTCGATTAAAACATTAAAGTTTTCATCCCATCATTTGAGACACGCTACCAATTTAATTTCCAAACCTGAAACCAAAATCACATGAAACCAATTTTGGGGTTTTCGCTTCGGGTTTGAGAAAAGGGGCGAGGTTCTCACATTCACAATCCCAGGTGATTGCTGTGTTTTCTTGTAAGAACTCTTAACATGCATTTGGATTACCTGATTTGTTGAAAGTGAGTAAAAGTGTACAGTTGTAGATCTAATTTTTATTACGGCTGAACCTTATGCTCCATCAAGGAAAATCAATTAAAATTCCAAAAATTAATCGTAAACCCATTTCATCTCAAATTGTTAGCTTAAATTCACTTAATTGATTCATGACTTTTGTGTATGATACTCTTTCCTTTTTTTACCGAAGAAGTGTGTCACATTTCGATCTTTGCTTTAGCTTGTGGAATGCTTGAAAGAACCAAAAATCAGTATTCAATACCACTCGCAAAGCTCTGCAGTTATTCAATTAATTCATGCAAAAAGAGTCTAACCCCACACCTCATAGTGCTCGACAAAATGCCTAAGCGAAACTGAAAAAGGGACATTTTGGTGTGTTAGCGTGGGGCTTGAAATTGCATCAATTAGAAAGTAACTGCTTTGGAGTATAAATGTAGGATTATGGTCACTATGACTCATTGGTTGTTGGAACTTTATGTTTATTGTTTTATTAAAATTCGTCTGTGAGATGCCACTGAGTTGGAAATTCAGGTTTTCCTTTTTCTATTTGAATTTTTATTTTCCCTCTACCTTTTATCTTGTCGTAATTCGGATACAATCTATTCTTTTTTTGCTTTGACATAATGCTAGTGCCGACATTGATGTGAATTAAAGTATGTGCAAATGGGATTTGAGATCACTTGGTAGCTTCGAATTATTTATTTCATCTCATGTGATAAAAATGATATAATAATAATAATAATATAGTTTTGGCAACAATTTAGTTTCATAGATGGCACACTATTAGAGTATGTGTTTGGAGATGAATTTGGTTTCTAATTTTTTGTGCTGAAATGACCCATTTGAGATTTTATCATTGAATGTCCTGAGTGTGTCTAATAAATATATGCATGATGTTTAATTTTATATGATAATAAATTGTTACGTTATATAGAAAAAATACGCACATTTTACATCATTACTTTATGGATTTCATGATTGTAGAGAAATTAAGATTAGTCGCACAATTCCTTTGAAAATTTGGACCGATAGATCGCAGGTCCCCTGAAATTGTATAGAGAAGAAGTCGATTGATCGCAATAATTCCTTTGAAATAATGGGACCGATCACAAGTTTGAAAGAAATTGTATGAGAATAAGGCGATCGATCGCAATAATTCCTTTGAAATAATGGGACCGATCACAAGTTTGAATGAATTGTACAGAGAATAACGCGATCGATCGCAATAATTCCTTTGAAATAATGGGACCGATCGCAAGTTTGAAAGAAACTGTACAAAAAGTCCATGTAATGCTATCGATAGTGTACATAATAGTAATAATTTTACTACTATTATGCTTTATGTGGGTAGGCAAGAAATTTTTTTTTTTTTTTTCTTCTTATTATATGTATTAGTATCATATTAATTGGCATTTATTCAAAAATGATAATTTTTTACTAATTTTTATTTAATTGTCATAGTTCTTTCGGATGTGTATCATTTGTTTTTTATTTTCTTAGTATAGTATTTATAATTTTCTAAAGGTTTGTCTGAGATAGGTCCAACCAGTGTTGTTGCACTTATGGCACCCAAACGAAGGAATTAGGTTTGCCGAATAAACAGAGTGGTTAGGTGGGTGTTGTTATTTGTATATTCATTATAATCATAGAAATTTTATCAAAATTAATATTTTTAATACTATTATTAGTATTGTTGTTGTTGATTTTATTTGTATTTAATTATCATTTTTATTTTTATTATAATCATATCAAGTTTTGGGTGTTGTTATTTAATTATTATTATTATTATTATCATCTATTACTATTAAGATGATTGCTCTCCTCATGTCTACTTTTAGGAACTGTCAAATATACCCCTCACATCTTACAATTTTCCTAATTTATTCATTGATTTCAATTAATAATGCTCTTACAAAAAAGGGTATAATAGTCTCATCACTATATAGGAAAATGTCCACTTTAGTGCACAGATAAAAATAACCCCATATTTTAAATCTATTGATTTGCTTTTAAAATAAATATTAAAGGTTAAAAGAGTAATGTACTAATCTTCTCAAATTCAAAAGTTAAAATAATCATAAGTACACATTCATTGAACCAGATTCTAATACAAAATTGAATAGATTTATTTAAAAAAAAAAAAAATGATGGTTCGCTATCTTTCATCACCTATTTCAATAGTTTGTATAAAGGACTGTACAATTTCCCAAAAAATAAAAAGAGCCTCTAAACACACGCGGAGTGCATTTGAAGAGGCTACTCATTATTATTGTTATATTTACTAGTCTCGTTATTAATTATGTTATATTTTTGTTTTTCAATGTTGGGAATCATTCTTTCCAAACAACATACAAA
Source organism: Fagus sylvatica (assembly GCA_907173295.1). Lineage (NCBI taxonomy): Eukaryota > Viridiplantae > Streptophyta > Magnoliopsida > Fagales > Fagaceae > Fagus > Fagus sylvatica. The sequence continues at coordinate 4,215,840 of OU015762.1, forward strand.
ATTAAAATTAAAATAGACTTCTTCTCGAATTAAAATTACTAATTGGAATCAAAGTGAGTTTTCTTAACAAAATATGCTAACGTAAATTAAGATTTTTAAAACGTTCACTCCAAAAATAGGAAATAGTTTACCCTTAACCCGGTTTGAAGGAATTATCCTTCAATCAACTACGTGGCTATTAAATAGACAAGTCACGTGTATTTTTAGTATCCTGGATTTTTTATGAGTCATGTCACTTTTTTAGATAATACATGTGGATAGTCTATGTATTATAATTAAATGCCATAATTATTTTGATAAAACCCATAAATAATTTGACATAATTCTGTGATCTTTTGTAAGATATTTGTATAAACATGAAATTGTTGTAAAGTATTGTTACATAGTTTAGGGTTTATATGGATTTTAGTGTTTTTTAATAAAGGTTAGTAATAATTTCTATATGTTTCTAAAATTTGAAAATTTATCTCACGAGTGATAATGTTGTTTAGATTTTATCGAAATGATTAATCTTTGTCAAGATATGTAATTTTAAAAAAAGGTTTTCTCATATTTTTAGACTTTAGTGGGTGTTAGTAATAATTTACTAATAGTATATAGACCATTTGATAATATTTGTAGAAATGTCTCAGGTTTTGTAAATAGTCTCTTTATAAGTAAGTAGTTTATTTGGAATTGTAAGGTTTGTGTCGAAATATGTAACAGGTGACAAGTATTGTAATATTGAAATTTGGTTTGGTGGCTATATGGATTTTAGTGTTTATTAATAAGGGTTTAGTAATAAATTGTTAATGTTTGTCAAATATGATATTTTATCTCACGAGTGATATAAGCTGTGTCTAATGTTGTTTAGCTTTTGTCAAAATATAACCTTTGTCAAAACTTGTAAATTTAAAAAAAAAAAAAAATTCTCAAATCATTGGACTTCAGTGAGACTTAGTATGGTTTGAGTCAAAGTAGGTACTCATTTTCATAATGTATGTAAATATGTCCCAAGTATTGTAAAACATCTCTTTCTTGGTAAAAATTGTATTCTCCATTGTAAGATATGTGTCAAAATATGAAAAAGGTGACAAGTATTGTAATATTGGAATTTGGTTTGGTGGCTATATGGATTTTAGTGGTTATTAATAAGAGTTTAGTAATAACTTGTATATGTTTGTTAAATTTGATATTTTATCTCACAAGTGATGTACGTTGTATTTAATTTTGTTTAGATTTTGTCGAAACGTGTAATCTTTGTCAAAATTTGTAAATTTAGAAAGAGTTTTCTCATATTTTGACATTCAGTGAGATTTAGTATAGTTTGAGTCAAAGTAGATACTCCTTCGATAATTTTTGTAAATATGTCCCAAGTATTATAAATAGTCTCTTTGTTGGTAAAGAATTTATGTTATATTGTAAGGTATGTGTCGAACTATGTATTAGGTGACAAGTATTGTAATATTGAAATTTGGTTTGGTGGCTATATGGATTTTAGTGTTTATGAATAAAGGTTTAGTAATAACTTGTTAATGTTTGTCAAATATGATATTTTATCTCATGAGTGATATACGTTTTATCTATTGTTGTTTATATTTTGTCGAAACGTGTACTCTTTGTCAAAATTTGTAAACTTAAGAAAAGTTTTCGCATATTTTTAGACTTAGTGACACTTAGTAAATGTTTAGTAAATATAGATAATTGTCTGTGATAATGTTTGTAAATTTGTCCTAAAGTTTGTAAACGTCTTTTTGTTAGTAAAAATGGTATTTTGTTTTGTAAGGTTTGTGTCAAAATATGCAATATTTGACAAGTATTGTAATATTGAAATTTCATTTGGTAGATATATGGATTTTAGTGTTTATTAATAAAGGTTTAGTAATAACTTGTATATGTTTGTCAAATTTGAAATTTTATCTCACGACTGATATAAGCTGTGTCTAATATTGTTTAGATTTTGTCTAAATGTATAATCTTTGTCAAAATTTGTAAATTTAAAAAAAGTTTTCACTTATTTATGGACTTTAGTGAGGGTTAGTAATAGCAGAGTACAAGCATGTAAAAACTTTGATAATACTTGTAAACTTCTCCTACATGTTGTAAATAGTCTATTTGTTGGTAAGAGTTGTATCCTCTATTATAAGGTTTGTGTTAAAATATGCAATAGTTGACAAGTTTTCTAATATTGAAATTTCATTCGGTGGATATATGGGTTTTAGTGTTTATTAATAAAGGTTTAGTAATAATTTGTATATGTTTCTTGTGATTTGTAATTTGTCTCTGAATTCGTAATGTGTTTTATGTTTATTGTAATTAGTGTGTTATAATCTATTATTTTAGTTAGTTTTTGTAAATACTAGGCCTTTGTGATTGTTAGTAATGATTGAGTAAATATTTGCAAAACTTCTCATAAAATATTTAAATGATTCTCAAAGTTTGTAATTTCTCTCACGTTTTGGATTAATTCCTTTTAGTGTGGTAAAACTTATGTCGATATGTGTCAATAAGTCACTCATTCTCATAAAAATAAGTAAATAAGTATAAGAAGGTAAAAATTATTATAAGTGTTGTAAAGTGATTGAAAGTTGTGATAATATTTTTCTTTATTATAGTACAATTTTTGTTAATATTAGTAATTTTATTTTATTCTTGTAACCGATATGTCATATTTTGTACTACAAATGTCATTTAGTGTAAGACCAGTTAACTACACAACCGGTTACAACTTTTTTTTAATTATTTTTTTATTCTGGCGGGACCGACCCTCTGGCGGGACATAAGACTTTCCCCCAAAAAAACAAAAGGACTGGTAAGAGACTAATACTTTAATATAGAATATTTCTGTGCAGAAGGGGCCCAACACTCACATGGTGCTTCTTGTTACTTTCCTACGCATGAGCGTGATTGTTCTATGAAAATATAAAGGAAAACCCAAGCGTTGACATTCTTTCACTATAAAACTCGGTCCTCCTTCATCACAGCACCATTACCTTCATCATTGGAGCACTTCAAGCTTACCCTCTAGCTTTCCTCTTGCTCTTTTAGAGTTCCTTTCCCACGTTACCAAGAAATGGCTGAAGGAATGCTACTTGCCGTTGCACAAAAGATCATTGAAGATTTGGGCTCTTGGGCTTTCCAAGAGGTTGGATCGCTTCTGGGATGTCGAAGCTGAACTTGAAAACATCAAAAACACTCTTTCCACTATTCAAGCTGTACTTCAAGATGCAGCGGAGCAGCAGAGTCATAACCATCAAGTCAGGGACTGGCTCGAAAAGCTCAAGGACGCAGTTTATGAAGCAGATGACTTGTTGAGTGAGTTCTTGACTGAAGCTTTACGGCGAGGAGGGACAAGTGAGAATATTGCAAAGAAGGTACGCGGTTTCTTTTCAAGTTCAAACCCACTTGTTTTTCGTTATGATATGAGTTGTAAAATAAAAGCGATGAGGCAGAAACTAAATGCAATAGCGGAAGATAGGAAAAAGTTTCACTTGAAAGAATGCCATGTAGAGCCACATGTGAGTATGGATAGGGAAGAGACTCACTCATTTGTACCTAATGAAAATGTTTTTGGGAGAGAAGATGATAAAAAGGCCATCATAAAGCTATTATTGGATCCTAATGTGGAAGAGAATGTGTCAGTTGTTCCCATTGTGGGGATAGGGGGGTTAGGAAAGACCACACTTGCTCAATACGTATACAATGATGATATCGTCAAGAAGCATTTTGAGCTAAAAATGTGGGTGTGTGTCTCTGATCCCTTTGAAGTGAAAGTAGTTGTTGAAAAAATAATAGCATCTGCTACTAGTAATAAACCAAATGACCTTCACATGGATGAATTGCAAAAGCAACTACGTAACAGAAATTGATGGGAAGAAATACTTGCTTGTGTTGGATGATGTGTGGAATCAAAATTATAACAAATGGGATAACTTGAAAAGCCTTTTAATGGGTGGTGCAAAGGGAAGTAGGATTATAATAACTACGCGTGCCAAATTGGTTGCAGAGATTACAAGTCCTATTTCAATATACACTCTTAATGGTCTATCTGAAGACCAATCTTGGTCTTTATTTGAGCAAATAGCCTTTAGAAAAAGACAAGAGACCAACCATCCTAAACTAGTAGAAATTGGAAGGGAGATTTTGGGCAAATGTCAAGGAGTGCCTCTCGCCATAAAGTCTATAGGAAGGTGTATTATGCTTGGAGAAAACAGAGTCTAAATGGTCATATGTCAAGGACAATGTACTAGCAAATGTACTTCAATCTGGGGACAATATTTTTTCAATTCTAAAGTTGAGTTATGATCATCTTCCATCACATTTAAGGAGTTGTTTTCGCTTATTGCTCTTTGTTTCCCAAAGGATTATGAGATGGATAAGGAAAACATTGATACAACTATGGATAGCGCAAGGATTTATTCAATCAAGGATTTATTCAATCTTCCAACAACAAAAAATTAGAGGATGTTGCCGATGAGTACTTCAATGATCTACTTTGGAGATCCCTCTTTGAAGAAGTAAATACATATGGAATCTTAAAATGTAAGATGCATGATCTGATCCATGATCTTGCACAATCAGTTGCAGGGACGGAGTGCACACGGCTAGATTCATATGGCAAAGAATATTAATGAAAAAATTCGACATGTATCATGTTCAATTTCTATTGACCTATCTTTTATTGAGACTTCAAATTTATTGGTTAAAGCAAAAAAAATACGTTCATTTCTTCGAATTGAGTATGGATGGATGATCCTGGATGAGTCAACATTGAAATTACTTATTTCGAGTTTCAGATCCTTGCGTGCATTAGATTTACAGCAATTGGATATAAGAGTACTGCCAAATTCTATAGGGGAGTTAACACTTCTAAAGTATCTTGATCTTTCTTGGAACAAGGATCTTATCACTCTTCCTGATAGTATTACTCGACTGAGAAATTTGCAAACACTTAAACTCAGTTTTGTGAAAATCTTAAAGAATTACCTAGAGGCATTAGAGAATTGGTCAACCTCAGGCATCTTTATAATACTGGTTGTAATAAGTTGAGTCATATGCCTCGTGGGTTAGGGCAATTGACTTGTCTTCAGACATTACCATTATTCATTGTGAGCAATGACCCTCCTTCTATCTCCAACCACGTTGGTGGATTAGGCGAATTGAATCGGCTAAACAACTTGAGAGGAACACTAGAGATCAAACATTTGGAGCGACTAGAAGATGGTAACTCAGAATCCAAGGCTGCGAATTTAAGGGAAAAACAACATCTTGAATACCTAATATTATGGGGAAGTAATCTGAATGCCAATGATAATGATGAGATGTTATTAGAAGGCCTCCAACCACACCAAAATCTCAAAAGGTTGTCTCTGAATTATTATAATGGTGTGAGATTTTCAAGTTGGCTTTTATTTCTCACAAATCTTACTAATTTAAATTTATCTTGAATGTAAGAGATGTCGAGATCTACCACCGTTGTCTCAACTCCCCTCTCTGGAAGATCTATCTATGCACTCGATGGATGATCTGGAGTATATATCAGAAAAGGATATAAGTGAGGAGGTCCCTGTTTCATCCACACCATTCTTCCCATCGCTAAACTCACTCCATATTCACGTTTGCCCTAATCTGAAGGGATGGTGGAGGAGCGCACCAACGCCACATCATCAACAACATCAGTCACTTCCTTCATTTCCTCGTCTTTCTTCTTTATATATTTTTAAGTGCCCAAATCTCACTTCCATGCCTCTTTTTCCAAATCTACAAGAAAAGCTATATCTGAATGAGGCCAGCGTGAAGCCTTTGCAACAGACAATGGCAATGACTTCTTCACTTCCCTCTTCCTCGTCCTCTCCCTCTCCTCTCTCTAAATTAAAGGATATGACTTTGTGGGATATAGAGGATGATGGAGGGTCTCTGCCAGATGGGTGGGCTTCAAATCTAAATTCTCTCAAGAGTCTAGTGATTCGTAATTACCCTAGACTAACATCTATGTCTGGAGCCATGCGATATCTGACCTCCCTTGAGAAGCTGGAGATAAGCGATTGCGATGATTTCGATCCATTAAGTGACGTGGGTGCTGAAGATGATGGCATGGAATGGAGACACCTCAATTGCCTCCATACTCTGTGTTTCTCCAAACTTCCAAAGCTGGAGTCTCTCCCTGCAGGTCTTCAACGTGTTACCACTCTGAAAAATCTCACCATTTCAGACTGTCCCAATTTGATATGTTTGCCGGAGTGGATCAGCGAGTTTCACATCACTTGAATATCTTGATTCACTAGATGCGCCCCTAATCTGACATCTCTTCCTGATGTAATCAGCTGTCTCAAATCTTTAAAGAAACTGAGAATTGTAGGGTTTCCAAATTTGACGACTTTCCCCGAGTGGATTAGCAACTTCACCTCACTTGAAAAGCTCGAAATTGAAGAATGTCCCAATCTGACATCTCTTCCGGATGGGATATGCTATCTCAGATTTTTACGGCACCTGAGAATTCGAGACTGCCTCAATTTGACAACTTTCCCAGAACGGATTAGCGAGCTCACCTCACTTCAACGGCTTGAAATTAGCAAATGCCCAAATCTCACTTCACTGCCTGATGGGATGCATGGTCTCAGTTCTTTACAAAGTCTTGAAATTAGCAATTGCCCAAATCTCACATCACTGCCAGATGGGATGCATGGTCTCAGTTCTTTACAAAGTCTTAAAATTATCAGATGCCCAATTCTCACATCACTGCCAGATGGGATGCATGGTCTCAGTTCTTTACAAAGTCTTAAAATTATCAGATGCCCAAATCTCACATCACTGCCAGATGGGATGCATGGTCTCAGTTCTTTACAAACGCTGAGAATTGCAGGTTGTCCCAACTTAGAGAAAAAGTGCGAAAAGGGAATCGGTGAGGATTGGCCCAAGATCGCTCACGTCACTGATTATTCCAATGAGGTGTATCTTTGGGAATAGGATTAACATCTTGTTGCAGTGCCCATATGCTTCCCCTTTCTAAGGTACATTCTCTAATCCTAGTCCTCCGAAGGCAATCAAAAACCATTCTTTATTTATTTATATTTTTCATTTTGATATTATAGAAAATGAATGTGTGATTTCATATTCAGAATATTTTACAGTTTACCAAAGCAAACAAAAGGGTTTAAGAACCAGTCTTTTGCAGCAGACATCCACTTCTTCATCAACAACATTATCACTCTCTGCCCCAAGAACGCCTCTTGCAGCAACCTCTGTTGCGTCTTTTGCAACTGCCATATTGATGAGCTCGATAGCTCCTTTGCTTGGTACCCATTCTATCTTATCAAATTTCTATTTTGTTACTGACAATATGAAAGGGAAAAAAATGTAAAATTTTTGGAATTCTAATCTATATGTTTTGTTGATTTTCAAATAAGTAAATAAAGAAACTTTTAAGCAAGCAGGCAAGTAATAAATTATCTTTCTTCTAATATAGGAACAGTATACTCAACCTCAGTATATAATTGTATTGGATTGGACTCACTTTAGTGAAGAAGATTCAGAGGTTTTCTAATAATGAAAAACCCACAACTTGTAGATTTTGTTGTCAAGTTTTAATGATTTATCAGCAACCAAACTATTGAAAATAGTTTCAAAGTTCTGCTTTGTTTTTGTTTTTAAAGTAAATGCTTCTGTGTTCTGTTAACAGTTATAATGGGATTAAGCATCTAGCAAATGCGGATTATCCGAAGAATTTTCTATGGAAATATATTTTGGTGACGGGATGTATCTCTTGGATACTTTTAGGATTTCGGAAGCTGATGCAGGTGAGGTACTTTCTTACAGTCATCTATAATAAAAACTTATTGAATATTTTGGAATAGTGTCTCCGTGGGATTTCTGATTTGTGGCGTTCAACGCTATGGTGGTCAAGTTAACCAATCATGTGTATACACCAAGGGTGTTTGACCTGAATGAAACTAATGCTACTAACATGTAGGTTTTTTTTTTTTTAAATGAATTATCATGTTGAATATGATTTTGGATAGGATAGAACGGCGGAAAAGAATACATGTGGCCAATCCCAATTTCTAGTTCTAGTTGAGGAAAAAATGTTTGTTTATGTTAAAAAAGAAAGAAAGCTAATTGGTTAAAGGCTGCAACTTTGATATATACACTATTATTATGCCATAACAAGTACCACACGGCTTAAGCTTCAATAATGCAGGGGCACACTTGCGGTCCAACATGGTTTTCTTTTGGTGCTAAGGTGCCCTAAGGCCTCACATTCACATAGAGTTTAGTCTACTTTTAATGCTAGTTGGGGGAAAAAAGCTTACAGCTTCCTTCTTTTGAACTTAGTGACTTTATCTGTTCTTGCTATCTCTTTTTGTTTTGGTTATTTAGATGTGGCTGATAAAATACAAAAGCCTTGTAATCAGATTCTTGACATTAGATTTGATTTATTTTTGGAGAGATACTTATAAATTACAAAAGCTGTATGACTAGATTCTTGATGACTTACAGTTGCTTTTGCTTTGCATGATTATCCTCAAATTCCTTGCGACAAAAAATTTCACTACACAATGAGAAAACCTTAATATCTGCATGCATATTATTTATTTGAATGAAACCTATAAAATATATCAATGCTTCATTTCAGTCAATCTTCTTGAATAGGTAATTTCACTACACAGTTAATGAGAAAACCTTAAAATCTGCATGCATATTATTCATTTGAATGAAATATATCAGTGCTTCTAAGACTCTGAGAATAGCTCCTAATGTGGGTTTTTGTCCTAACTAAACCAGGCCACCAATATCATCTCTTAAGACTGAAGTCACTGCCTCAACAATTTGAGAAGAGCTTGTGTTTTTTTGTGCAGTAGAGTGGCGAACAAAGGTAAGGGTGGATACTTATTAAATAACCACATTAACTTTTGGTTTCTTTTAAGGTGATTTCTTCTACATAGTATGCAACTTGTCTCATGATTACCTTTAGTTATTTTTGATAAGTGTGACTACCATTTCTATCCAGGCATGCAGCACACATTTTGGTCATATGTTGGAGTAGATGATGCAACCAGTTGCTTTGACTTATTGGCCTGTAGGAATTTTTATTAGCTACCGCCTACCAATGATCTTGTATTTCCCTGTTATACAAGAAATAAGGATTACCACAGAGAGAAAGCATAACACTGAAACAGGGTTGGAACATCTAAAATCTTGGACAGAGGGTGATTAAGATTACAAAATTATCTATGTTGCTGATTTTTCTCCTACTACGGGTGTCATCTACAACAATTGCACTCACATGGTACTTAGTGTGCTTTTGAGGCAAGTTGAGACAAGTTGAATCATACAGATGCTTCACTCTGTATGCAGGAGCTGTGAATACCAAAACAGACAAGAGTTTAATAGTGCATTTGCCTTCTAACTAAGCCAGTGATAAGAATAATGCAGCTTGCAAAAAGTAAAGTGGTGCGTATGTCATTCTCTTCTTTATTATATCTTACCTCATAGAGTAGCTTAGAAAGTCCATTTGTTTTGATTTTTTAAAGATTTGATTGCGAGCTGGTAGAAATAATGTTATTTTCCTTTCTTTTCCTTTATTAATTTAATTCTCAAACCTTTTTTCGATAGGTTGGAATGGATGATGGTGTCAGCAAATACATTACTAATTAGTTTCAGTTATAGCTTAATTTCAGGGTGACTGAATCTTGGTAGGAGCATCAGCTTTATGTTCATGTCAATATTGTGCATATTTTAGCTCATTGTAGCTGTTTTGCTAGTAAAACAAGTTTGTGATGAATTTTCATTTGTTATGATTTTCAAATTGTAAATTTTTCACATATGTACATGACAATATTTGAGAAGTTCTCCTTTGAAAGTCACAAGAACTATCATGAAAAATATTTTACCTGGACAAAACTTGTCTATTACAATAGAGTTGAGTCCTAATATTTTTCGCATTCTCTTCTTCAAAAGTCCAAATATGAAGCACATAGCTTGGTGAGAAAGCCATCAGTTCATGCACTAACAGCCTGAGTGGCTGGTACAACTTACTAATAAGAATTAGTGATTGTCAATTTCATGATTCATAATAGACTGACTAGCTGTTGCCTTGCTGCAGGGGAAAAAATGTGACTTTCCCCATCAGACGGCTTTTAAGACTTCCATGATAAAGGTTTGTTTCTTCAGCGCTCTTACGATCTATATGCATGCAAGCTTTCATCTTTGAAGTAGCCTTACATTCTTGGAGTTACATAGTAAAATACCATAAAGTTATAAAGCGATGGAAAATTTGACTATATGAAATCTATGGAATAACATATGAATCCAGCATCTTCTGTTCTCAAGCATAGTAATTTACAACTTGTCAAAAATCTTCCAATTTAATCCAATATAACAGTAGCAAAGGAAGTGGAGGAAAAAATGATCATTTTTCTAACAATTTGGGTCCCGAAGAAAAAATTATCATCAATGTCCAGATGCTAATTAGACCTTTTTTCCTGCGTGATCTTCTTATTAATTTTCCAATTATGTCAAATTTTGCTGGTAGTGGAGCTCATTGTCTCGGTGATCTTGGATGTGAGGACAAGTCCCCGCAGTTCCATTCCATTTAACATCTTACTATCGTGAATGCCTTCAATGCAGAAATCTTCTTTTAAAGGTGAGGCCCATTATCAATTCTAATGAATGAAGTTCTTAGTTTTCTACTTGAACTCTTGCGTTGATAATTGTTCATCTCAGATACTCGTGGAATATTACTAGTAGAAACAATTTTTTTATACAAGTGAACATAAAAGCTCTCTACCAACAATACTCTCTAGAAGCAGTTTTTCAGAAGCCAAGAGATGAAGAGAAAATACATCTTTTGGGTTCAAATAGAAGTTAGTGACATAATTATATATTTCCTCCCAAAATTTAATATCAGTCTCAACTGGTTAACAAATGGATTAAAGAAAAGCCCAAGTCTTTTCCCCCAATGGGATATTCCATTGATCAGACTACATGTGTTTTATGTCTTTAGTTCTTTGGCTTGCAGTTGCACTGGATTTTATTAGTCCTCCTTGGTGGATAGCTTTAACTGTTTTTTTGATATGTAGAGTTCCTTAAACGATTTCTTTAGCTTTAAAATTCTTGATTGATTGATATAAGCTTACACGTAATGTTTCTAGATTTTAATGATAGAGCAGTTGTACTCTGGAACTTTGGTTGCTTTCTTAAAATTCTAAGAATGACATCTTGGTAATTGAAAACATGCACTCACTAGTTTTAGGGAATGCAAGCTTTGGAATTGGGTATAAGTGATGTGTTCTTGCTCATATGGTTTTTAAAATTTATCTTGAGAAAATTTCATTTGAAGTGTTTGTGTCTAGTTCAACTCATTTGAATTATTGTCACTTGAATAGGTTTTTAGTTATACACTGATCACCTCAAGATGGCAACATTTACCATATGGAGTAGATCAAACAATTTCATTTGTCATTGATCAGGAAATGATGGGTGTAGATTATAATGTGGAGTTTTGTCCTGACTAAGCCCGGTGACTCGCTTTTCTCAGGTCACATGACAAATGCCACCAAATTCGTCTCTTAACAATGTGAATTAGTTGCTGCATCAACAATTTGAGTAGGCCTTGTGCTTTTGTGTAATAGAGTGGCAAAAAATTAAGGTAGGGGTGGATATTGATTAAATAACTATGTCTACTTTTTGTCTCTTTTAAGATGACTGCTGTGATATAATATGCAACCAGTCTCATGACTACTTTCATTGTCCAGGCATGCAGACATTTACCTCACATGTTGTAGCAGATGATGCAACCAGTTGCTCTGACTTCATTATTACTGGCCCAGTGGAATTTTCATTTGTTATCAGTGTCCTACAAGTTCCTGCTTTACAAGAAATGTGGATTACCAAAGAGAGATGGCTTGAATCAGTTCCGTGTATAACACGTTCAACACCAAACCAAATTTGACTCAAATTTGGTGATTAGTTCTTAATAGGATGAGAAGATATCCATGGCAACAAAAAAATAGGCTCTGCACTTGTATATATAACCAGTCATGCTTAGTTCTTTAAAACACACAACTTTGGTCTTTTGCACACTAGGTTTAAAGAATTAGAAAATTCTTGTGATGTGCTAGTTGTGGTGAGAGACAGATCTTTGGGTGTATTTGGGGTTTGGGTTTTGTGAAAGTGTTTTTGTACCAACTTTGTACTCACCCTATTTTCTTAGTGAAACATTCTCCTAGTTGTCGCCCGTGGATGTAGGCCTTAGGCTGAACCACATAAATCTTTGTGTTCCCGTGTGATTGTTTCTCTCTCTCTCTCTCTCTCTCTCTCTCTCTCTCTATATATATATATATATATATATATATATATATATATATTTTTTTTTTCAGCATCAACTCACTATTTTTTTATACACTCATAACAAATAGGTATAATGGCTTCCGCTATCTCAATAGAAAGTATAACACTAAGACAGGGATAGCGACAGAGGGTATTTAAGATTACAAAATGATCTATACAATCTCGGGTTTTTTTTTTTGGTTTAATTTTGCAATTCCATTTCAGTGTTGCTGTAAGGTAGATGCTGGAGTATTGTGGTGAATCCTTCTATAAGTACATCTTAGTACTTGAATTAATTATGAGGAAAATTAGGAAGCTCTCTAGACATGTTTGCCAATTTTTTGTAATTCAAGTTTCACTGCAATGGAATTTTTTGGAGAGATATTTATTAGATGTGAAAAACCTTTAATTTTGTAGTCCTGTCTACTTACCTTTTACCATTTAGCAGCACCTATTGAACCAATTCCATACCTGCTAAGATGTTTCACTGTCTCCTTATTTTTAAAAGTCTTAGTCTAAATATTTTTTTCTAATTCTCACCTGCATTGTTTATAGTGGGTATAGATATATCTATTTGGAGAGCACAATTTTGTGCTTCCTTGCGCCTAGCAACATGAGTAAAGCACATAAACATCTGCCAATTACTTTCATTCTATTCATATTTGAGTCTGGTCATAGTATGCCATCTTTTTGGCAACATCATTGTTTGTGCATGTGTAACATGTCTTCAAAATTGTATTTGCTTTACATTTCAATGTTGATGATGGGGGCCAGTCGCATCCTACAGATAGAAGCAAAGACTATAAAAGTTGTCTCAGTAAATGGAGATGGAATCGGTTGATTGAGAGGCACATGAAATTTCATGCGATTGATTGGCATGGGTATGAGACACAACATAGATTAGATACAACCTTAATATGGCGCGCAGCATGAATAGAGGTTTGGTAAAATGGATTGGGTCTAAGCCCTTGGTAGCCCAACAGGTTAACATGGAGCGACTTTATTTGAGTTTGGGGCCCAAGAGACTAATGAAGCCCATGAGTTTGGCCCATTCCATTTCTTATAATTTATTCATTCCATTATATTCCATTCCTTTCTAAACTCCCAAACGAAGCTTAACAGTTTTTAACTCGATTTCAAGACTCTATGATGAAAATTACATAAAAAGGTCCAGAGTTTAAACCATATTTGAGATTAATTCTTAGATTTTTTTTTTTATCAATTAAAATCTCAAATTTATGAAATCATTTGAATTTAAAGTCCGTGTCCATCTTTGTTATTCATTTCCATTGTTCTGGGTAGTAACAAAACAAAGAAAAAAGAGAAAGTATTGATAACCCTGTATTTTACGGAAAAACCACATGAGATTTAAGTGTTACATTCAAAGCTTCAAGAGTTTCATGTTTTAATACCCATGTATTTAGTTTCTTTTGAATTTTCCTTTAGTATATGTTGTACTCTTGAATGGTCTTTTTTTTTTTTGTTCATAATTTGGTCCCTCCAAAGATAATAACCTAGTTTGGTACGTCCTTCCTCCTATGATATTTAGAGTTTAGATTGCTTTTGATGTAATATGGAGAAATAAAAATAAGTGTACCAACTTGGCAAGCATAGTTCTTGACTTAAATAATGGAACTATGGAAGGGAAGAATGAAGGTCTTCATGTTATTCCTTTTTATCTTTTTTGTTTGGGGTTGGATGCAACTTTCACATGGTCTTCAGTAGAATTATGGCACGTGGGGCTGCCAGGGAAATTTGATTTACAGGTTTTACATGAGAAAAAGTTGCGTCTTTCTTTCTGTAGGTTTTTTTTTTTTTTTTTAATAATAATAATAATAATAATAAAGAGAAATGACTGGTTGAAGACCAAAATTTTAAGCATTTTTTTTTTTTTATAAAAAAAATCACTAATAAGTAATATCATCAAAATTTAACAATAAAAGTATACTAAAAGTGATAGAAAAAAGATTCACTTAAATTATATGTAGTGGCCGGAAGGAAATGTGTAAGATTGATTTTTTATTTTTTATTTTTATCAAAACAAAAGGTTATAGTAGATGATTAAAATAATTTGATATAAATAATGAAATTTATTAAAAAAAATTATAATACAGTTTTATTAGAGTGGAACAAATTATCCTAATATTTTTAATATACTTAATATAGACCATATGGTTGGAGTACAAGTATGACATATAATCCTTACTTTTGGTAAGCCTTCCTAAGCAAACCAATAATCAATAATATATATAAAATCGAAGATGATTAACTTTGGTTTACCTCATAATATTGTGTTAGGCCTCACAATTGTACACCTTAGCAAGTGTTTTTTGGACTAATTTGGTCTATTATTGTTACCTTTTGACACTAGAGTTTAACTAAAACTCTACTATATATTAATCCACTACTACTTAATTTTATCTATTAATGCCACATTTGGGAAAAAATTCCTATCAAGAAATATTATCAAGACTAGAACTCTGGTTTATATTGATGACAATTTGCGTGAGATTGCATTATTAGGTGAATTCTTCTCGATCGCCAACATTAATATTGAAGCATTGTAAGAAATCGAAAAACAAAGCAAATTCTGTGGAGTTATGCATTTGAATTCTAATATATATTCTTCTTTGAGTGATTTTTAGTTTAATTGGATGTAAAGTTTATATCTTTAAATATCTTATTCAGTAGTTTTCATGTGCATCGCACAAGTTTAACACCAATTATATATATAATTATAGTGTCACATGTATGGTGAAAATACATCATATGTAATGCTTGTATATATTGAACAATAATAGAGTGTGTAAAACCCTGCATTTAATTATATAACAATATAGTGTACATAAAACCCACCTTTAATTAATTATATGGTTACATATTACATATGGTGTTGGTTAACCCAAGAATCAGATAAAATTAAAATGTTATGCTAAATATCTATTAAATCATAATTAATCAGGACAATTAATTATCCAATAAATCAAAAGCACTTAGAAAATCTCAAATCAAACATGCCATTACAATCCAATTCACACATTGACTAGATTTGGTATATATACTAAACATGTATAAATCATTTTTATTTTTATTTTTTTGGGGTTAATTGTTGAAAATCACCTAAACTTTAGGGTTACTGGAACTTGCACCCTAAACTATGAAAACTTGCAATCATTATCCCAATTGTAACAAAATTTGCAATTTGCACCTCATAACTTGATTAATCCTTAAAATTAACAATCACACTCAAATTATGTGACCATAAAAATTTAGTACATTAATTGGCTTAAGAGCAAAATGAAGAATTCAATTTTTGATGGAATTTCTACTCGGTATATATGTTTATGCTACCTACAAGAAAACTCCTGTAACAACAAATGAAGCTGAAGCTTGGGAAGCAGCTAAAAAAGCCTGTGGAGGCTTACATTTCCTTGCCATCCAAGAAGACTTAGATTCGGATGATTGTGTTGGATTTTGGCTCTTACTAGACTTGCCACCTCCACCTGTATAATTTACAAATCTTAAATAAAAGAAAAATACCTTGCATACACAATCTCTCAAATTATATCACTTTACACATCCTCATTGCAGAATGAATGTGAATCTATGTTTTTTCTTTGTTCATATTAATTTGTTCAGCTGTGCCAGGTTTAACATTTGCATTTGCATTTTATTTTACTTGGACTAAAATAAATATGCTGCATTGGAGAAAAGAAAACATAAAGCGAAATGCAATGTCTTAGATGATTGTGAAAGTGGAGGTCATTTCCCCATTCTTTTCAATGTAATTGTTTGCACTCAAGAACCATTAAGCTGATAACTATAGCAGCAGTTGCATTACAGTTGCTATATATAGAGCTCAAGCAGCTGTTATAACAATTCTTCTATCTGTTACAATTTGTTTTTTGAAATATGGCGATGGAGAGCAGTGCAGCTAGTAAGTATGGCTCCATTTGTTCCCACCAAACAGTTCTATATCATCCACATCCAAGATTCTTGCAAATGCTTCATGATCATTGGCGGAGTCTAAATGCTAACATGTATGACGATGACGTGGCATGCAGCGACATGACATTGTACATCAGTACATGTCAAGGGATGTTAGTATGGAGTGAAATGGCATGGCCGATTGTCACAAGAAGGCTAAGTGGTCGAGTATTACATGTATGGAAGTGTTATTTGTAGCATTTGAAATTTGGGGGGAAAGTTGTTACATGGGCGATGCATGAGCTAGATTTTAGGTGGTTAATTAATTATTAGAAACCATGTGCTTTAAATATTCTAGCATGGTAATTGTAATTGACATGTTATAAATTTGCACCTAGGGAGTTAGTTATGGATACTATCATCATGAAGTCATTACCCAAAACTTACTCCTTGTAATAATTCATTCATAATAAAATTTGAATTTGAGATTTGAGATTAAGATTAAGATTGAGTTGAATCCTCTCATTAAAAAAATAAATTAATTAATTAATGAGTCGAATCCTCCAAGCATTTGGCTTAGTGGTATCCCTCTCCCCTAATTGACACATTCTTTTATGATAGTTTGAGTTCAATTTCTGGTACAAATTAGATTAGGAATTTTTGCCTTAGTAATTTCTGTACAAATTAGATTAGGAATTTTTGCCTTAGTAAAAAAAATAATAATAATAATAAAAGATTGTGTTGAGAATTTCCATACCCTCGCCATGAGTAGAAATATTTGATATAATTATTTTTTTAATGGAATATAGTATGACTTTTTTTTGGCTAAATAGTCACAATTTGTCAATTGAAAATGTGATTTTAGCTTTTGTAAGCTTTTAGTAGTCATCATGAATTATTTTGTAATCAGTCATAAAAACAGCATTTAGTGAGATGTTTATGAAAACATAATGCAATAAAAAGCTTGAAATTGTATCGTTTTGGTTAGAAGTTAGAACATTAAACTTTTTTTTTTTTTCCATATAAAAGGTAATATTATTTTTCATTTTTTAAGAGGTCGTTGAGCATTTGTAAATGCTTTGCATTAATTTTAACAATACAATTAAAAGAAAGAATGTGCTAAAAATTCGAAAGAGTAGAAAAATGAGACAATGAATACATATTTGTTGAGTCCCCTTAGGGTCACCTACTCAAAGCAAAGCCTTGTGTCTATTGTGGTACACGTGGCGAGTAGGGTGTTACGTGTCTCTCTGGGATTAGTTGAGGTGCGCATATCTAAGGAACGCTAACTCGGAAACAAAAGGTTATACAAAATGAATACATATTTGTCACACTTGACACATTAAATATATGACTATGAGGGTCCTTTTTATCAAATGCATTAAATTCTGTAAATGCTTATATAATATCTTGATAAGGGGATGTGAAATTAACGAAAAATGATAAAACTAGATCTTCTAGTTCTAAGAGAATGTTTATTAAATTAAAATCTTGCCAAAATACATTTTAAATAAACGCTGGGTTGTTTAAAAGGAATTCCAATTGGCCCTTGTATTATTTGATCCTCCTAGCTAGCTTTATAAACCTTGAAGTTTACAAAAAAAAAAATTCTTTTAAAGTAAACTGACGGAAAATTTTATACACATTATAAATATTCCGTGTGTACTTCCACCAACCCCCTCTTATATAATTCCTGGACATATTTTTCTAGATATGTTAGAATTTTAAGCATATTGAGCAATATGCACTATGATACAACAATGACTAATGTAGAGAATAAAAGATATCACTGTAGGCAAAATACATGATTTGGCAATTAACTCGACCTCATTAAATCACTATGGTTAAGGATGACCAAAGGCAAGGAGAAAATGACATTAGATTTACCCCTAGAACACAGGGACAATGGTTTAGGGCATTTTCATTAAATTGAATTAAGCTTTGGACTTTAACTGATGAAGGCTAGGGAATCTATGGTACCTAACCATTTTCCCTTAACAAAGGCCTATCGAGAAAGTGAAGTAAGGGTTTCACTCTAGTGCCTGCTTGGTTGCAGGGTATAGTCTTGCTGAGTGTAGAAGTAGTAATAAATGGGAAAGGATCTCCTCCCATTGCATCCTCCAATTTCCTCCAATTTTTAACTAGAATTCATAACATGTGGCATTTATTTGATTTTATATGGTTTCCATGAGTGTTTTAAAACTGTTGGATTTTTTTAAGTAACACATGTCATAATTTTAACTAAAAATTGAAGGGAATGAGAGGATCTCAATGGGAGTGGATCCTCTCCCATCATAAATTGGATAGTAATAAGTGTCTTTGTAGGAAATCCAAAGAGTCTGGATGGTTCAGCAAAACAATTGACACTCCTGCCAGGATTTTAAGCACTGCAATCTCACCCCTTCTGCCTTCTTCTATAGAATTAAGAAAAAGAGTTCCCATGTCCTTCAAGTGATTGAATGTGAGACTCCATTTTCTAAGAAAATGAAAGAATTATTTATAATGAACTGGATTTGAATGTTGGAGCTCTCTAAAGGGAATATCAAAGAATGTTATACAACTATCTGTGTTGAGCACTTCATAGTTAGCCACTTTGTTAATAAAAATAGCATTGAGGAGCTTCTGTAAGGTTGCCCTGCCTCCTTTTTCTCTCTCCCAGATCCCCTATATAAAAAATAATGTGTATGTGAGTGTGTGCTAATAATTATAATCTTCTTTTATAACACTAATAACAATTTACTTAGAATTACCATGTTTGTGGTCACTGCATAACTGATATTTGTATTGATAAAATTTGCAGTGTACAATGATCGAGGATGACAGTTTAAGCAGACAGACTAAATACTCAACTGCCCCAAAATAAAGAATAAAAAATACAATAAATCCATGGAGCCACACAAATCTGAGGGTCCACACTGATCGGGCAACAGCCAAGAAAACAAAGAGCTGATAAATGCAGCCTTTATTCTGAGGGTGACAGCATAAAATTTGCAAACAAAGCAGAATCTCATGAACAAAATCAGTTTTAATTTTTCCAAAAATAAGCACACCAAAATAAAAATTTCAAAATTTTTCGTAACACATGCTTATGGTATGCAGCACGTCCAACCATTACACCATGAGCTCCAGCCCTTCGAGCTGCATTGACCTAGAATTTAAAGGCCCACGAGAAAATAGGTAAAAATTGAAGCATCAGAACATTCAGTACCAATTTACAAGTAGCAAATTCAACAAAAGCAAAATGCCTGAAGCATAATTTTGCAGCTGCGAACTTGCAAACCATGTCAAATGCAAGAACCAAAGATTAAAGCAAATATAAGTACAAAATGACAAAACTTACACCAGATGCATGCATGTAAGCATGCCACAGTGAACAAACAGAACCTTTGTATGTACATACGTTGTATGTAAGCATTTTTACATGCATGTTCGTGTATGCTTAGATAACATTTTGTACATACCAGTGTATACTAGCAGACCAAAAAAAAAATAGTTTGACAATGGCTCACCTCATCAACACAATTTATGCCTCCATTGATTGTTAACCTTAAGTCTGGAAAGTCACGCATGAGGCCATAAAAGTACTCATATCTGCATAATCAAATGAAATATTTTTAGAATAAGCAGTCCTGAGTAAACCTAAAACCAAAGCTAAAATATTATGACCAGGAAATTTTACATACTACTAAAACAATAAAATAATTAAGTACATACTTTAAGGGAGGAATACTTCGATTCTCAGCTGGGCTAATGCCATTTGCAGTGCTTTCCTCGAGTGTATTATGAAATGTTTAGTTGGTGATAGAGAAGATACCTTGTAAATAAAATCACCTGAAAAGGAAAAAGAACAACAACAGCCATCAGGATGAAACCCCAACAAAGTTAACATATAAGATACGGAAAATAAAGTAGCACCTAACAAAATCATAGGTACAATATGACATAAGCAGCGATGATGCAACTTAGCTAGATTAATTGAGGCTTGGCTTGATAGCAAAGAACATAGCCAACTCTTGGAGAGGAATCATGTAACATGGCATAATAATTACGTGGCTATCAGACATAGAAAGGGCATAGAAACATATCATTCTTCAGAAATTGAGTTCATAAGTAAGCTTATTCTCTACATAAATTTGTCACACAAAAAAAAATCCATAAACAGCAAGAGTTTATTTGCATATTTACAGTAACGATACAAAATCAGATTCAACATAACTGAATGCCAGTTTATTTGCATGACAGTCAATGCACCAATGCTACAATAATCACAAGATTTTGAGCTAATAACCCCATGCTACAATATGCAAAAAAACTCCACATAACTGAAAGCTTGTTTATTTGCATGACATTCAAATGCACCCTTTAAGAATGCAAAGGTTAAAGAGGTCTTTTTGGATGAAAGAACAAAATTTGGCCCCAGTTTATATTCACCAGCTGTTCCTTCCAAAAATATAAAAGAAAAAAAAAAAGTTCCAAGCAAACTATTAACTTAAATAGGTTGCCATTAACTTGAAGACCTTACAGAGCTCATTGTATGAATCATGATCATCAACACCAATGCGACATTTAACACTAACAGGGACATCTGTATTGGCAGCAATTACTGACATGGCCTCGCCCACAAACTATCCTTGTAAGCAACAAATGTCTAAATCAGAGCAAATTGACAAAGAAATTTACTGTCTAGACTGGTTGCACTCAATGAAATAATTGGCATAGTTGTCAAACCTTTGGATCAAGCATAAGACGAGCACCAAAGCATCCATGTCCAGCTACTTTTGGACTAGGACATCCACAACTGGTAAATAGTAAAAGGTCTTAGTTCAGTGATCAAAAGGAAAAAAGAAACCTGAAAAGATAGCACAATATATAGTACAAACTTGAAATTGATTTCATCATAGTGGTATGCATTAGCAAGTTCAGTGGCCTTTGCCAAGTTTTCCAAATTATTCCCACCAATTTGAAGCACAATGGGATGTTGTTCTGGAGAATATGCCAAGAATCTGTCCTGAGAAATATTAAAACAAAAAAAAACAAAAAAACACATACAGAATCAGAGGTATTGAGATAACAACATATCAGATGCACCAAATGTTAGGACTTGTAGGGTGTGAAGGCAAAAGGAAACTACAATCATAAGATTTTTATGTCCTTCACATATTATAACATTCAATCAAGCTACTATATAATTAATATATAAGCTTATTGCATTACATCAGAAACTTTGAAAATCCAATATAGATGGAAAAGAACTATTGACACTCACTTTGACATATACAGACATTTATTTGAGGGACTTGACTGGACATCCACAAATAATAGAGACAAAGAGGTCTATAATATATAATTTTTTGATAGGTTATAAAACAGGTCTATAAACATTATTTTATTTTATTTTATTGTTAAGTTATACACGCATCCAGGAGCTCACCCTACACCTAGCAATTGTAAGGGGAGGAGCCGAGGAGGTACCAGTTGAGTTAAAGCTCATTGGTGAGAAGGTCTATAAACATTAAGAGAAACCAAAAAAGAAGAACCAGTATTTCTTAGATGGTGTAGATAAAGGAACTTGTATTAAATGCTTTGGACTGTTACATTAATTTTTCCACTTGTAGTAGAAATATCTTACTGAATCTAATTGAACCCACAACTTCACCCTCCACCAATTCTTATGAAAATTCATTTGAGCTTGCACTAATTGAAAAGCAATCCAATATATAATACAACACCAAAATCTTCAGATGTTAAAGAATCATTCAAAATTTCTCATGCTTCACCTGCAAAGTCCCCTTCTTTGAAGTTCTAGATTCTTTGGTTATTCACAATATTGGTAATACTTCTTCAAGCTCCTTCAAAAGGCAAGTCTTTAACTAACTTACCAGATTATCCTTCTGATAAACAATTGTTTCTGCTGCAAGCATCTCTGTGTAGAGCCACGCATGTTTTGAAATGAGCTGGGCAAGAGTCCTATAATGATTATCTGTCCAGTCCATCATTGGAGCAACACTGCAAAGAAAACACCAAAATCATTTTAACTTCATACAATCACTACACTTAATATTATTGAGCATATAAAATAGAAGCATATGAACCCGCACCTAAACCAGGGAGGAAGATAGTTCTCGGCACCCATCACAGCATTTGCAAGTAGTTGATCTTTTTGTGTATGAGCAGACAGGCTCCTTGATTTGGCAGATTTTCTCTGAAATATATTGAAAGAAAATCTGCTATGGTTTTTAAGGATATTTGAATAAATAGGAGTAGATGAAGCTGTTAGGGAATAGCCTGCAAACTTCATCATCCCTCTAATCAGACCATGACCTGCTCGATTACCTATCCATTAAATATAACTATCCACCCATGAGAAAGTAGATAAACAACATAACTGTTGCTGAATGAACAAACATTATTGACTGCATCCTACAAACTCCCAGAAAATTATATACAATAATGGAAAATCAAGTTGCACACATACTACCAGTACAGTGACAACAAAACAGTACTTGGAATTCCATGTTTCCCTTTGAAAGAAGTTTTAACTTCGAATAAACATGCTATATGGCTAGCAGTTTGGTAACTAGAAAGACTTCAAATGCAACCAACTAAACTCAAGAAAGGAATTCTTGATAGAAAACCAAAAAAGGAGTTAACAATCTAAATGGTCTCTTTGCTAATTGAGCAAGCCAAACACAAACAACAACAACAACAACAAAGGAGTCACATGTATTCTTTTCCGTCATTCTATTCTATCCGAAGTTATACTCTTTGTTACATCCTTAATTGACATGTCCTTTTTTACTACTTCTATTAATGTTATTTTTGGTCTTCCTCTATCTTTTTTCATTCCCTTAACATAAATCAACTTACTCTTTCTTATAGGTGTATGAATCGTTTCTCCTATGAAAATGACCAAAACATCTCAAGTGACTCTCCCTCTAGCAAGTCAAACCCAAAGCATGGCCAAATTGAGCTTTGTGTAGCTCAGTCAATGTTAAAATTTTCAAAAGCACCAAAGAATTATACAATCCACATTCACAATGAGAAATAACTTCAATGTAATAAAAGCAAGCACAGCAAATTAACATGAATGGAGGTTAAGCATACCCATTAAAAGTTTTAAATTCCATATATAAACAAATTCATAGATTACCCATTTGCTTGCATAGAAAAACAAATGGACAAACGGTACAACAAAGAATGAAACAAATACACACACAAAACAAGAAAAGAAGGAATTTCTTCGAACAGGTGGTGAGCATATGGGATTGTTATACGTGCATGAGCTTCAATTATACAAATAAATAAATAAAACATATACATATACATGTATTGGGATTAGGTTTACATGGGGGAATAAAGTCGCGTTGAGGAACTCCAAGCGCTTCACGCCTTCACCTGAGAAAGAGTTCTCAGGTGAGTGTTTGAGAAAAGTGTGGTTTTTATATTGTGCTTTATCCGCGGCAAATATAGATGATGAATGAATGCAGGAAATGTGATTTTGGGCTGGGCCTCTTCTATCTTCTAGAGCCATGCGCCTAAACGTCCCTAGAATCTGGTTGGCGAAGGCGTAATTCCCCAATAGAGGGTGGCCGAGGCGTAATTCCACAATAAGAGGGTGGCCGAGTCGTAAATCCCCTAAAAAGGATGCCCAACTCTTTTAGGTGCCGAAAGAGTTATTGGCGTTTGGATTAGTAGCACCATGTATCTTGATGCTAGCACCTGGGATCAGTTCTACTATTAAAACTCCTCGTGTTTACGATAGGAGGGCAAGTTAATCCAAAAATATTCAAAAGTTTCTTTAATATTGTTTGATCAAACTTATTTAGTTGGAATTGAGTGTCATTTCGGTTTATTTTTTGGGTGGAGTGTTAATCCACTAAATCTCGAAGGAGATTAATATAATTTACTTTTAAATTTATTTCATTCTTTGAGGTTTAATTAAAGCTTATTGAAAACTTTAAAGTTTAAATAAAACTATAAGATATAAATGAAATATTTTGAAAGTTTAAGGTTTAAATAAAACATACCAAAAACTTTAAGGTTTAAAATGTAATTACCCTAAGTAAATTACCCTAAATATTTTAGTCTACATATATCTACGTAATATTAGTTTGTATTTTAAACCATTTTAAAAATCACAAAAATGTTTAACATATACAAAGTTTGATAGAAATTGCATTGGGAAAGTATAAAATGTTATATACATTAAGATTGCCGTGTAGTAACTCTAATAACGCTTTTAGCAAAAAAGTAACTCTAATAACGCTATCAATTTGGGACTTCCATCTATTTTTGTTTGGGAAGCTCTGTTAACTCTATGAAAGAGACATCGTATCACACTAGACTACATATGATAATAATAAATAAATAAATTTAGACATTAAAATATTTAGTTTTTAATAAAAATTATAGAATATATATTTTAAACCATCACCTCGTTTCAACAAAGGGAAACCTTGACCAAAATGATGTCATTCTGGTTTAGTTGTTTGGCTGTGCACGGATCGGGTTCTCGGGTTATTTTCTTTTACGAAAAAAAAAAAAGACAAAACCCCTATGATTTCTCTCTAAAATACAAATATAAAACTTATGATTCTTCTCAACCAAAATAAAAATAAAAATAAAAATACTCATGTGATTACACATGTTCATATTTAAAGCATAAAATAATAATAATGGAGTTTTGTGTTACACTCGAAAACCCCAATAGTTAAGAGTCGTACTCAAAGCATAAACAAACAAACTTAACTTAACTGTTAATACTATTTTATAATTTATTTAAGTGATAAATAAAGTGACAAATTCTAAAACATTCATTTTAAAAAAAGGGTTAAAATTACAATAATTTTTTAATTACCCTAAAATCTAAAAAATATCCTGGCAAAATGGGCCTGGCCTAACAAGTACATTCTCAAGCTCGGCCCATTATCTCCAACGGATATATGTGGTGGAAAACAGAACTACCAACCTGTCTTTTATGTCTCAAGCTCTCTGATCAGTTACACACACTACTTCCTTGGCTAGTCTAAGCTTCAATGCCACCAGAATCAGAACCCCAACGCTTCAATCTCACAAACCCATCTCCAACTTCACCTCTCTCATAAAACCCAGAAAAATCTCATACAATTTCTCCACAAAACCTTCAAAAAGAAACCAATCAAAACCCCACCAAATCAGGTCGAGTTCTGTGTCAGAAAGCTCGGTTTTTGCACCAAAAAAAGTGGAATTTGATGAGGATGAGGAAGAGGATGAACCAACTGCAGAACTGAGCTACCTTGACCCGGAAACTGATCCGGGCAGCATTTCGGAGTGGGAGTTGGATTTTTGCTCTAGGCCAATTCTAGATATCAGAGGGAAGAAGGTGTGGGAGCTAGTTGTATGTGACAGTTCGCTTTCACTTCAATACACAAAGTATTTTCCTAACAATGTTATCAATAGTGTTACTTTGAAGGATGCTATTGTATCGATAAGTGATGATCTGGGCGTCCCTCTACCGGAGAAAATCCACTTCTTTAGGTGAATTATTTGGTAGTATCTATGAATTTTGTAGTGTCTTCACAATTATGTATTGTATTTAATTGATGTCTTTAACAATGGGTTAATTGTTGGTTTGAAGGTCACAGATGCAGACAATTATAACAAAAGCATGTAAGGAGCTTGGTACAAAACCTGTTCCAAGTAAACGGGTGCGTATGATTCATTACGATTTTGTTTTACTTTTCTGTTTGTATCAAATTTTAAGTTTATTTGTATTCATTTGAATTTGTGGTGTATTGAGTTCAAAACCAAAGTTAGCTCCATGTTGTTAAGTGCAATTAGGATGAAGATTGGATCATGAATACAAGTCTTAATTTGATTAAATTAGATCACTTTGGGCACAATAGGCATAGAGAATATAATAACAGTAGGAAGTATAAATCCATAAAGAGAGTCATGAAATATTTCTTGAAACTATCTTAGATGATATGTCCGTACCTTATCAACAAGGCATATAGTTAGAAACAAATTTCAAACATGATATTCTGAAAATTTCCCTATGGCCATTACATGTGGGGTTCGTTAAAACTCCACTAATGGCCAAAACATAATAAAGGAACGCACCGGTCAGCTTTAAGCCAGCATTTAATAGAAAAGATAAAATTCAATGGATTGGTGCGCCGGATGGAAAATACAAAGTAAGAAGAGCTTGGGAAAGTATTAGATCAAGTGTACAGAATAATGAATGGCATTCGTTGTTTGGTACAGCAAGGCGATTCATAAGCACTCTTTCATTCTTTGGCTTGCTCTTCAAAATTAGTTGAGAATGCCATTTTTCATTTGCTTTAATGCTGAAAATTTCTGGAAAACTTTATGTAAGAAGCGAAAATAGGCATGGATGACAAGGGATTGGAGTGATAGTATTCATTGATAGATGGTAAGAAGCGAAAATCATGGATGACAAGGGATTGGAGTGGTAGTACTAGATGGTTCACACTCAAAAGGGAAATCTTTTTTCCTAGGCTAATGACTAAGATTATGTTCTCTACTGCTGTGTTTTAACTTTGGAGGGAATGAAAAATTGAGTTTTCCAATGAGATAGCAAAGATGTTTATGTGCTGCTTAACTACATTGCATAACGGGCAGGTTAAACTCATTGAGGAAAGTCCAAAGAGATCAACCATATCTTTGGCTCCAATGATCTTGGCAAAATTTATGTGATATCTTTAGTTTAGATTGAAGCTTTTGATCACTGTGTGTCCTTGTTTCCTTTTGTGATTGTTGTTAGCATCCTACGTGGATGTTTTTCTGACCTAGTCATTCTACCCCCTTTGCAATTTGTTTCTTTTCCCCCTCTGAAGCTCGAAGGGTTTGTTTGTCTGTCCAGGGGTATGCCTGTGTGCTTTGTCTCTGTGAGTTGATGTGGGGATTCTTTGTTGTATTATAGTCTCTTTCTCAACTTGAGAGTTATACTGAGAGTTTGTTTTGATTGGGCTATGCCCTTATGTTTTCTATAGTTTTGTATTCTTTTTGTACAGTCATTTATCCAAAATAAATAAATAAATAATTCTGGCTTTGGGTTTGTAGTTAGAACTGCTCCATCTATTTTCTTACTTATTTTTTGTTGCATTACTATTTGTTCAGTGCTTGTCACTACTTCTATGGCTGGAAGAACGTTATGAGACCGTATATATGCGTCATCCTGGTTTTCAAAAGGGATCTAAACCACTTCTAGCATTAGACAACCCTTTCCCAATGGAGCTTCCAGAGAATCTGTTTGGTGAAAAATGGGCTTTTGTCCAATTACCAATTTCAGGTACAGGCACAGCAGCTTTTACTTTCAATGATAATAACAGACAGATACTACACTTATGTACTCAACCCAAACTATTTTATAAAACATTCATATCTATGTTGCATTTTAAACTGCACAAAAAATTTCTTCTGCTATTATATATTAGTAGCCATCAGATATAAGATACTTTTTGAAAATTCAATTTGATGCTTTGTCATCATGGCGACATTTCACATAATTGTCATACATACAAGTCTCACTCAACTCAAAAGCCGATGTTAAGATTTGTTTTTTAAGATATTTCACCAGCCTCTGCTGATCTTACTTTCCCATTTTCAGCTGTTCGTGAGGAGATCTCATCCTTGGAGTCAAGATTGGTGTTTGGTGCAGGTCTAGATTTGGATTTACTGGGAATTGAAATTGATGATAAGACATTCATTCCAGGATTGGCTGTCGCATCTTCACGTGCTACACCTTTAGCAGGTATATATTTCTTTTATATCTTCATCTAGCATCTAATTCTTGGCAATATTTCATGATCATCTTATTTGGTTTGTTATGCATTACCAATATGTTTTTCACATCTTTTTCAAACTATTTCCGAAAAACAACACACATTTATTAGCATGGAAGCTACAATCTGCACTTGGGACGATCTTAAGAAACTTGATTCCTGCTTGAAATTCTTAGTTCCAAAGTCTTAGGGACATGCATGGTATCAAAGAGCCTAATACTTGACTAACAAGTAACATTTTCTGGCATATATTTCCATCATAAATGGTAGGTAGCAAGTATGCACAGGCCTCAAATTAGTAGCGTTCAATGAGTTCTGCTAGATCAATCATTGCAACAACCAAAAAGTATTCCATTCTCTGTTGGAACTCAGATTGGGTTTGAAGTGTAATCCGATTAATTTAGTTCCCTAATTACAAGTTAAATGAAATATCCTTTTTTTCATTTTTAAAAATCAATTCCAAAGCCAGATTGATGGTTTATGAGAGTGGGAAGAAGCATTGTGCATTTTTCTAATTCGTAATGGGTGTGCATGACTAACTGCTAGAGGAGGATTCTTGTTGAATAAGGTGCATTCGGAGTTCCAACCATAATGACAAACACATGTAGAAGAATCGTGCCTTTGGTTGTTGCCATCATAATTCTTTTGGTGAAATTTTTAGCCAATTTATATCAAACAAGCGAGAAATTGGATTCCTTACTTCACTGCCTGCTCATTATATAATCTCCTACTTCTTTAATTTAGATTTAATGCTTATATCCAATTTTATATGGATTGTGGAGCAATACTTTTTCAATTTTCTATTTCTTTCCATGTATGTCTTACAAACTTTTATGCTGCTATATGGCTAGCAAGTATCATAGTAAAAACCTTTTGATGCACTCTTGCAGCTTGGATGAATGGACTGGAAGTCTCTTCCATTGAAGCTGACCTCAGTCGTGCTTCCTTGATTCTATCTGTTGGAATTTCAACTCAGTATGTTTATGCTACCTACAAGAAAACTCCTGTAACAACAAATGAAGCTGAAGCTTGGGAAGCAGCTAAAAAGCCTGTGGAGGCTTACATTTCCTTGCCATCCAAGAAGACTTAGATTCAGATGATTGTGTTGGATTTTGGCTCTTACTAGACTTGCCACCTCCACCTGTATAATTTACAATTCTTAAATAAAAGAAAAATACCTTGCTTACACAATCTCTCAAATTATATCACTTTACACATCCTCATTGCAGAATGAATGTTGTAAATCTATGTTTCTTCTTTGTTCTATTAATTTGTTCTGTGCCAGGTTTACCATTTGCAATTGCATTTTGACTTGGACTAAAATAAATATGCTGCATTGGAGAAAAGAAAACATAAAGCCAAATGCAATATCTTAGATGATTGTGAAAGTGGAGGTCATTTCCCCATTCTTTTCAATGTAATTATTTGCACTCAAGAACCATTAAGCTCATAACTATAGCAGCAGTTGCTGTTAAGGAAATATCTCTCCAGCACACTCAATCTGATTCTCTGCCATCTATAGCTCACACAGCTCATCAACAGCTAAAGTCAACAAGCACACCTGACAAGGCTAAATCTCTCATAGACAATTAGACTTGACATTACAAGCACACCTGACAAGGCTATATATCTCATAGACAATTAGACTTGACATTAATTTATTGTACAGCTCATACTTAATTTACCTGTAAAGGCTATACAGCCGATTATATAATTGCCTTGTATACTACAATAGGATATAGAGAAAAAAGTCTTAACATATTCAAGGCTTATTTATCCATTTTCATGGTATCAGAGCCCTCTAGTTCACACCAAAATTCTTCCATGGCCGAATCCTTTCGAATACCAAACATCTCTCCTCTAATCTCTATAAAATTAGATGGAACCAACTATCTCCAATGGACTTCATAGTTCCTGCCATTGTTGCGGAGCTATGAACTCTTGAGCATTGTTGATGGCTCAGAGTTATGTCCCACGAAGCACACAACTACTGCTGAGGATAAACAAGTTATTAACCCAGCTTATGTGTTATGGAATAAGAAGGATCAACTTGTCTTAAGTTGGTTGATTGCTACTCTTACCTCCAACGTTTTGTCTATTGTATACGGACTGAACACATCCCGTCAAGTTTGGATGTCCTTGGCGGCACGTTATGCCTCTCAGTCAAAGTCATGCATCACTCACTTAAAGCGCCAACTACAAACAATGCGCCAAGATGCTCGCACCTGCACTGAATATCTCCAAATGTCCAAATCTTGGGCTGATCAATTGGTTGCCGTAGGAAAGCCAGTTGATGAAGACGACTTAATCTCCTTCATCCTCAGTGGCCTAAACCCCTCCTTCAATGTCTTTATCACTACCTTCAACCTCACTACACGAGACACACCACTACCATATGCTAATTTTGAAAGTGAAGTACTCAACCATGAAACTCTCCTTACCACCCAAATCACAAACACTACCACTGAGTCACCTGTCTTTGCCTTATACTCAAACAAGCCACCAAACCAAGATCGTAGACCCAGGTTCCCTACTCCTTCAAAACCCGATGGTACACCTAGATATCACGCCCCACATAAAACTTCCCCACAGATATCTCACCAAAAACCATCAACCAATCCTCCAAAATATAGATCTTCACCTACTCCCTTTAACTCCACACGACTTTCCTGCCAAATTTGTGGGAAAAATAATCATCAAGCCCTTGACTGCTATCACCGAATGGACTACTCCTATCAAGGTTGACATTCTCCATCTCAATTGGCAGCCATGGTTGCTCAAACAAATGCTCAATTCTCTAACGAAGAACAACCATGGTACGCTGACAGCGATGCAAACCAACACATCACTGCTGACTTGGAAAATCTCAACATCACACAAGAGCCATATCAAGGCAAAACTAACATTGATGTAGGCAATGGCTCTACCCTCCAAATAGCCAACATAGGTTCCACCTCTCTCACTGCCAACAACTCTACATTCAAACTCAAACATGTTCTTAATTGTCCTAATGTTCCTATAAATCTATTATCCATACAAAATTTTTGTGCTGATAACCATTGTCTCTTTGAACTAACTGCATCTTCTTTTTTGGTTAAGGACATTCGGACGGGCCAAACTCTCTTGCACGGGCACAGTAAAGATGGTCTCTACCCCATTCCATTGCACCGACTCTCACCCTCTCCAATCAGCAACTTCACTGCCTTTGTCGGGTTGCAAGCCTCTACCAAAGTTTGGCATCATCACTTGGGACACCCTGCCATGCCTTTAGTTCACCGTGTCATCCATCATCACAAGCTTCCCATCTCTAGTTCCAATGACTCCACCTTCTGTGAGCCGTGTCAAATGGCCAAAAGCAAGCGTCTTCCCTTCCATAAATCAAACATAGAGTCTAGTTTTCCCCTTCAATTAGTTCACTCTGATGTCTGGCAGACCCCAGTTGTTTCTCTTAGTGGTTATCATTATTATGTAATTTTCATTGATGATTATTCAAGATTTTCTTGGCTTTTTCCTTTAAAACTTAAATCTAATGTTTACTCTTGCTTTCTTCAATTTAAGTGCATGGTTGAAAACTTACTGTCCAGACTTATTAAAAACTTCCAATCTGATGGAGGTGGGGAATACTTATATACACCCTTCAAAAACTTGTTGGTTCAACATGATATCCTCCACAAATTTTCTTGCCCTAACACCTCACAACAAAACGGAGTTGCCGAGCGCAAACACCGCCATGTCATGGACACATGCCTTGCACTCCTAGCCTTATTGGGTCTCTCCATCAAATATTAGGTCAACGCCTTCCTCACTGCCATCTACCTCATCAACAGGTTACCCACCCCCACCTTATCTTACCTCACTCCCTACTTTAAAATTTTCCATCGCTCACCTAACTATCACCTTCTTTGCACCTTTGGTTGCACTTGCTATCCCTTGCTCCGTCCATATAACCAACACAAACTAAATTTTCGCAGCAAAAAATGCATGTTCATGGGTTATAGTCCTCACCATCATGGCTATCGCTGTCTTGATTTATCCACTCACCGTATTTATATTTCTCGTGATGTTATGTTTAATGAACAGGAATTTTCCACCAAGACCATGCTCTCTCTGCCTGTGCTTATTGTGCCTGCCAACCTGTCTGAATCAGTCCCCATGCCTCTTCCCACACCACCAGGTAACTCCCTCACCTCCTCCTCTATACTTCCTCCTCCACCTGCTGTTCCAGCCACCCTTGACGTCGACCTTACTGCCTCTCCTTACCCCGATACACCTCTATCACCCCCACATATCCCAACCCCATCACCAGCTTCTTTACTCCCTCCAACGCCCCCATTGTTTCCTCCTTCCACCACTCGCCTGGTTACCCGTTCCATGATAGGAACCTCACGCCCCAAACCTTTTCATGACCACCACCTCTATTACTCCACTCTTCATCCCCTCAAGGCCTTTAATGCCATTGCCCTACCACCCGAACCTACTACCTACACTCAAGCTTCCAAAATTCATGAATGGAAAAATGCCATGAACTTGGAATATAATGCCTTGATGTCCAATGGCACCTGGACTCTCTGTCCTTGATCACCCTATCGCAAAAATTCGGAATAAATGAGTTTTCCGTCTCAAGCAAAAAGCAGATGACTCCATTGATCGTCACAAAGCTCGCCTCATTGCAAAAGGCTTTGATCAGGAAGATGGTATTGACTACACCTAAACATTTAGTCCAGTCATCAAGCCAACCACAATTCGGGTTCTCTTGGCTCTTGCAGTGCACTTTAACTGGTCTGTTTGCTAGTTGGATGTTTCCAATGCTTTCCTCCATGGTTCTTTTGTTGAAGAGCTGTTTATGGAACAACCTCGTGGTTTTGTTGATCTCTCTTCCCGAACCATGTTTACCGTCTCCACAAGGCTCTCTATGGGTTGAAGCAAGCACCTCGTGCATGGTACACTCAGCTGCGGTAGTCCCTTGTTCATCTCTTCTTCACTGAATCCTTAGTGGATGCCTCCCTTTTCATGTTTCATCATAAAGACATTCACCTATACGTTCTTGTTTATGTGGATGATATCTTGGTTACGGGCACTCATCCTACTCATGTGTCCATTTTGATTTGGACTCTCCAACAAGAATTCCCATTAAAGGATCTCGGTGCACTTTCCTATTTTTTAGGCATTCATGCCGTGTGTTCCTCACAAGGACTCCACCTCTCCCAATCCAAGTACATCACCAAACTCCTCCATCAAGCTCACATGGCTGGTGCTAAGCCGTGCTCCACTCCAACTGCTTCTGGTTCCAAGCTCTCAATTCGTGATGGTGTCTCTCTCTCTGAGGTCACTGAATATCGTCAAATAGTAGGTGCACTTCAATATTGCACTCTCACCTGGCCTGACATTGCCTTCTCCGTCAACCAACTGTGCCAATTTATGCACTCACCCACTACTGCACACTGGATTGCTGCTATGAGAGTCCTACGGTATCTCAAGGGTACCCTTGATCACAGTTTGTTCTTCTCCAAAAGCTCCCTTACTCTTCATGCTTTCTGTGACTCTGATTGGGCTGGTGGTCCTAATGATCGCCGATTGGCTTCGGCATCTTCCTTGGCTCTTGTCTTGTATCTTGGAGTGCAAAGAAGTAATCTGTAGTGACTCGCTCCAGCACTGAGGCCGAGTATCGTGCCATGGCCATTACCACCGCTGATCTCTATTGGGTCCGTATGCTTCTTAAAGACCTTCATGTTCCACTCTCGTCTCCTTTTGTTTTATGGTGTGACAATATTGGTACCCTTGCTCTCGCATCCAACCTGGTCTTCCATGCACACACAAAACACATCGAGATTGACTATCATTTTATTCGCGAAAAAGTGGTTAATCGTGACATGTCTCTCCGCTTCATCTCCACCAGTGACTAGTGTGCTGATATTTTTACAAAAGGTCTCCCCATTCCTCGGTTCCAAATACTGTGTGACAAGCTTCTAGTCAGCTCCTGTCCCGTCAGCTTGCGGGGGGCTATTAAGGAAATATCTCTCCAGCACACTTAATCTGATTCTCTGCCATCCATAGCTCATACAGCTCATCAACAGCTAAAGTCAACAAGCACACATGACAAGGCTATATCTCTTAGACTTGACATTACAAGCACACCTAACAAGGCTATATCTCTCATAGACAATTAGACTTGACATTAATTCATTGTACAGCTCATACTTAATTTACCTGTAAAGGCTATACAGCCGATTATATAATTGACTTGTATACTGCAATAAGATATAGAGAAAAAAGTCTTAACATATTCAAGGCTTATTCATCCATTTTCAGTTGCATTACAGTTGCTATATATAGAGCTCAAGCAGCTGTTATAACAATTCTTCTATCTGTTACAATTTGTTTTTTGAAGTATGGAGATGGAGAGCAGTGCAGCTAGTAAGTATGGCACTGTTGATTAATGAGCAATTGAATCTGGGGAGGGAAAAAATGGTACAAATATATGGCTTGTATAATTTAAGGATTTGTTATTGCACACTTATGACTACAATAGGCATTAGTTTAAGATAAATTAATAGCTTAGTCTAATAGGATCAAATTTCTTATATCAAATGGAAAAAAAAAAAAAAAATCATGATGAATCAAATCAATATATAGCTCAAAATTCTCAAGGTAATAATATCAAATAAAATGATCAAATTCGAATTTCAGATTATAAGAAAATAAAAATAAATAAATAAATAAAAGTTTGTGTTTTGTTCAACTACTGGCCAAAATTTAATGCCTCACCTACTCAGATTCCATTTTGAAAGTTCACTAATACATGAATTTCACTGTCGGCCATTAAGCCAGTAGGCCCTCAATTTCCCTTTTATTTGTTTTGGTGCAGGACCCAATTGGTCTTCCTTGCAAGGGGGCCAAACTTTTGACATGGTCTTCACTAGAATCATTGTATATTGGTATGGCTGGCGCACTAAATTCCATAGTTGTATATTCCGTTCCGTTCCGGTCGGAACGGTCGGAAAATCTCGTACTGGTATGCAAACCGGTACGAGACAACCCCCTATTCCACCTCGGCTAAAATTTCGGGGTGTTTCGGCCGTTTCGGTGAATTTCGGGGTGTTTCGGCCGGTATGTGCATTTCGGCCAGTTTGCTTTTTGGGTTTTTTTATTTATTTTTTATTTTTTATTTTATTATTTGATGTTATTTGTCTTAAGTTGTTATGTGATATTAAGACTTAAGAATTTGTATTATTTGATGTTATTTGTCTATAGTTGCTAATATATATATATATATATAAACTTAAGAATTTGTATTATTTGATGTTATTTGTCTATAGTTGCTAATTTATATATATATATATATATATAATATAATATAAAATAATTATATTTATTATATATATATATATTATATATATATATATATATATATATATATATATATATATATATATATATATATTATAGATAATAAGCATATAACACAATAAATATATATATATTTATATATATACAAGATAGTTATAAGGCGGTAGAACCAGCCAATATTATATATATATAAAGTATATATATAACATATATAACAAGATATTTATTAAGGCGGTTGGACCAGCCAATTTTATATTTTAAAACAAGTTTAATATAAGGGATGTAAAAAGATAATGCAAAAGATTATTCAAGAAATTACTTTATTGAAAGTAATTACTTACGGATTACAAGATATTTAATCAGTTGGACTGGAAGCTGGAAGTGTCCATGCTTATAAGTTGCTTACAAGTTTAATATGGGTAGGGGAATTGGTAGACAACCTATTCTAATTCAAGACTTTCAACACATGAATGCTTGAATATTATGAGAGAAAGTTGTGCTAAAAATTCTACCTACAATACAAGAGAAATGCCATATATATAGGCAAGGTGCAAGAGAGGAGTCCTCGGGAGAAGTCTTCAAATGCATGTATTGAAAGTAGTCTTTTTTAGTCTTGGGAGGCTCTGTATTCCAGAGAGTATCTGGGATGATCTCGGCTTGGGAACCATGGATGGACCACCATTTCAAGAACCACATTGGTGGCTGGCATTCTGGTTTAGTAAACTGGAAATCCTTGTTGAATTGGATGAACCAGGAATGAGACATATCGGAGAATTGGATGAGTAGTATTTTGTACCACGCATCAATGTAATCATAATAATTGTACTCAAAAGAATGGTTTTTTAGGGGCTTGGAATGCCAAGGGTGACTCCAATCTCTCAAATGAGTGAATTTAATAATTTCTACCTTATGGAAAAGGATTTGGTTTTTAGTGGCTGGAGTTTTTCCAAAGATGGATTTTATTTCTACAGAACCTTCTTGTTGGAGGATGTTCTGATAAAACTGGACGGTTTTGTATGGGATAGAGGGGCAATAATGCTGCTGGACTCCATCAGTGGGATGAAGGGGAAAATATGATTTTATTAAGAGGAGGGGATCTTCAATTCTTCGGTGTTCGAACTCAATTGGAAAGAGTTTTTCATCGAAGAGGAGAAGATAAGGGGAAACAGCTTTTTTGTTGTTTCTCTGTTTAATTGGGGCTGCTGGGGTAGCAGGAACAATCTTTTTATTAAATGGGTCATAAGACTCGATAAGGGCTTTAGCAAAAGAATTGCTTTGGACAGGTTTTCCTAAGGATACCATTCTGGAGGATGATGGGTTATTTTGGGAAGAGACTTGTTGGGGATTGTACCTAACAAGTTGGCTAGGGGTTACTAACTCTGGCTTTATTTCTGGGAGTTTATTGGGTGGAATTTTGCTGGAGGTGGAGGTGGCTTTTTTGGCGTTTTTACCCGCCATCTTTATTCTGCAAAAATTCACGGGTAAGGAAGTCAGGGATGGAGTTTTGGCTTCCTTTAATATATTCAATCTCAAAATCAAAAATACTTAATATAGATTGCCATCGGGCAAAAATGTGTTTTGATGCAATATTTTCAACATCTTTTTCTAAAACATATTTTGCAGATTTGCAATCAATGCGAATGAGAAATTTTTGATTTATTAAATCAGTATGAAATTTATTGATGCATAGTACTACAGATAAAATTTCTTTTTTTTAGTACTATAATTATTTTGCGCTTTAGTCCAGACACCAGAATGGAAACGAACAATTTGTTCGAGAGAATCTGGACTGATTCTTTGCTTTAGAATACCACCGTATCCAATGTCGGAGGCATCAGTTTCAACAATTTTGAAAGAATTTATTGTTGGAATGCCAAGACAAGGCAGAGTCTTAACATATTTTTTAATATCTTGGACAATGGAAGTGTGAACATCTGTCCAAGGAGGAGGATTTGTCTAGAGTCTGTCAAACAAAGGTTTACATTGCTTCCTAAGATTTTGATAGAAATCAGCAACATAGTTTAATGAACCCAAAAATCTTTGGAGTTGAGATTTATCAAGAATTTTATCAGGAAATTTATCAGCAAACTTGATGACTCGATCTATAGGACTGATTTTACCCTGATAGATGTTGTACCCAAGGAATCTGATTTTTGTATGAAAAAGTTTAATTTTTGGAGAGGAGACTACTAAACCACTATGCTTAATAGTTTCTAGAAATGTATACAAATGTTTCCAATGTTCCTTAATGGATTTACTGAAGATAAGAACATCATCAATGTAGACAATGCAGAACTTACTAAATGGATTGAAAATGTCATTCATGATGTTTTGGAACTCACTCGGGGCATTTTTTAATCCAAAAGGCATTACATTCCACTCATAATGACCTGAATGGGGTAGTGAATGCAGTTTTATATTTATCATCTTCATGGATCTGGATTTGCCAAAATCCACTTTTAAGATCAAATTTACTAAAAATGACTGAATCACTTAATCGGTTTATTAAATCTTGTTTATTAGGAATTGGATATCTTATCCATTCTAAGACTTTATTTAATGGCTTATAATTTATTACAAGTCTAGGGACACCTCGTTCTAGTTCAGCATTTTTCTGAACATAGAAGGCAGGACAAGACCATGGGGATTTACTATGCCTAATTATCTTTTTCTCAAGTAGATCATTAATTTCATTTTTACAGAATTCCATGATTTCTTGATTCATTTGAATAGGTCGGGCTTTAGTAGGGATATTCCTTTCATTAAAATCTTTAATGTAAGGAAGTTTAACAACATGAGTTTTTCTATTCCAGAAGGCATTGGGGAGACTGGAACAAACTTCTTCGTTTAATTGGTTTTGAAATTTTTCAATTTTATGTTGAAGAATTTCACATTTTAATTGTCATTCAATTCTTTGGAAATGAATTTCATCTTGTAAGAATTTGACATGTTTTTCTTTACTTTTAATCAAACAAATTGATTGTGAGATTAAATTATCTTGCAACATTTTAATATCATTTTCTTCAAATTGTTGAAGAAATTCAAATTTAACGGGCTGTCCGAATGGAGCAGTAGTTATACCATCCACATCTGTTGTGAAAGGTAAGAGCAAGTGAATGAAAGGTAATCCGAGGATTACTTTATCACTTATATTTTTAACAAGAACAAAGGATGTTTTGAAACAGACTTTATTTTTGCAAACATGGGCATTATTGATCTCATATTTGATTTGCAT
This sequence comes from Fagus sylvatica, assembly GCA_907173295.1. Taxonomy (NCBI): domain Eukaryota; kingdom Viridiplantae; phylum Streptophyta; class Magnoliopsida; order Fagales; family Fagaceae; genus Fagus; species Fagus sylvatica. The sequence goes on from OU015762.1 coordinate 4,254,441, forward strand.
TTTGCTGCCATTGGCAGAACTTAATTTTTCATTTGATTTTTCAAAATATTTAGTTGGAATTAGACCTTCCTGAATGCAGTTTAGGTCAGCTCCAATATCTACCAGAACAATGACTTCTATTTCAAAGTCATCAATTATTAATTTAACATACGTGTGCCATCTGACTGGCGCAATTTTATTCAAGAGATTACAATATCTAATCTCATCATCAGATTTATTTAATCTTTTGTAAGAAGATTCAGGTTGTTCCTCTTCAGAGGAAGATTCATGATTATTAGGAGGTTTGAAGATTTTGTCAATTTCAAGGATAGCGACTCGGTCTTCTAACTTATTATTTTTATCTTCAAGTTGTTTGTTGATATCTTTTAATTGGATGATTTCTTGTTTAATTTGTTTTATTTCTAATTGTAAGTCTTCAAGGCTTACTTTCTTTGGTTTAAGTTTGTTAAATCTTTCAAGGGTTTCTGAAAGGCTTATTGTGGGTTTTGGAATTTTATTATCTTTTACTTCATCTTTTTTATTAAGCATTTTCCTAAGTTTGTGAAGCATGCTTGCTTTTAACTCTGGATCATTAATTTTACTTATTGCTTATATATATATATATATATATATTTGCGGTAAATCCGAAATGGAACGCCGATATTGACCGGTACGGAAATATTCCATTCCAATAGCCAAACCGAAACGGATGCCGAAACGGAATATACAACTTTGCTAAATTCCAGCCAAAAGAGGAGAAAAATGCGTGTATTGTTCATAGTTGTATATTCTGTTCCGTACCAGTCGGAACAGACAGAAAATCTCATACCGGTATGCAAACCGGTACAAGACAACCCCCTATTCCACCTCGGCTAAAATTTCGGGGTGTTTCGGCCGTTTCGGTGAATTTCGGGGTGTTTCGGCCGGTATGTGCATTTCGGCCGGTTTGCTTTTTGGGGTTTTTTTTTTAATTTTTATTATTTGATGTTATTTTTCTTAAGTTGTTATATGATATTAAGACTTAAGAATTTGTATTATTTGATGTTATTTGTCTATAGTTGCTAATTTTATATATATAATATATATATATATATATATATATATATATATATATATATATATATATTTGCGGTAAATCCGAAACGGAACGCCGGTATTGATTGGTACGGAAATATTCAATTCTAATGGCCAAACCAAAATGGATGCTGAAACGGAATATAACTTTGATATTGTTCCCAAAAAAAACAAAAGGACCGGTAAGAGACTAATACTTTAATATAGTATATACATGCATTATTGCCTTGGATTTAGCTTCAATGATGCAAGGGGAACACATTGGTCCACACGATTTTCTTTCGGTGCAGAAGGGGCCCAACACTCACATGGTGCTTCGTTGACATTCTTCCACTATAAAAATCGTTCCTCCTTCATCACAGCACCATTACCTTTATCATTGGAGCACTTCAAGCTTACCCTCTAGCTTTCCTCTTGCTCTTTTAGAGTTCCTTTCCCACGTTACCAAGAAATGGCTGAAGGAATGCTACTTGCCGTTGCACAAAAGATCATTGAAGATTTGGGCTCTTGGACTTTCCAAGAGGTGGGATCGCTTTGGGATGTCGAAGCTGAACTTGAAAACATCAAAAACACTCTTTCCACTATTCAAGCTGTACTTCAAGATGCAGCGGAGCAGCAGAGTCATAACCATCAAGTCAGGGACTGGCTCGAAAAGCTCAAGGACGCAGTTTATGAAGCAGATGACTTGTTGAGTGAGTTCTTGACTGAAGCTTTACGGCGTGGAGGGACAAGTGAGAATATTGCAAAGAAGGTACGCGGTTTCTTTTCAAGTTCAAACCCAGTTGTTTTTCGTTATGATATGAGTTGTAAAATAAAAGCGATGAGGCTGAACCTAAATGCAATAGCAGAAGATAGGAAAAAGTTTCACTTGAAAGAATGCCATGTAGAGCCACATGTGAGTATGGATAGGGAAGAGACTCACTCATTTGTACCTAATGAAAATGTTTTTGGGAGAGAAGATGATAAAAAGGCCATCATAAAGCTATTATTGGATCCTAATGTGGAAGAGAATGTGTCAGTTGTTCCCATTGTGGGGATAGGGGGGTTAGGAAAGACCACACTTGCACAATACGTATATAATGATGATATCGTCGAGAGGCATTTTGAGCTAAAAATGTGGGTGTGTGTCTCTGATCCTTTTGAAGTGAAAGTAGTTGTTGAAAAAATAATAGCATCTGCTACTAGTAATAAACCAAATGACCTTCACATGGATGAATTGCAAAAGCAACTACGTAACAAAATTGATGGGAAGAAATACTTGCTTGTGTTGGATGATGTGTGGAATCAAAATTATAACAAATGGGATAACTTGAAAAGCCTTTTAATGGGTGGTGCAAAGGGAAGTAGGATTATAATAACCACGCGTGCCAGATTGGTTGCAGAGATTACAAGTCCTATTTCAATATACACTCTTAATGGTCTATCTGAAGACCAATCTTGGTCTTTATTTGAGCAAATAGCCTTTAGAAAAAGACAAGAGACCAACCATCCTAAACTAGTAGAAATTGGAAGGGAGATTTTGGGCAAATGTCAAGGAGTGCCTCTCACCATAAAGTCTATAGGAGGTGTAT
>OU015762.1:4257164-4300122 GCA_907173295.1 Fagus sylvatica
TTTGTTTTATGGTGTGACAATATTGGTACCCTTGCTCTCGCATCCAACCTGGTCTTCCATGCACACACAAAACACATCGAGATTGACTATCATTTTATTCGCGAAAAAGTGGTTAATCGTGACATGTCTCTCCGCTTCATCTCCACCAGTGACTAGTGTGCTGATATTTTTACAAAAGGTCTCCCCATTCCTCGGTTCCAAATACTGTGTGACAAGCTTCTAGTCAGCTCCTGTCCCGTCAGCTTGCGGGGGGCTATTAAGGAAATATCTCTCCAGCACACTTAATCTGATTCTCTGCCATCCATAGCTCATACAGCTCATCAACAGCTAAAGTCAACAAGCACACATGACAAGGCTATATCTCTTAGACTTGACATTACAAGCACACCTAACAAGGCTATATCTCTCATAGACAATTAGACTTGACATTAATTCATTGTACAGCTCATACTTAATTTACCTGTAAAGGCTATACAGCCGATTATATAATTGACTTGTATACTGCAATAAGATATAGAGAAAAAAGTCTTAACATATTCAAGGCTTATTCATCCATTTTCAGTTGCATTACAGTTGCTATATATAGAGCTCAAGCAGCTGTTATAACAATTCTTCTATCTGTTACAATTTGTTTTTTGAAGTATGGAGATGGAGAGCAGTGCAGCTAGTAAGTATGGCACTGTTGATTAATGAGCAATTGAATCTGGGGAGGGAAAAAATGGTACAATATATGGCTTGTATAATTTAAGGATTTGTTATTGCACACTTATGACTACAATAGGCATTAGTTTAAGATAAATTAATAGCTTAGTCTAATAGGATCAAATTTCTTATATCAAATGGAAAAAAAAAAATCATGATGAATCAAATCAATATATAGCTCAAAATTCTCAAGGTAATAATATCAAATAAAATGATCAAATTCGAATTTCAGATTATAAGAAAATAAAAATAAATAAATAAATAAAAGTTTGTGTTTTGTTCAACTACTGGCCAAAATTTAATGCCTCACCTACTCAGATTCCATTTTGAAAGTTCACTATACATGAATTTCACTGTCGGCCATTAAGCCAGTAGGCCCTCAATTTCCCTTTTATTTGTTTTGGTGCAGGACCCAATTGGTCTTCCTTGCAAGGGGGCCAAACTTTTGACATGGTCTTCACTAGAATCATTGTATATTGGTACGGCTGGCGCACTAAATTCCATAGTTGTATATTCCGTTCCGTTCCGGTCGGAACGGTCGGAAAATCTCGTACTGGTATGCAAACCGGTACGAGACAACCCCCTATTCCACCTCGGCTAAAATTTCGGGGTGTTTCGGCCGTTTCGGTGAATTTCGGGGTGTTTCGGCCGGTATGTGCATTTCGGCCAGTTTGCTTTTTGGGGTTTTTTTTTTATTTTTTATTTTTTATTTTATTATTTGATGTTATTTGTCTTAAGTTGTTATGTGATATTAAGACTTAAGAATTTGTATTATTTGATGTTATTTGTCTATAGTTGCTAATTATATATATATATATATAAACTTAAGAATTTGTATTATTTGATGTTATTTGTCTATAGTTGCTAATATATATATATATATATATATATAATATATATATATATATATATATATATATATATATATATATATATATATATATATATATATATAACAGATAGTTATAAGGCGGTAGAACCAGCCAATATATATATATAGAGTATATATATATATATATAACAAGATATTTATTAAGGCGGTTGGACCAGCCAATTATATATTTTAAAACAAGTTTAATATAAGGGATGTAAAAAGATAATGCAAAAGATTATTCAAGAAATTACTTTATTGAAAGTAATTACTTACGGATTACAAGATATTTAATCAGTTGGACTGGAAGCTGGAAGTGTCCATGCTTATAAGTTGCTTACAAGTTTAATATGGGTAGGGGAATTGGTAGACAACCTATTCTAATTCAAGACTTTCAACACATGAATGCTTGAATATTATGAGAGAAAGTTGTGCTAAAAATTCTACCTACAATACAAGAGAAATGCCATATATATAGGCAAGGTGCAAGAGAGGAGTCCTCGGGAGAAGTCTTCAAATGCATGTATTGAAAGTAGTCTTTTTTAGTCTTGGGAGGCTCTGTATTCCAGAGAGTATCTGGGATGATCTCGGCTTGGGAACCATGGATGGACCACCATTTCAAGAACCACATTGGTGGCTGGCATTCTGGTTTAGTAAACTGGAAATCCTTGTTGAATTGGATGAACCAGGAATGAGACATATCGGAGAATTGGATGAGTAGTATTTTGTACCACGCATCAATGTAATCATAATAATTGTACTCAAAAGAATGGTTTTTTAGGGGCTTGGAATGCCAAGGGTGACTCCAATCTCTCAAATGAGTGAATTTAATAATTTCTACCTTATGGAAAAGGATTTGGTTTTTAGTGGCTGGAGTTTTTCCAAAGATGGATTTTATTTCTACAGAACCTTCTTGTTGGAGGATGTTCTGATAAAACTGGACGGTTTTGTATGGGATAGAGGGGCAATAATGCTGCTGGACTCCATCAGTGGGATGAAGGGGAAAATATGATTTTATTAAGAGGAGGGGATCTTCAATTCTTCGGTGTTCGAACTCAATTGGAAAGAGTTTTTCATCGAAGAGGAGAAGATAAGGGGAAACAGCTTTTTTGTTGTTTCTCTGTTTAATTGGGGCTGCTGGGGTAGCAGGAACAATCTTTTTATTAAATGGGTCATAAGACTCGATAAGGGCTTTAGCAAAAGAATTGCTTTGGACAGGTTTTCCTAAGGATACCATTCTGGAGGATGATGGGTTATTTTGGGAAGAGACTTGTTGGGGATTGTACCTAACAAGTTGGCTAGGGGTTACTAACTCTGGCTTTATTTCTGGGAGTTTATTGGGTGGAATTTTGCTGGAGGTGGAGGTGGCTTTTTTGGCGTTTTTACCCGCCATCTTTATTCTGCAAAAATTCACGGGTAAGGAAGTCAGGGATGGAGTTTTGGCTTCCTTTAATATATTCAATTCTCAAAATCAAAAATACTTAATATAGATTGCCATCGGGCAAAAATGTGTTTTGATGCAATATTTTCAACATCTTTTTCTAAAACATATTTTGCAGATTTGCAATCAATGCGAATGAGAAATTTTTGATTTATTAAATCAGTATGAAATTTATTGATGCATAGTACTATAGATAAAATTTCTTTTTTTATAGTACTATAATTATTTTGCGCTTTAGTCCAGACACCAGAATGGAAACGAACAATTTGTTCGAGAGAATCTGGACTGGTTCTTTGCTTTAGAATACCACCGTATCCAATGTCGGAGGCATCAGTTTCAACAATTTTGAAAGAATTTATTGTTGGAATGCCAAGACAAGGCAGAGTCTTAACATATTTTTTAATATCTTGGACAATGGAAGTGTGAACATCTGTCCAAGGAGGAGGATTTGTCTGGAGTCTGTCAAACAAAGGTTTACATTGCTTCCTAAGATTTTGATAGAAATCAGCAACATAGTTTAATGAACCCAAAAATCTTTGGAGTTGAGATTTATCAAGAATTTTATCAGGAAATTTATCAGCAAACTTGATGACTCGATCTATAGGACTGATTTTACCCTGATAGATGTTGTACCCAAGGAATCTGATTTTTGTCTGAAAAAGTTTAATTTTTGGAGAGGAGACTACTAAACCACTATGCTTAATAGTTTCTAGAAACGTATACAAATGTTTCCAATGTTCCTTAATGGATTTACTGAAGATAAGAACATCATCAATGTAGACAATGCAGAACTTACTAAATGGATTGAAAATGTCATTCATGATGTTTTGGAACTCACTCGGGGCATTTTTTAATCCAAAAGGCATTACATTCCACTCATAATGACCGAATGGGGTAGTGAATGCAGTTTTATATTTATCATCTTCATGGATCTGGATTTGCCAAAATCCACTTTTAAGATCAAATTTACTAAAAATGACTGAATCACTTAATCGGTTTATTAAATCTTGTTTATTAGGAATTGGATATCTTATCCATTCTAAGACTTTATTTAATGGCTTATAATTTATTACAAGTCTAGGGACACCTCGTTCTAGTTCAGCATTTTTCTGAACATAGAAGGCAGGACAAGACCATGGGGATTTACTATGCCTAATTATCTTTTTCTCAAGTAGATCATTAATTTCATTTTTACAGAATTCCATGATTTCTTGATTCATTTGAATAGGTCGGGCTTTAGTAGGGATATTCCTTTCATTAAAATCTTTAATGTAAGGAAGTTTAACAACATGAGTTTTTCTATTCCAGAAAGGCATTTGGGAGACTGGAACAAACTTCTTGGTTTAATTGGTTTTGAAATTTTTCAATTTTATGTTGAAGAATTTCACATTTTAATTGTCATTCAATTCTTTGGAAATGAATTTCATCTTGTAAGAATTTGACATGTTTTTCTTTACTTTTAATCAAACAAATTGATTGTGAGATTAAATTATCTTGCAACATTTTAATATCATTTTCTTCAAATTGTTGAAGAAATTCAAATTTAACGGGCTGTCCGAATGGAGCAGTAGTTATACCATCCACATCTGTTGTGAAAGGTAAGAGCAAGTGAATGAAAGGTAATCCGAGGATTACTTTATCACTTATATTTTTAACAAGAACAAAGGATGTTTTGAAACAGACTTTATTTTTGCAAACATGGGCATTATTGATCTCATATTTGATTTGCATTTTGCTGCCATTGGCAGAACTTAATTTTTCATTTGATTTTTCAAAATATTTAGTTGGGATTAGACCTTCCTGAATGCAGTTTAGGTCAGCTCCGGTATCTACCAGAACAATGACTTCTATTTCAAAGTCATCAATTATTAATTTAACATATGTGTGCCATCTGACTGGCGCAATTTTATTCAAGAGATTACAATATCTAATCTCATCATCAGATTTATTTAATCTTTTGTAAGAAGATTCAGGTTGTTCCTCTTCAGAGGAAGATTCATGATTATTAGGAGGTTTGAAGATTTTGTCAATTTCAAGGATAGCGACTCGGTCTTCTATTGTTTTTACTTCCAATTAAGATTTTTATCTTCAAGTTGTTTGTTGATATCTTTTAATTGGATGATTTCTTGTTTAATTTGTTTTATTTCTAATTGTAAGTCTTCAAGGCTTACTTTCTTTGGTTTAAGTTTATTAAATCTTTCAAGGGTTTCTGAAAGGCTTATTGTGGGTTTTGGAATTTTATTATCTTTTACTTCATCTTTTTTATTAAGCATTTTCCTAAGTTTGTGAAGCATGCTTGCTTTTAACTCTGGATCATTAATTTTACTTATTGCTTATATATATATATATATATATATTTGCGGTAAATCCGAAATGGAACGCCGATATTGACCGGTACGGAAATATTCCATTCCAATAGCCAAACCGAAACGGATGCCGAAACGGAATATACAACTTTGCTAAATTCCAGCCAAAAGAGGAGAAAAATGCGTGTATTGTTCATAGTTGTATATTCTGTTCCGTACCAGTCGGAACAGACAGAAAATCTCATACCGGTATGCAAACCGGTACAAGACAACCCCCTATTCCACCTCGGCTAAAATTTCGGGGTGTTTCGGCCGTTTCGGTGAATTTCGGGGTGTTTCGGCCGGTATGTGCATTTCGGCCGGTTTGCTTTTTGGGTTTTTTTTTTAATTTTTATTATTTGATGTTATTTTGTCTTAAGTTGTTATGTGATATTAAGACTTAAGAATTTGTATTATTTGATGTTATTTGTCTATAGTTGCTAATTATATATATATATATATATATATATATATATATATATATATATATATATATATATATATATATATATATATATTTGCGGTAAATCCAAAACGGAACGCCGTTATTGATTGGTACGGAAATATTCCATTCTAATGGCCAAACTAAAATGGATGCCGAAACGGAATATAACTTTGATATTGTTCCCAAAAAAAACAAAAGGACCGGTAAGAGACTAATACTTTAATATAGTATATACATGCATTATTGCCTTGGATTTAGCTTCAATGATGCAAGGGGAACACATTGGTCCACACGATTTTCTTTCGGTGCAGAAGGGGCCCAACACTCACATGGTGCTTCGTTGACATTCTTCCACTATAAAAATCGGTTCCTCCTTCATCACAGCACCATTACCTTTATCATTGGAGCACTTCAAGCTTACCCTCTAGCTTTCCTCTTGCTCTTTTAGAGTTCCTTTCCCACGTTACCAAGAAATGGCTGAAGGAATGCTACTTGCCGTTGCACAAAAGATCATTGAAGATTTGGGCTCTTGGACTTTCCAAGAGGTTGGATCGCTTTGGGATGTCGAAGCTGAACTTGAAAACATCAAAAACACTCTTTCCACTATTCAAGCTGTACTTCAAGATGCAGCGGAGCAGCAGAGTCATAACCATCAAGTCAGGGACTGGCTCGAAAAGCTCAAGGACGCAGTTTATGAAGCAGATGACTTGTTGAGTGAGTTCTTGACTGAAGCTTTACGGCGAGGAGGGACAAGTGAGAATATTGCAAAGAAGGTACGCGGTTTCTTTTCAAGTTCAAACCCACTTGTTTTTCGTTATGATATGAGTTGTAAAATAAAAGCGATGAGGCAGAAACTAAATGCAATAGCGGAAGATAGGAAAAAGTTTCACTTGAAAGAATGCCATGTAGAGCCACATGTGAGTATGGATAGGGAAGAGACTCACTCATTTGTACCTAATGAAAATGTTTTTGGGAGAGAAGATGATAAAAAGGCCATCATAAAGCTATTATTGGATCCTAATGTGGAAGAGAATGTGTCAGTTGTTCCCATTGTGGGGATAGGGGGGTTAGGAAAGACCACACTTGCTCAATGCGTATACAATGATGATATCGTCAAGAAGGCATTTTGAGCTAAAAATGTGGGTGTGTGTCTCTGATCCCTTTTGAAGTGAAAGTAGTTGTTGAAAAAATAATAGCATCTGCTACTAGTAATAAACCAAATGACCTTCACATGGATGAATTGCAAAAGCAACTACGTAACAAAATTGATGGGAAGAAATACTTGCTTGTGTTGGATGATGTGTGGAATCAAAATTATAACAAATGGGATAACTTGAAAAGCCTTTTAATGGGTGGTGCAAAGGGAAGTAGGATTATAATAACTACGCGTGCCAAATTGGTTGCAGAGATTACAAGTCCTATTTCAATATACACTCTTAATGGTCTATCTGAAGACCAATCTTGGTCTTTATTTGAGCAAATAGCCTTTAGAAAAAGACAAGAGACCAACCATCCTAAACTAGTAGAAATTGGAAGGGAGATTTTGGGCAAATGTCAAGGAGTGCCTCTCGCCATAAAGTCTATAGGAAGGTGTATTATGCTTGGAGAAAACAGAGTCTAAATGGTCATATGTCAAGGACAATGTACTAGCAAATGTACTTCAATCTGGGGACAATATTTTTCCAATTCTAAAGTTGAGTTATGATCATCTTCCATCACATTTAAGGAGTTGTTTTCGCTTATTGCTCTTTGTTTCCCAAAGGATTATCTAGATGGATAAGGAAAACATTGATACAACTATGGATAGCGCAAGGATTTATTCAATCTTCCAACAACAAAAAATTAGAGGATGTTGCCAATGAGTACTGCAATGATCTACTTTGGAGATCCCTCTTTGAAGAAGTAAATACATGGAATGGAACCTTAAAATATAAGATGCATGATCTAATCCATGATCTTGCACAATCAGTTGCAGGGACGGAGTGCACACGGGTAGATTCATATGGCAAAAATATTAATGAAAAAATTCGACATGTATTATGTTCAATTTCTATTGACCAATCTTTTATTGAGACTTCAAATTTATTGGTTAAAGCAAAAAAAATACGTTCATTTCTTGGAATTGAGTATGGATGTATGATCCTGGATGAGTCAACATTGAATTCACTTATTTTGAGTTTCAGATCCTTGCGTGCATTAGATTTACAGCGATTGGTTATAAGAGTACTGCCAAAATCTATAGGGGAGTTAACACTTCTAAAGTATCTTAATCTTTCTCACAACGAGAATCTTATCACTCTTCCTGATAGTATTACTGGACTGCGAAATTTGCAAACACTAAAACTCAATTGGTGTGAAAATCTTAAAGAATTACCTAGAGGCATTAGAGAATTGGTCAATCTCAGGCATCTTTATAATTACGGTTGTTATAAGTTGAGTCATATGCCTCGTGGGTTAGGGCAATTGACTAGTCTTCAGACATTATCATCATTCATTGTGAGCAATGACCCTCCTTCCATTTCCAACCACGTTGGTGGATTGGGTGAATTGAATCAGCTAAACAACCTGAGAGGTACACTAGAGATCAAACATTTGGAGCGACTAGAAGATGGTAACTCAGAATCCAAGGCTGCGAATTTAAGGGAAAAACAACATCTTGAATGCCTAATATTAAATTGGGATCGGGGAAGTAATCTGAATGCCAATGATAATGATGAGATGTTATTAGAAGGCCTCCAACCACACCAAAATCTCAAAAGGTTGTCTGTGAATTATTATAGGGGTGTAAGATTTTCAAGTTGGCTTTTATTTCTCACAAATCTTACTAATTTAGATTTATATGAATGTAAGAGATGTCGAGATCTACCACCGTTGTCTCAACTCCCCTCTCTGAAAGATCTATCTATGTACTCGATGGATGATCTGGAGTACATATCAGAAAAGGATATAAGTGAGGAGTTACCTGTTTCATCCACACCATTCTACCCATCGCTAAACTCACTCGAAATTCGGAGTTGCCCTAATCTGAAGGGATGGTGGAGGAGCGCATCAATGCCACATCATCAACAACATCAGTCACTTCCTTCATATCCCCGTCTTTCTTCTTTAAATATTTTTTATTGCCCAAATCTCACTTCCATGCCTCTTTTTCCAAATCTACAAGAAAAGCTAGATCTGAATAAGACCAGCGTGAAGCCTTTGCAACAGACAATGGCAATGACTTCTTCACTTCCCTCTTCCTCGTCCTCTCCCTCTCCTCTCTCTAAATTAAAGGATATGACTTTGTGGGATATAGAGGATGATGGAGGGTCTCTACCAGATGGGTGGGCTTCAAATCTAAATTCTCTCAAGAGTCTAGTGATTTGTAATTACCCTAGACTGACATCTATGTCTGGAGCCATGCGATATCTGACCTCCCTTGAGAAGCTGGAGATAAGCAGTTGCGATGATTTCGATCCATTAAGTGACGTGGGTGCTCTAGATGATGGCATGGAATGGAGACACCTCAATTGCCTCCATACTCTGTGTTTCTCCAAACTTCCAAAGCTGGAGTCTCTCCCTGCAGGTCTTCAACGTGTTACCACTCTGAAAAATCTCACCATTTCAGACTGTCCCAATTTGATATGTTTGCCGGAGTGGATCAGCGAGTTCACATCACTTGAATATCTTGATTCACTAGATGCGCCCCTAATCTGACATCTCTTCCTGATGTAATCAGCTGTCTCAAATCTTTAAAGAAACTGAGTATTGGAGGGTTTCCAAATTTGACGACTTTCCCCGAGTGGATTAGCAACTTCACCTCACTTGAAAAGCTCGAAATTGAAGAATGTCCCAATCTGACATCTCTTCCTGATGGGATGTGCTATCTCAGATTTTTACGGGACCTGAGAATTCAAGACTGCCTCAATTTGACAACTTTCCCAGAGCAGATTGGCGAGCTCACCTCACTTCAACGGCTTGAAATTAGCAAATGCCCAAATCTCACTTCACTGCCTGATGGGATGCATGGTCTCAGGTCTTTACAAAGTCTTAAAATTAGCAAATGCCCAAATCTCACTTCACTGGCTGATGGGATGCATGGTCTCAGTTCTTTACAAAGTCTTAAAATTAGCAGATGCCCAAATCTCACATCACTGCCTGATGGGATGCATGGTCTCAGTTCTTTACAAAGTCTTGAAATTAGCAGATGCCCAAATCTCACATCACTGCCAGATGGGATGCATGGTCTCAGTTCTTTACAAACGCTGAGAATTGCAGGTTGTCCCAACTTAGAGAAAAAGTGCGAAAAGGGAATCGGTGAGGATTGGCCCAAGATCGCTCACGTCACTAATTATTCCAATGAGGTGTATCCCTGGGAATAGGATTAACATCTTGTTGCAGTGCCCATTTGCTTCCCCTTTCTAAGGTACATTCTCTATTCCTAATCCTCCGAAGGCGATCAAAAACCATTCTTTATTTATTTATATTTTTCATTTTGATATTATAGAAAATGAATGTGTGATTTCATATTCAGAATATTTTATAGTTAACCAAAGCAAACAATAGGGTTTAAGAACCAGTCTTTTGCAGCTGACATCCACTTCTTCATCAACAACACTATCACTCTCTGCCCTAAGAACGCCTCTTGCAGCAACCTCTGTTGCGTCTTTTGCAACTGCCATATTGATGAGCTCGATAGCTCCTTTGCTTGGTACCCATTCTATCTTATCAAATTTCTATTTTGTTACTGACAATATGAAAGGGAAAAAAATGTAAAATTTTTGGAATTCTAATCTATATGTTTTGTTGATTTTCAAATAAGTAAATAAAGAAACTTTTAAGGCAGGCAAGTAATAAATTATCTTTCTTCTAATATAGGAACAGTATACTCAACCTCAGTATATAATTGTATTGGATTGGACTCACTTTAGTGAAGAAGATTCAGAGGTTTTCTAATAATGAAAAACCCACAACTTGTAGATTTTGTTGTCAAGTTTTAATGATTTATCAGCAACCAAACTATTGAAAATAGTTTCAAAGTTCTGCTTTTTTGCTTTGTATTTTGTTTTTAAAGTAAATGCTTCTGTGTTCTGTTAACAGTTATAATGGGATTAAGCATCTAGCAAATGTGGATTATCCGAAGAATTTTCTATGGAAATATATTTTGGTGACGGGATGTATCTCTTGGATACTTTTAGGATTTCGGAAGCTGATGCAGGTGAGGTACTTTCTTACAGTCATCTATAATAAAAACTTATTGAATATTTTGGAATAGTGTCTCCGTGGGATTTCTGATTTGTGGCGTTTACGAATATGGTGGTCAAGTTAACTAATTTGCTTCAATTTTGTTTTGTTTTTCAGAATTTCCAATCATGTAAAGAGAGAGTATACATCCCATCATGTGTACACACCAAGGGTTTTGACCTGAATGAAACTAATGCTACTAACATGTAGGTTTTTTTTTTTTTTTAAATGAATTATCATGGTGAATATGATTTTGGATAGGATAGAACGGCGGAAAAGAATACATGTGGCCAATCCCAATTTCTAGTTCTAGTTGAGGAAAAAATGTTTGTTTATGTTAAAAAAGAAAGAAAGCTAATTGGTTAAAGGCTGCAACTTTGATATATACACTATTATTATGCCATAACAAGTACCACGGCTTAAGCTTCAATAATGCAGGGGCACACTTGCGGTCCAACATGGTTTTCTTTTGGTGCTAAGGTGCCCTAAGGCCTCACATTCACATAGAGTTTAGTCTACTTTTAATGCTAGTTGGGGGAAAAAAGCTTACAGCTTCCTTCTTTTGAACTTAGTGACTTTATCTGTTCTTGCTATCTCTTTTTGTTTTGGTTATTTAGATGTGGCTGATAAAATACAAAAGCCTTGTAATCAGATTCTTGACATTAGATTTGATTTATTTTTGGAGAGATACTTATAAATTACAAAAGCTGTATGACTAGATTCTTGATGACTTACAGTTGCTTTTGCTTTGCATGATTATCCTCAAATTCCTTGCGACAAAAAATTTCACTACACAATGAGAAAACCTTAATATCTGCATGCATATTATTTATTTGAATGAAACCTATAAAATATATCAATGCTTCATTTCAGTCAATCTTCTTGAATAGGTAATTTCACTACACAGTTAATGAGAAAACCTTAAAATCTGCATGCATATTATTCATTTGAATGAAATATATCAGTGCTTCTAAGACTCTGAGAATAGCTCCTAATGTGGGTTTTTGTCCTAACTAAACCAGGCCACCAATATCATCTCTTAAGACTGAAGTCACTGCCTCAACAATTTGAGAAGAGCTTGTGTTTTTTTGTGCAGTAGAGTGGCGAACAAAGGTAAGGGTGGATACTTATTAAATAACCACATTAACTTTTGGTTTCTTTTAAGGTGATTTCTTCTACATAGTATGCAACTTGTCTCATGATTACCTTTAGTATTTCTTTTTTTTGATAAGTAAGTGTTACTACCATTTCTATCCAGGCATGCAGCACACATTTTGGTCATATGTTGGAGTAGATGATGCAACCAGTTGCTTTGACTTATTGGCCTGTAGGAATTTTTATTAGCTACCGCCTACCAATGATCTTGTATTTCCCTGTTATACAAGAAATAAGGATTACCACAGAGAGAAAGCATAACACTGAAACAGGGTTGGAACATCTAAAATCTTGGACAGAGGGTGATTAAGATTACAAAATTATCTATGTTGCTGATTTTTCTCCTACTACGGGTGTCATCTACAACAATTGCACTCACATGGTACTTAGAGTGCTTATGAGGCAAGTTGAGACAAGTTGAATCATACAGATGCTTCACTCTGTATGCAGGAGCTGTGAATACCAAAACAGACAAGAGTTTAATAGTGCATTTGCCTTCTAACTAAGCCAGTGATAAGAATATGCAGCTTGCAAAAAGTAAAGTGGTGCGTATGTCATTCTCTTCTTTATTATATCTTACCTCATAGAGTAGCTTAGAAAGTCCATTTGTTTTGATTTTTTAAAGATTTGATTGCGAGCTGGTAGAAATAATGTTATTTTCCTTTCTTTTCCTTTATTAATTTAATTCTCAAACCTTTTTTCGATAGGTTGGAATGGATGATGGTGTCAGCAAATACATTACTAATTAGTTTCTGTTATAGCTTAATTTCAGGGTGACTGAATCTTGGTAGGTCTACATATACACTCGATGGATGATCTGGAGTACATATCAGAAAAGGATATAAATGAGGAGGTCCCTGTTTCATCCACACCATTCTTCCCATCGCTAAAATTACTCGAAATTTGGAATTGCCCTAATCTGAAGGGATGGTGGAGGAGCGCACCAACGCCACATCATCAACAACATCAGTCACTTCCTTCATTTCCCGGTCTTTCTTATTTAAATATTATTAATTGCCCTAATTTCACTTCCATGCCTCTGTTTCCAAATCTAGAAGAGCTACATCTGAATAAGGTCAGTGTGAAACCTTTGCAACAGACAATGGTAATGGCTTCTTCAGTTCCCTCTTCCTCGTCCTCTCCCTCTCCTCTCTCTAAATTAAAGGATATGGCTTTGTACAATATAGAGGATGATGGAGGGTCTCTACCAGATGGGTGGGCTTCAAATCTAAATTCTCTCAAGAGTCTAGTGATTCGTAATTACCCTAGACTAACATCTATGTCTGGAGCCATGCGATATCTGACCTCCCTTGAGAAGCTGAGTTCGATCCATTAAGTGACATGGGTGCTGAAGATGATGGCATGGAATGGAGACATCTCAATTGCCTCCATACTCTGTGTTTCTCCAAACTTCCAAAGCTGGAGTCTCTCCCTGCAGGTCTTCAATGTGTTACCACTCTGAAAAATCTCACCATTTCAGACTGCCCCAATTTGATATGTTTGCCGGAGTGGATCAGCGAGTTTACATCACTTGAATATCTTCGATTCACTAGATGCGCCCCTAATCTGACATCTCTTCCTGATGTAATCAGCTGTCTCAAATCTTTAAAGAAACTGAGAATTGTAGGGTTTCCAAATTTGACAAATGCCCAAACTTTCCCCAAGTGGATTAGCAACTTCACCCTTGCTTGAAATTCTCGAAATTGAAGAATGTCCCAATCTGACATCTCTTCCATTTTGATATTATAGAAAATGATGGATTTCATATTCAGATTTTGTGCAAAAGGGTTTAAGAACCATCTTTTCAGATTTTTACTGCACCTGAGAATTCAAGACTGCCTCAATTTGACGACTTTCCCAGAGCAGTATATAATTGTATTGGATTGGATTAGCGAGCTCACCTCAGTTTCTTCAACGGCTTGAAATTATCAAATGCCCAAATCTCAGCTTCACTACAGTCCTATAATAAAAACTTATTGAATATTTTGGAGTGTCTCCGTGGATTTCTGATGCTATGGTGTCAAGTTAACCAATCATGTGTATACACCAAGGGTGTTTGACCTGAATGAAACTAATGCTACTAACATGTAGGTTTTTTTTTAAATGAATTATCATGTTGATATGATTTTGGATAGGATAGAACGGCGGAAAAGAAACCTGTGCAATTTCCAGCTAATCTCACTTACACACTGCCAGATGGGCACATGCATGGTCTCAGTTCTTTACAAGTTGGGGGAAAAAAGCTTACAGCTTCCTTCTTTTGAACTTAGTGACTTTATCTGTTCTTGCTATCTCTTTTTGTTTTGGTTATTTAGATGTGGCTGATAAAATACAAAAGCCTTGTAATCAGATTCTTGACATTAGATTTGATTTATTTTTGGAGAGATACTTATAAATTACAAAAGTTGTATGACTAGATTCTTGATGACTTACAGTTGCTTTGCTTTGCATGATTATCCTCAAATTCCTTGCGACAAAAAATTTCACTACACAATGAGAAAACCTTAATATCTGCATGCATATTATTTATTTGAATGAAACCTATAAAATATATCAATGCTTCATTTCAGTCAATCTTCTTGAATAGGTAATTTCACTACACAGTTAATGAGAAAACCTTAAAATCTGCATGCATATTATTCATTTGAATGAAATGTATCAGTGCTTCTAAGACTCTGAGAATAGCTCCTAATGTGGGTTTTTGTCCTAACTAAACCAGGCCACCAATATCATCTCTTAAGACTGAAGTCACTGCCTCAACAATTTGAGAAGAGCTTGTGTTTTTTTGTGCAGTAGAGTGGCGAACAAAGGTAAGGGTGGATACTTATTAAATAACCACATTAACTTTTGGTTTCTTTTAAGGTGATTTCTTCTACATCGTATGCAACTTGTCTCATGATTACCTTTAGTATTTTTGATAAGTGTGACTACCATTTTATCCAGGCATGCAGCACACATTTTGGTCATATGTTGGAGTAGATGATGCAACCAGTTGCTTTGACTTATTGGCCTGTAGGAATTTTTATTAGCTACCGCCTACCAATGATCTTGTATTTCCCTGTTGTACAAGAAATAAGGATTACCACAGAGAGAAAGCATAACACTGAAACAGGGTTGGAACATCTAAAATCTTGGACAGAGGGTGATTAAGATTACAAAATTATCTATGTTGCTGATTTTTCTCCTACTACGGGTGTCATCTACAACAATTGCACTCACATGGTACTAGTGTGCTTTTGAGGCAAGTTGAGACAATTGAATCATACAGATGCTCACTCTGTATGCAGGACTGTGAATACCAAAACAGACAAGAGTTTAATTGTGCATTTGCCTTCTAACTAAGCCAGTGATAAGAATATGCAGCTTGCAAAAAGTAAAGTGGTGCGTTGTCATTCTCTTCTTTATTATATCTTTTTTTTTATAATAACGGATTTTATTAAGAGGGAAAAAAAACTCCCTCTAAGTGCATAAAGCATGCACCTAGGAGGAGGGAAAATTACTAAGAGTTATAGAAGGACTCTTAGAAAAGTTTAAAGAAACAACAAAAGCAAGAGGGAAACTTTTGAAGTAAGCCCCCAAACCTGAGCCCAATAAAAAAGAAGCCCAAAAAATATTTCCGCCACTTGGAATTAGAAGCTCTTCATCCTCAAAAATATGCTATTACGCTCACGCCAAACAGTCCACATCAAGCAAAGAGGAACCAGATTCCAAACTGAAGAATTGAGTTTCCCAAAACAATTAAACCAACCAAAGAGAAGATCAGCAATATTGCTAGGAAACACCCGAAGAATACCAAAGGACCGCAAGATCAAATGCCAAAGGTCGGAAGCTAGAGTACAGTGGATCAAGAGATGATTTTCGGTTTCCCCATCATGAGACACATTAGCACCACCCAGCCATGATATAACCACGACGCATCAAATTGTCACAAGTTAGAATCCTCCCCCAAGCTGCAAACCACACAAAAAATGAGACACGTCTCAGAGCTTTGACCCTCCAGATAGCTTTCCAAGGGAATTTAATGTCAAGCTTGACATCAAGAGCCTGGTAAAAAGACTTGACATCAAACTCCCCATGTTGACGAAGCTTCCATCACATAGAATCCGGGTCAAGACCAGCTGGGATTTTAGAATGAATGAAGTTAAAGAAAGCAAGCACCTCTTCAACTTCCCAATCATTAAAGTCCCTAACAAAAGTAAAGTTCCAAGATCTGCTTCCCCTATACCAGAACACAATAAACAAGGAGCAATAGAAGTAGTCCGAGACTAGAGCAAGCAAAGAGCAAAGGAAACCTGGCCTTGAAAGGAACCTCACCACACCAATTATATACCAGAAACGAATACGGATACCTCATAGCCAGCTACCAACTCTACTTGCTGGTTAAAAAAATCCCAACTAGAAAAAATACCTTTCCACAGACTGCACCCATGAGTCCCTGTAGGTTTCTTCGTCATCCACCCACCACAATCCAACCCATATTTAGAGCTATAACCCGACGCCATAGATGAGTATCTTCCCTACCAAACTTCCACAACCATTTCCCTAGCAAGGCTTATTAAAGACTTCCACTTTTCTTAACACCCAATCCACCCTGCGCTAAAGGATAACAAACAATATCCCAGCCCACTAAGTGGTGTTTAAAACAATCACCCAAGCCACCCCAAAGGAAATTACGCTGAAGTTTCTCAATTCTAGCAGCCACATGTTTAGGAATGGAATGGTCTTTAATGATGGTGTCAGCAAATACATTACTAATTAGTTTCAGTTATAGCTTAATTTCAGGGTGACTGAATCTTGGTAGGAGCATCAGCTTTATGTTGATGTCAATACTGTGCATATTTTAGCTCATTGTAGTTGTTTTGCTAGTAAAACAAGTTTATGATGAATGTCATTTGTTATGATTTTCAAATTGTAAATTTTTCACATATGTACATGACAATATTTGAGAAGTTCTCCTTTGAAAGTCACAAGAACTATCATGAAAATATTTTACCTGGACAAAACTTGTCTATTACAATAGAGTTGAGTCCTAATATTTTTCGCATTCTCTTCTTCAAAAGTCCAAATATGAAGCACATAGCTTGGTGAGAAAGTCATCAGTTCATGCACTAACAGCCTGAGTGGCTGGTACAACTTACTAATAAGAATTAGTGATTGTCAATTTCATTTCATAATAGACTGACTAGCTGTTGCCTTGCTGCAGGGGAAAAAATGTGACTTTCCCCATCAGACGGCTCGTAAGACTTCCATGATAAAGGTTTGTTTCTTCAGCGCTCTTACGATCTATATGCGTGCAAGCTTTCATCTTTGAAGTAGCCTTACATTCTTGGAGTTACGTAGTAGAATACCATAAAGTTATAATCTAGCAATGGAAAATTTGACTATATGAAATCTATGGAATAACATATGAATCCAGCATCTTCTGTTCTCAAGCATAGTAATTTACAACTTGTCAAAAATCTTCCAATTTAATTCAATATAACAGTAGCAAAGGAGTGGAGGAAAAAATGATCAGTTTTCTAACAATTTGGGTCCCGAAGAAAAAATTATCATCAATGTCCAGATGCTAATTAGACCTTTTTTCCTGCGTGATCTTCTTATTAATTTTCCAATTATGTCAAATTTTGCTGGTAGTGGAGCTCATTGTCTCGGTGATCTTGGATGTGAGGACAAGTCCCCGCAGTTCCATTCCATTTAACATCTTACTATCGTGAATGCCTTCAATGCAGAAATCTTCTTTTAAAGGTGAGGCCCATTATCAATTCTAATGAATGAAGTTCTTAGTTTTCTACTTGAACTCTTGCGTTGATAATTGTTCATCTCAGATACTCGTGGAATATTACTAGTAGAAACAATTTTTTTATACAAGTGAACATAAAAGCTCTCTACCAACAATACTCTCTAGAAGCAGTTTTTCAGAAGCCAAGAGATGAAGAGAAAATACATCTTTTGGGTTCAAATAGAAGTTAGTGACATAATTATATATTTCCTCCCAAAATTTAATATCAGTCTCAACTGGTTAACAAATGGATTAAAGAAAAGCCCAAGTCTTTTCCCCCAATGGGATATTCCATTGATCAGACTACATGAGTTTTTTGTCTTTAGTTCTTTGGCTTGCAGTTGCACTGGATTTTATTAGTCCTCCTTGGTGGATAGCTTTAACTGTTTTTTTGATATGTAGAGTTCCTTAAACAATTTCTTTAGCTTTAAAATTCTTGATTGATTGATATAAGCTTACACGTAATGTTTCTAGATTTTAATGATAGAGCAGTTGTACTCTGGAACTTTGGTTGCTTTCTTAAAATTCTAAGAATGACATCTTGGTAATTGAAAACATGCACTCACTAGTTTTAGGGAATGCAAGCTTTGGAATTGGGTATAAGTGATGTGTTCTTGCTCATATGGTTTTTAAAATTTATCTTGAGAAAATTTTATTTGAAGTGTTTGTGTCTAGTTCAACTCATTTGAATTATTGTCACTTGAATAGGTTTTTAGTTATACACTGATCACCTCAAGATGGCAACATTTACCATATGGAGTAGATCAAACAATTTCATTTGTCATTGATCAGGAAATGATGGGTGTAGATTATAATGTGGAGTTTTGTCCTGACTAAGCCCGGTGACTCGCTTTTCTCAGGTCACATGACAAATGCCACCAAATTCGTCTCTTAACAATGTGAATTAGTTGCTGCATCAACAATTTGAGTAGGCCTTGTGCTTTTGTGTAATAGAGTGGCAAAAAATTAAGGTAGGGGTGGATATTGATTAAATAACTATGTCTACTTTTTGTCTCTTTTAAGATGACTGCTGTGATATAATATGCAACCAGTCTCATGACTACTTTCATTGTCCAGGCATGCAGACATTTACCTCACATGTTGTAGCAGATGATGCAACCAGTTGCTCTGACTTCATTATTACTGGCCCAGTGGAATTTTCATTTGTTATCAGTGTCCTACAAGTTCCTGCTTTACAAGAAATGTGGATTACCAAAGAGAGATGGCTTGAATCAGTTCCGTGTATAACACGTTCAACACCAAACCAAATTTGACTCAAATTTGGTGATTAGTTCTTAATAGGATGAGAAGATATCCATGGCAACAAAAAAATAGGCTCTGCACTTGTATATATAACCAGTCATGCTTAGTTCTTTAAAACACACAACTTTGGTCTTTTGCACACTAGGTTTAAAGAATTAGAAAATTCTTGTGATGTGCTAGTTGTGGTGAGAGACAGATCTTTGGGTGTATTTGGGGTTTGGGTTTTGTGAAAGTGTTTTTGTACCAACTTTGTACTCACCCTATTTTCTTAGTGAAACATTCTCCTAGTTGTCGCCCGTGGATGTAGGCCTTAGGCTGAACCACATAAATCTTTGTGTTCCCGTGTGATTGTTTCTCTCTCTCTCTCTCTCTCTCTCTCTCTCTCTCTCTCTCTCTCTCTCTCTCTCTCTCTCTCTCTATATATATATATATATATATATATATATATTTTTTTTTTCAGCATCAACTCACTATTTTTTTATACACTCATAACAAATAGGTATAATGGCTTCCGCTATCTCAATAGAAAGTATAACACTAAGACAGGGATAGCGACAGAGGGTATTTAAGATTACAAAATGATCTATACAATCTCGGGTTTTTTTTTTTGGTTTAATTTTGCAATTCCATTTCAGTGTTGCTGTAAGGTAGATGCTGGAGTATTGTGGTGAATCCTTCTATAAGTACATCTTAGTACTTGAATTAATTATGAGGAAAATTAGGAAGCTCTCTAGACATGTTTGCCAATTTTTTGTAATTCAAGTTTCACTGCAATGGAATTTTTTGGAGAGATATTTATTAGATGTGAAAAACCTTTAATTTTGTAGTCCTGTCTACTTACCTTTTACCATTTAGCAGCACCTATTGAACCAATTCCATACCTGCTAAGATGTTTCACTGTCTCCTTATTTTTAAAAGTCTTAGTCTAAATATTTTTTTCTAATTCTCACCTGCATTGTTTATAGTGGGTATAGATATATCTATTTGGAGAGCACAATTTTGTACTTCCTTGCGCCTAGCAACATGAGTAAAGCACATAAACATCTGCCAATTACTTTCATTCTATTCATATTTGAGTCTGGTCATAGTATGCCATCTTTTTGGCAACATCATTGTTTGTGCATGTGTAACATGTCTTCAAAATTGTATTTGCTTTACATTTCAATGTTGATGATGGGGGCCAGTCGCATCCTACAGATAGAAGCAAAGACTATAAAAGTTGTCTCAGTAAATGGAGATGGAATCGGTTGATTGAGAGGCACATGAAATTTCATGCGATTGATTGGCATGGGTATGAGACACAACATAGATTAGATACAACCTTAATATGGCGCGCAGCTTGAATAGAGGTTTGGTAAAATGGATTGGGTCTAAGCCCTTGGTAGCCCAACAAGTTATCATGAGCGACTTTATTAGAGTTTGGGGCCCAAGAGACTAATGAAGCCCATGAGTTTGGCTTATTCCTTTCCATTCCTTTATAATTTATTCATTACATTCTATTCTATTCCTTTCTAAACTCCCAAACGAAGCTTAACAGTTTTTAACTCGATTTCAAATTCTATGATGAAAATTACATAAAAAGGTCCAGAGTTTAAACCATATTTGAGATTAATTCTTAGATTTTTTTTATCAATTAAAATCTCAAATTTATGAAATCATTTGAATTTAAAGTCCGTGTCCATCTTTGTTATTCATTTCCATTATTCTGGGTAGTAACAAAACAAAGAAAAAAGAGAAAGTATTGATAACCCTGTATTTTACGGAAAAACCACATGAGATTTAAGTGTTATATTCAAAGCTTCAAGAGTTTCATGTTTTAATACCCACTAGTTGTGGACCCGCGCGATGCGCGGATTTTTTTTCATATGATAAAAACAATAGTCCGCCTTAATAATTCTTAGTCATTTTTAGATATCTACCAAATGTTATTTGTGTCTTTAATATATTTGTTGAATCTAAAAAATATAAACTAAAACTTTTTTTTAGTATAAAACCAAGAGACAAAAGCTTCATCAACATTTATGGGCTCCTTATCTATTGGCGTTTACATAAACCAATTCAATCAAAAAATAAAAAATAAATAAATAAACACAATCAATCATAAGAAGAAAAAAATACATATTAAATCAACAATCCCATTAGGAGTTAGACATCCAAAAAAATATAAACTAAAACTTTTTTTTTAGTATTAACATAAAATAGTGCTCAATGTATTTTGCATTTGGCTCTCTCTTAATTGCTTGTTTCAATCTGCCTTTTTCATAATATATATTATGTGACTCATATACACATGGAAAAGTCTAGAGGAGAAAAGTCATGTCTTATCCTCTCTAGCAAACCATCCAGCTTCACAAGGAGAATATTATGTGGCTCATATACATATCGAAAAGTCTAGAGGGAAAAAGTCCTGTCTTATCCTCTCTTGCAAACCATTTAGCTTCACAAGGGTAATATCATGTGGTTCATATACATATGGAAAAGTCTAGAGGGCAAAAGTCCTGTCTTATCCTCTCTAGCAATCCATCCAGCTTCGCAAGGATAAATATTATATGGTTCATATACACATGGAAAAGCTTAGAGGGCAAAAGTCCTATATGGGAAACTTCTTGATCAATTTCCTAGTCATTCAATCCTTGTCTGTTTTATGATTTGTCACTTTCCACCATTGTATGTTAACCACATTATGTTGATTGTCTCCAGTTATGCAGCTTTGACATTACACTTCTTTGTTGAAATATTGTAGTAAACCCACAAATTACTCTTATTTTTCCTTTACTTACATTAGTGCAGTTAACAATTCCCTTAGTCATGATTTAACAATATATTATCACTGGAAGGAGTTCTGAAAAGGTCTAACTTTCTTTACTTATTTTTCAGAAATAACCAGCAACATTTACAAATTATCCTTGGTTAAATGTACTATTAACTGCTCAACAGTATTACCATATGTTGCAATGGAACAACATGTTATGTATCAGGAAAGATTTGCGTGGATGTATTCCAGGTGGGTTTGTCCACTTGCAATGGAACTAATTGAGTTGATTATAAACTTGATTCATAAGTCAACTCCAATTTTTATTTTATCAATCTTGAATTGAATTCCTAATATTTTGGAAGCATGATTGATCTAATGGAATATCAATATTAGTGCTTGTAACTCCATTAGTCGTAAACCCGCGCGATGTGCGAAAAATTCTCAATTAATTTTTTTTAGTGTGTACATATATAAAGAATTTTTTAGAATGTAGACATTAAAATATTTAATTATATCAATTTTATTAATTTTTTATGAATATAAAGGAAGGAATATGATAAATTATCATCTTTCAATATATATATATATATATATATTAATGTTAGTAAATAAGTTGGGCTAATGCCCTTTGCAATTGCTCACCATATCTCTATCATGAAAGGTATTTCTTGTGCATCTTCGGCTAGAATAGCAGAAACAAAATAACTGCTAGAGTTTCACTATAGTGTCTAATATAAATGCTTGCCATAGAATGGATCACTTTTTTTGAGAGGAGGAAAGAATGGATCAATTAGAAAGTCACAAAAGGAATTGGAGAAAAAAAAAAAGAAACACACACCTCAACTCTGAAAACAATTTTTGCAACCTAACGCTTAATATGAATATCCCTTGCTATTGAAAAGAAAGCCTCATCCACATTCATATTTGTCTTTGCACTCTGCAGAATATTTTCTTTTGGTATGACCAGAGGACAATTGGTATTTCAAATGTAGATTACATTTTGATAACTTATTGTCATTTACAGACAGAGATTTGCTACAGGGTCACTATTGATCGACAAGTCATCATTCTCTCATTCTTTTAAGGTGGTTACAAGTAGGATTGAATTGATATCAACAATTATGCAAGTTATGCAACAGAAAAGCATTTGTGTTTAACCAATGAACTCCGAATCCAGCCCACCAGGTGAAAAGGCAATATTTTTGCTTCATGTTGATTAAACACAAAACACCTACCCTTTTGCTTTCATCCATGTGAGCCTTGTTCCCCACCAATATCTTCTTAAAACTGTCAGATGCATGTTGTTCAATGTTGCGAATCCAGTTCCTAATGTCTGAACAAAGAGAAACATATCTCCATAAGAACTGAAAGAATTAGAATTTTTTTCAAAATCTAATAAATAAAAAAAATAAAAAAAAGAAGGAACCATAACAATCACCAGCCATAAAAGATAATATACAAAAAGGAAACCAAATGAAAATTAAGAACCTGAATCAAATTTGTTGCAACATAGCACCTAACATGAATGAAATCACCTATTGCAAGAAGAGAGAGAGAGAGAGAGAGAGAGAGAGAGAGAGGAGAGATCGAGAGCTGTCTAAGAAAAATAAGAAAGAGAAATATATTGTATGAAAAAAAGAGAAACATCTTATTGACAAATTCTGCTACAAAGATTTATTGAATGAAATAGTGTGCCATGGATCACTTCTTTCATATTGAAGATTAAACAAAAAGTCTTTTGCGTAAAATCCTCTATGTTCATTGGTATTAAAACATGATATCATGTGGCTACGTACTCCAAGATACATGAAAGAAACAACGATTTAAATAACGAAGATAAAAAATATACTGGCAATGTGTTTTTTCCCCATCTTTGAAAGAATGGTAAAAACAATTTGTAGAATTGCGGAAGAAAAAAAGGTCAGAGATTTTAATGTTGTTGCAATCACTTTTAAATGTTGGATAAAAGAGAATGGTTGGGTAAAAATATTGCAGTGGTGCAAGCTTAAGAGTTTCCTACGTGAAGTGTCACTCCCACTGTCCAGCCATCTTCTCAAAGCATTTTCTTCAAGAGCAAAACCATCACTGCCACATGCTGATCTATTATCTTTCAGCAGCCAGGATGAAGATGAGGCTTCACATGAAGACCTCATTGGCTCTAATTTTTTTTAGATGTTTAATATAATTTGATGATGCAGATAAAATATTTTCTAATCATATAATTTCACTGAAAGAAGAGCCAAGGTCTATCCGAACCATTCAAACCATCCAAATGTTTGCATATAGATAATAAAACATTAATTCATTAAAAACAAATAAACTAAAACTAAGAACCCATCTAAAAAACTGTCAATTTAATTACACCTTTCAGCAAGAACATTAACAAAATCAAAATACCCAAAAAAAAAATTATTGAAAATCCATTAAAACCCAAATGAATCACAGAACAGCAACCATAATAATTCTCTAGAAAAACTTCAATTCTACCTACATAAATTCAAATCTCAAGAACACAGTATCACCTTATTTATCTTCCTTCTAATCTTACCACTCTCCATGTATTATGACTTCTAGAATAACAACAAAACATCACTTAGGAAATTTATCAAACAACTTGTGTACACCTAATGATGTAGGATATCACATAATTAAGATTTTCTATTGCATTTTTTAATCAAAATAATATAGCAACTATGATTACATCAATATGTTTTATATTAGGAACAATAACGTACAGCACATTAACGTCCAAATATTATTGAAGCTAGATATCTATGTGATTAGTTTAGGCAAAACCATGCCAACAGCACATTAATGTCCAAAATATTATTGAATTTATTCAGAAATAAAAAAACTCCACTGTTCCATCAGTCATGAAACAGTTCAAAACAAAGTAACCCAATAATTAACAGTGCATAAAATACCCAAATTTGAAAGAATTGAATTGACATTAAAAACCCACCTGAAGCGGTAGCAGCCTAAGCCATGCTTGACCCCACACTTAAAGTAACCAACATACCCAAAAGATTTTTTGGCAACTGATGTGAACTCTAATAATTTTAACCCTTGTTTCGTTTATTCATAATTTGGTGATTTACTCAGCAACCAAACACAAAATACACATATAAGAACACAACCTAAGCCATCTCAGTTCGAACAACATTCTCATCCATTCCACTACAGAGTCACAAATACAGAATTCAAATAAAATACCCACAAATTGGATTAAACAAAATCCCATAAAAAATATTAAAATGGTAAAAAAATTGCTTGCAGGGGATCCCAATTGATTTCTGCAAATTTAACTTGCAAGAAGACAAACGCCACTGCCAAAAACTCTTACATTACAAGAAAAATGCAAAGCCATGCCAAATTTTGTTAACTAAAAGAGTAGAAACAACCACCCATAGATTTCCAACCTATATCTGACCCTATAAGAATTTTTTGCCAAAAGTACCATGTCATTTGCAACCCACCAAAAGAAAATCATCCACAAAATATCAATATTGGACCATAAAATCCAATTAAAATTGGGGAAAAAAAAAACCCACCTCAAGAGCTCCAGGTCTGTGTCTCATTGTCTTGGCCTTGAGAATCTCAGATCCACTGCCAAACTCCTGAAATTCATTGAACGGAAACTGTTATTGCCAAAGAAAGGTCGCTGCCAGGAATTTTACAGCAGGTTCAATATCTCTTTTCTTCTTCTAATGTACCTTTACATTCTCAATAGATATTTTCCTAAAAAAAAACAACAACCACCTATAGTCTAAAACTTCCTAATCTAACTCCAAACCAATGAAAACAAAAACACCCACATATAGAAAACACACAAAACCCACATAAAAATCCAAATTTATTGAGAGAGAAAGAGTGAAGAACTTCCTAATCTAACCCCAAACCACTGTTAAAAACCTCACCTTAGAATCACTATTCTTTGTAGCTTGGAAACCCAAGTGAGACTGCGGCTCAGGAACCATCTGACTCTTGCTCGCTTTCTCTCTGGTTCAAGTCTTGTTTCCCTTTGGTTTCAAGAAGAATGAGAAAACAAAGAGAGAAGTGGGCTTCGGTTGATGAAGGTTGTGGAGAAAAGCTTAAATAAAGAATTGATGAGAGAGAAAATTAGCTGGAGATTTGGGGATTATTAATTGTAGAAGAAAAAAGAAACATGAGTGGAAGGGAAAAACCATGGGAGATGAAAAGGTCGGGGAGATGAAGAGGCGAGGGAATTGAGAGCATTAGAGGTGGAGGCGTGTGAGAGAGAAAGAGTTAAAGAGGAGATGAGGAGTCGTGTGAGAGAGAGCGTTAGATAATTAAGCATTAATTAATTATTAATTGGGGCAAACGTGTGAGAGAGAGTGAAATAGAGATGAAATTTTCTGAGAAGAGTAAATCTGACATGGCAGGCTTTGGAGGAACAAAAAAACTTTCTCTCAGCTTCGAGTTTTAATTTATATTATAGATGTATTTAGTTTCTTTTGAATTTTCCTTTAGTATATGTTGTACTCTTGAATGGTCTTTTTTTTTTGTTCATAATTTGGTCCCTCCAAAGATAATAACCTAGTTTGGTACGTCCTTCCTCCTATGATATTTAGAGTTCAGATTGCTTTTGATGTAATATGGAGAAATAAAAATAAGAGTACCAACTTGGCAAGCATAGTTCTTGACTTAAATAATGGAACTATGGAAGGGAAGAATAAAGATCCTCATGTTATTCCTTTTTATCTTTTTTGTTTGGGGTTGGATGCAACTTTCACATGGTCTTCAGTAGAATTATGGCACGTGGGGCTGCCAGGGAAATTTGATTTACAGGTTTTACATGAGAAAAAGTTGCGTCTTTCTTTCTGTAGGTTTTATTTTTATTTATTTTTTTTTTAAATAATAATAATAATAATAATAATAAGAGAAATAATTGGTTGAAGATCAAAATTTTAAGCAATTTTTTTTTTTTTTTAAAAAAAATCACTAATAAGTAATATCATCAAAATTTAACAATAAAAGTATACTAAAAGTGATAGAAAAAAGATTCACTTAAATTATATGTAGTGGCCGGAAGGAAATGTGTGAGATTGATTTTTTATTTTTTATTTTTATCAAAACAAAAGGTTATAGTAGATGATTAAAATAATTTGATATAAATAATGAAATTTATTAAAAAAAATTATAATACAGTTTTATTAGAGTGGAACAAATTATCCTAATATTTTTAATATACTTAATATAGACCATATGGTTAGAGTACAAGTATGACATATAATCCTTACTTTTGGTAAGCCTTCCTAAGCAAACCAATAATCAATAATATATATAAAATCGAAGACGATTAACTTTGGTTCACCTCATAATATTGTGCTAGGCCTCACAATTGTACACCTTAGCAAGTGTTTTTTGGACTAATTTGGTCTATTATTGTTACCTTTTGACACTAGAGTTTAACTAAAACTCTACTATATATTAATCCACTACTACTTAATTTTATCTATTAATGCCACATTTGGGGAAAAATTCCTATCAAGAAATATTATCAAGACTAGAACTCTAGTTTATATTTATATCTTTAAATATCTTATTCAGTAGTTTTCATGTGCATCACACAAGTTTAACACCAATTATATATATAATTATAGTGTCACATGTATGGTGAAAATACATCATATGTAATGCTTGTATATATTGAACAATAATAGAGTGTGTAAAACCCGCATTTAATTATATAACAATATAGTGTACATAAAACCCACCTTTAATTAATTATATGGTTACATATTACATATGGTGTTGGTTAACCCAAGAATCAGATAAAATTAAAATGTTATGCTAAATATCTATTAAATCATAATTAATCAGGACAATTAATTATCCAATAAATCAAAAGCACTTAGAAAATCTCAAATCAAACATGCCATTACAATCCAATTCACACATTGACTAGATTTGGTATATATACTAAACATATATAAATCATTTTTATTTTTATTTTTTTGGGGTTAATTGTTGAAAATCACCTAAACTTTAGGGTTACTTGATTAATCCTAATTGTAACAAAATTTGCAATTTGCACCTCATAACTTGATTAATCCTTAAAATTAACAATCACACTCAAATTATGTGACCATAAAAATTTAGTACATTAATTGGCTTAAGAGGAAAATGAAGAATTCAATTTTTGATGGAATTTCTACTCGGTATATATGTTTATGCTACCTACAAGAAAACTCATGTAACAACAAATGAAGCTGAAGCTTGGGAAGCAACTAAAAAAGCCTGTGGAGGCTTACATTTCCTTGCCATCCAAGAAGACTTAGATTCAGATGATTGTGTTGGATTTTGGCTCTTACTAGACTTGCCACCTCCACCTGTATAATTTACAATTCTCTCCTCTGAATGCCACAGAGACCGGGCCAACTGCATTGCAAATGAATGATATATAATCTAAGTCTAGACTTTGATATATTTATGAATTTATAGTTTTTTTACAACTTGGTCCGGCAAGATAGACAATAAAATGAGTTATAGAGAATATATTTCAAAAGGTTATACACATATTTCAAAAATTTTGAAGGAAAGATATCTTACAAAACTTTATTGACGAAAATGAATGAACAAACAATAAAATGTGGCGAGGAGAGATAATAAAACTTTTAAAAACAAATTGCTAATCAAAGTCACGTAGATTAAAGGATATAGTAAAACGTGAAAGAACAAAAAGTGCATAATTGTGTCCTTGCTGATTAATAGTTGTTTTGAACTGTGAGTACTAATATTAATTAATTATCACATTTCTAGAACACATGACGGAGCTTTCTGATCTATAATACTTACATAAGTCAGTTACAATGTCAAGTACCACCTTCTTACTTTTGTCGAATTTTTTTTTTTTAACCAACTTTGTTGGGCTTGTAACTTAATCTTCATCACAATCTTTTGCTGCAAATTAAACCATAGGATAGGTCATGAGAGATGCTTTTTGTAAATATAAAACCCAAAAGAAAACAATATCTGATTGCAAGTAATACCGTCATATTGACAATTTTATTGCCTGTTGCCTCCAAAAGCCAGGTGACTCGTTTTGTGGTTGTTACGTGGCTTAACTAAGCCAGGTGACTCGTTTTTCTCAGGTTACATGACAAATGCCACCAATATCGTCTCTTTACAATGTGAATTAGTTGCTGCATCAACAATTTGAGTAAGGCTTGTGCTTTTGCGTAATAGAGTTGCAAAAATAAAGGTAGGGGTGGATATTGATTAAATAACTATGTTTACTTTTGGTTTCTTTAAAGATGAGTGTTGTGATATAATATGCAACCTATCTCGTGACTACTTTTACTGTCCAATCATGCAGACATTGATTTACCTCACATGTTGCAGCAGATGATGCAACCAGTTGCTCTGACTTCATTATTACTGGCCCAGAGGAATTTTCATTTGTTATAGTGTACCAGTGTAATTTTTTCTTCTATTTTTATTTTTTTAATTTCGCAATAACTCACTATTTTTTGCTACACTCATAACAAATAGGGTAAGGGTTCCGTTATCTCAACAAAAAGTATAGCACTAAGACAGGAATGGAACTTCAAAAGTTCGGGAATACATGCACTAGCAACAATTGCTAGTTGTTGTTGAGATTACAAAATGGTCTAAGCTGCTAATCTTTTTTCCTACTGATAATGTCACCAACAACAATTGCCTACCCCTAATTTTAGTCATTTTCATAATGAACTGGACGAACTGAACTTGCAATCCTCTTCTCCTTTTTTGCTTAATTTTGCAATTCCATATTCATTGTTGCTGTAAGTTAGATGGTGGACTATTGTGGTGAATCCATCTTAGTACTTGAATTAATGAGGAGGAAAATTAAGAAGCTCTCTATACATGGTTGCCAATTTGATTTAAACCATTAAATCAAATATTTTGTTAACAATATACCGTGCAATGTGCAGGTTATTACCTAGTAAAAAATAAAATAAAAGCGATACAAGATATCCATTAGAAATGAACGTTCATGAATCACATGCATTAATGTTATACATTCTCACTAAACAAAAAATAGAGGAAAACATAACAACCTTAAGATAATAAATACGGTTTTACAATTTCAATGAACAGCTAGCTAATAAGCTAGCGCGCGGTACATCATACTTCAATATTAGCAAACGAACAAGGAATTAAAAACAACACACTCACACGCGAACAAGAAGCACACATGGGGTGTGTAGCTGCCACACCTTATTAATTACTACTACGTAACAAGTTGTTCTTAATCCAAAATGACTGGATGCGAACTGAAACACTTGGTGCAAATATGTCATGATACGAGTGAAACCTCCCATCAATTCATGCATTAGATGGGACATTAAATGTCAAGCCAAAACTTTTTAGTTTTTGCTCAGTTATTTGGTCGAGACGTGATGCCATCATACGTTGAAGATCCGGTGCGCCGTCACTCTCCTGCACGTGCCCCCACGCACCAGACTTCTTCTCTGCCACGTGTCACGCCTCCAGGATGCCACGTCAACCCTAAACATGCTACTGCCACGTCAGCCCTAGTGTTGACCATTGACTTTTACCAGCGTTGACCGTTGACTTTTACGTTGACCAAAGTTGACTTTTTGCGTTGACTAGGTGTTGACTTTTTCGTTGACCAAAGTTGACTTTTTGCATTGACTTTGACCAGCAGTGTTGACTTTTCCAGAGTTGACTTTTTGCAACGCAGGTGCTCCCTACCTAGTTTTTCGTGCTGATTTCATTTTTGTGGTCTGTTTTTGCAGTTGAGATTTCGTTATGGCTCAAAGTGAAATTTCTAAACCCATTCACGTCATTCTTGATGGGGATAACTACTCTCTTTGGGCTCAAGGTATGTGTGGCTTTCTCAAAGGTCGCAAGTTGTGGCTTTATGTGATTGGACAACGTCATCCTCCTACACAACAAAAGGACGAAACTGAAGATGCCTTCGCTCTTCGACTCGAAGATTGGGATGGTGTCAATCATCAGATCATCACTTGGCTCCGCAACACCTCCACTCCTTCTGTTAGTATGGAATTTGGGGGTTATGACACAGCTAAGGATGTGTGGGATATGCTTGCTTCTCGATATGCTGGATCAGATGGTACTCGAGAACATTACCTCATGGTTACTTTATATCAGATGCGCCAGGATCCAGGTGAGCACATCACTGCTTTCCACAGTCGTATAAGGTTTCTTTGGGATCAACTAGCTGCTTCTAAGCCAGTCATCAAGTCCGTCTCTGATGCTAAGCTTGTCAGTACACATCGAGAGCGTACCCGTCTTCATCAGTTCTTAATGGGTGTTCTTGATGACTTCGAGTCTGTACGCAGTCAGTTGCTTAATCGTTCTCCTCTACCCACTGTCAATCAAGCTGTTAATGATTTGGTCCGTGAGGAAACTCGTCTGAAATCCCATCGCTCTTCTCAGCCTCACACGACGGTTCTTGCCACTCCAGTATCCAGTTGATCCCACAGTCACAGCTCCGCCGAAGGGTCATGATAAAAGGCGATCAAACAAGAAGAATTCTCATCTCATTTGTGCCTTTTGCAAAGCATCGTGGTCACACTATTGATCAATGTAACATGCGTGCCCTGCATTCTTCAAGCGCTCTGCAGCCTTGACTGCCTCTGAGTCTGTACCATCATCCGATGCTGCACCTCTTGATCCTATCTCATTGACTACACCTACTTACAGCACAGCAGATCTGCAAGCTCTCTTCAATCAGGTTCAAGTTATGTCTTCCAGTGCATCCAATCCTGCTCTTTCTGTGACACTAGGTATCTCTTCTGAATGGTTTTTAGATTCTGCCTACTGCAATCACATGACAGACAATCCTCACCTCACAAGTGCCCACACTCCTCTTGTCTTACCTACTATTACCACTACTGATGGCTCTGCCATGACTGTTAGTCATGTTGGCTCCATCTCTACCCCTAACTTATCTGTCTCTGATGTCTTCTGTGTTCCTAAACTGCATCTTAATCTTTTATCTGTTGGCCAACTAACCGAACTTGGTTTAAACCTGTTCTTTTCTTCTCGTGGTTGTCTTGTGCAGGATTCTCGAACGGGGCAGATCGTTGGGACCGCGCGTAAGGTTGGACGGTTGTTTGAGCTTACTTCCCTTCACTTTCCATCTTCATCAGTCTCCGCACCTGTTATTGCTGCTTCTGCCTCCATCGAGTTATGGCACTCTCGTTTAGGTCATGTTTCCCTTCCTCGTATTCAAACCTTAGTATCTAGGGGTCTATTAGGTTCAGTTTCTTCTAGTCCATTTGATTGTATGCCATGTCAGCTCGGCAAACAACCTGCCTTACCTTTTAATAATAGTGAGTCTATTGCTTCTGCAACTTTTGATCTTATTCATTCAGATGTATGGGGGCCGTATCCTATTCCCACAGTGGGGGGGTCAAGATATTTTGTTATTTTTGTCGATGATTTTTCTCGTTACACTTGGATTTATTTAATGAAAAATCGTTCTGAAGTTCTTACAATATATCGTGATTTGCTAAAATAGTTCAGACTCAGTATTCTAAAGCTATTAAGGTATTTCGCTCTGACAATGCACGAGAATATAGACAAACTGATTTTTCTACTATTCTTAAACACTATGGAACCATTTTTCATACTTCGTGTGCTAGCACCTCACAACAAAATGGACGAGCTGAACGTAAACTCCGTCACATCCTAGATACTGTTAGGGACTCTCACCAATGCAGCCTCCGACTCCTTTCTCATTCTGGGGTGGGCTCTTGCAGTATACACCATCAACCGCTGTCCTTCACCTGTTGCATATGCGGTTATTTGGCACAGCTCAAACTGTCTACTCAGGTTTTTGGTTGTGTTTGTTTTGTTCTTCTTCAACCACATGAGCGCACCAAACTTCAACCCCGCCCAGCTATGTTGTTTTCTTGGCTATGGCCTTGAAGAAAAGGGGTACCTGGTGTTATGATCTAGTCACCAAACGTCTTCGAGTCTCTCGGCATGTGGTATTCTGGGAATACAAGATTTTCTATTCCTTACCTTCATTTTCTGCAGGTAATGATGATTCTCGCTCTGATACTATGTTAAAGACTGAAAGTCTGTGTATTATATTATATGAATAAATGTAGTACAAGAGAGCCTTTATATAGGCAGAGGTAAGAGTACTGTACAAGTAAGAAGAGTGCTATACAAGACAATGTAATGGGCCTAAGACCCATTGGGCTTATATTCTAACAGCTTGCAGTATGATATTGTGGTATGTGGTTTTTGTGTACACCCCTAGTAGTTGGTTCTCCTTTATCTCACAGTACAACATAATCTTCCTCATATCTACCAGCTTTAACCACATCATATGTACACACTCGGTTTGGCCAGAAGAATTAGGCAAACTTAGGTGAAGGTGCCATTTTTCTGGACATCACTGCTAGAGATCATTTCTGCTCTAATCAATTTCTTGGATACAACTTGGAAAACACTCAATCATCATCTTCTCAAGTCATCTATTTCATTTATTTTGACCAATTATATAAAAGTATTATTAGAGATACAACATTTATTTTTTAATTGTTAAAATGGATCCACCATCGTTAATGTCATTTCGTCATGTTAGCGCAATTATAAAAAAAAATAATGAAAAAAATATTATGTAAAGATGGCCGGCCATGTTCTGTCCACTTCATTATTATAATAGGGCTAGGAAGAAGGGTTCATCTAGGTACAAGACTTTCTACTTGGCCTCCCACAGAAAAACCAAGAATATATATATATATATATATATATTATATATATATATATATATATATATATATTCAATTGGCCTTAAATATAGGACATGCTTTGCCCACTTCACTATAATATCTGTTGATATATGACTTTGTCTACCAAACAAGCTAGCTGATGGTTACTTACCACCTAATCACAACACAATTAAAACTTAAAAGACTAAAACCTTATGCTCCACCACCACCTAATCCCACCATATGGTCATCCGAAAATATATATATTACGATGGTGCGCATAAATAAAGAAGAAAATGATGGAAAACCAATTGATAACCATTACAAATTGACGGATGTTTTCCCAACTGATTCCTTGAAAACCAATTGCCCTTTACCTCCCCAAGAATACCGAGTATTTTTTAGTGTGGAAATGACTATACGCATCTGAAGTCGGTGGATACATCCAAAAACATCTTGAAGTTAATCTCCATTTGTTGGGATATTCATGTTTTAGAGATGTGATTAGTTAGTAGTGAAATCCGACATTAGATAATAATGACAAGAGTAAAAAGGTAATATAACATAATTAACTCCAAACTCACAAGACTTAAGATTTTGGATTAAGTGGTGTCCTTATATGTTATATAACGCCTTATATATAGTCTCCCCAACACCATACTTGATTAAATTGATGCTTTTATTATATTAACAGAATATACACCTATAATGCAAAGATTAATTAAAAATTATATTAACAGAATATTCACCTATAATGCAAATATTAATTAACAATTATAAACAATTATTTAAAAAAAAATCACTAATAAGTAATGTCATCAAAATTTAACAATAAAAGTATGCTAACAGAAAAAGATTCACTTAAATTATGTAGTGGAAGGACATGTGTAAGATTGATTTTTTTTTTTTTTTTAATCAAAACAAAAGGTTATGGTACATGATTAATTTGAAATAAATAAAGAAATTTATTGAAATTTTTTATAATTAATAGAGTTTTATTAGAGTGGAACAAATTATCCTGACATATATTCCTTACTTATGGTAGGCGACCTAACCAAATATATAATCTATAATATATACATATAAAATCAAAGCTAATTAACTTTGGTTCACCTCATAATATTGTGTCAGGCCTCACAATTGTACACCTTAGTAAGTGTTTATTGGACTAATTTTATCTATTATTGTGACTTTTGACACTAGATTGTTTAACTAAAACTATACCATATATTAATGCATTTCTACAATTAATTATTCAATAAATCAAAAGCACTTAGAAAATAACAAATCAAACATGACATTACAATCAAATTCACACATTGACTTGATTTGGTATATATACTAAACATATCTAAAACCTTTTTATTTTTATTTTTTGGGGTTAATTGTAGAAAATCACCTAAACTTTTGGGTACTTGAACTTGCACCCCAAACTCGGAAAACTTGCAATGATCACCCCAATTGTAACAAAATTTGCAACTTGCACCTCATAATTTGATTAATCGTTAAAACTAACACTCACGTGTAAATTATATGACCATAAAATTTAGTACATGACTCGCTTAAGAGCAAAACGAAGAATTTAATTTTTGATGGTTATGTGACTTGTATATGATCGTTAATTTTAATAGTCAATGCGAATGTGTGGTGAAATTTGTAAAGTTTGTTACAATTGGGGTGGTGATTGCAAATTTTTATAGTTTAAGATGTAAAGTTCAACTACAACCATAGTTCTGGGTGATTTCTTTAATTAATTAATTTTAATTTTTTTTTAATGAAATAGCAAGAAGACTAACATTTTCGTCTAAGTCGTTAATGCATCTTATTAATGTTTGGTAAATTTTATTTCACTGCCAGTAGGCCCTCATTTTCCTTTTTATTTATTTTCGTGCAGGACCCAAGGGATCCAACCTAAGACATGGTCTTCATTAGAAATTTATATTGGTATGATTGCCGTACTAAATTTCAAGCTAATGACTAATATTGAGAAGAAAGACGCGTATTTGCTCAACCAAACAAAAAATAAATAAATAAACCTGACTGGTTAGAGATTAACTTTGATTTAGTATGTACATTATATTACTATGGCTGAAGCAATCCTCTTTGGCGTGATGTAGTTTGTATGCAAGGGGAACCCTTTGGTCCACACTAGTTATCATCTAAACCACTAAAATCACTTTATTGCCTACCACTAACAACTCGTCACATTGACAGTAATGAAACTGTTTTAACAATGCATTGTGTCCATAGGTTTATTGTTATTGAGCAATGCCGTAAGCCCATAACAATTTTCAACCCATATAACTCTACTCAACCAAGATTATTAATAGTTTTACAAATATATGTATTTCAAAATTTTTTTAATTTTGTTTAAATTTATTAATTTGATTTGTTTCGATATTTTTGACATGTATAAAATTGAAATATTTGACGCAATTGTGTAAATTGTAATCGTTAATTGAATAATGAACTTACATAGTTGGATGAAAATCTAAATTTTTTATTAAGACTAACACGATAGCTTAACCTTATTTTTAGATTGGTTGAATTGAGCAAACATGTATGGTTTCTAGATTTTAGTGGAGTGATTCTACCCTCCGACTTTGGTTGCTTTGTTAAAATTCTAAGATTGACATCAAGGGAATTGAAACCATGCATTCACTAACTGTAGGGAACAAAAGCTTTGGGTAGAAGTGATGTTTGCTCTATGGTTTTTAAAATTTTTCTTGAGAAGATTTCAACTCATTTGGTTTATTGTCACTTGAGTGATTGAAACATCATCCTCCCTAGTCCCTATCCAATGATACCGAAAATTTCTTTACACATGTAATGCAAATAGCTTAAAATCTACAAACATATTATTTAATTAAATGGAACATAGAAAATTTACCAACAGTACATTTCATTCCTTTTTCTTGTTTCATATCACCTCTCGACCTTGCTTGAATAGGTTTTTAGTTATACACCGATCTCCACAGGATGGCAATATACACCATATGGAGTAGATCAAACAAATTCATTTGTTATTGATCAAGAAATGGTGATTGTAGATTATAATGTGGAGTTTTATCCTAACTAGAATTTTGATAAATGAATAAATAATTAATTTATCATGCTGCACCACATGGGGTTTAGAGGTCCACATAAATTTTCTTTTAATGCAGAAGGGGCCAAGGCCTATGTTCACATGAATCACATTGAGAAAATTTCATTTGAAGTGTTTGTGTCTAGTTCAACTCATTTGAATTATTGACACTTGAATAGGTTTTTAGTTATACACTAATCACCTCAAGATGGCAACATTTACCATATGGAGTAGATCAAACAATTTCATTTGTCATTGATCAAAATGGTGAGTGTAGATTATAATGTGGAGTTTTGTCCTAACTAAGCCAGGTGACTCGTTTTTCTCAGGTTACATGACAATTGCCACCAATATCGTCTCTTTACAATGTGAATTAGTTGCTGCATCAACAATTTGAGTAAGACTTGTGCTTTTGCGTAATAGAGTTGCAAAAATAAAGGTAGGGGTGGATATTGATTAAATAACCATGTTTACTTTTGGTTTCTTTAAAGATGAGTGTTGTGATATAATATGCAACCTGTCTCATGACTACTTTTACTGTCCAGGCATGCAGACATTGATTTACCTCACATGCATGTTGTAGCAGATGATGCAACCAGTTGCTCTGACTTCATTATTACTGGCCTAGAGGAATTTTCATTTGTTATAGTGTCCTACAACTCCCTGCTTTACAAGAAATGTGGATTACCAAAGAGAGATGGCTTGAATTAGTTCCATGTATAACACTATCAACACCAAACTAAATTTGACTCAAATTTGGTGTTTATTTCTCAATAGGATGAGAAGATATACATAAACAATCATGCTTAGTTATTTAAAACACACAACTTTGGTCTTTTGCACGCTGGGTTTAAAGAACTAGAAATTCTTGTGATGTGCTAGATGTGGTGATAGAAAGCTCTTTTGGTGTATTTGGGACCTGATTTTTGTGAGAATGTTTTTGTACTACCTTTGTAATCTCCATAATTTTTAGTAAAACTCTCTCCTAGTTGCCTTATGTGAATGTAAGCTTAAGGTCGAATCACATAAATTTTTGTGTATCCATGTGATTGTTTCTTCTATTTTTTTTATTTTTAATTTCACATTAACTCACTATTTTTTGCTACACTCATAACAAATAGGTTAAGGGTTCCATTATCTCAACAAAAGGTATAGCACTAAGACAGGAATGGAACTTCAAAAGTTTGGGAATACATGCACTAGCAACAATTGCTAGTTGTTGTTTAGATTACAAAATGGTCTAAGCTGCCAACCTTTTTTCCTACTGGAATTGTCACCAACAACAATTGCCTACCCCTAATTTTAGTCATTTTCCATAATGAATTGAATGAACTGAACTTCCAATCCTCTTCTCTTTTTTCGCTTAATTTTGCAATCCCATATTCATTGTTGCTGTAACTTAGATGGTGGGCTATTGTGGTGAATCCATCTTAGTACTTGAATTAATGATGAGGAAAATTAAGAAGCTCTCTATACATGGTTGCCAATTTGATTTAAACCATTAAATCAAATATTTTGTTAACAATATACCGTGCAATGTGCAGGTTATTACCTAGTAAAAAATAAAATAAAAGTGATACAAGATATCCATTAGAAATGAACGTCCATGAATCACATGCATTAATGTTATACATTCTCACTAAACAAAAAATAGAGGAAAACATAATAACCTTAAGATAATTACGGTTTTACAATTTCAATAAACAGCTAATTAGCTAGCGCGCAGTACATCATACTTGAATATAGCAAACAAACAAGGAATTAAAAAACACACACACACACAAACAACAAGCACACATGGGGTGCGTAGCTACCACACCTTATTAATTACTACCACGTAACAAGTTGTTCTTAATCCAAAATGACTAGATGCGAACTGAAACACTTGGTGCAAATATGTCATGATATGAGTGAAACCTCCCATCAATTCATGCATTAGATGGGACATTAAATGTCAAGCCAGAACTTTTTAGTTTTTGCTCAGTTATTTGGTCGAGACGTGATGCCATCATAGGTGTAAGATAATTCTTCCAATCTCCTACTTCACCTTTCCTAAAAAATGAGCTGTTTTGAATCAATACATGACGATGACTACCGAAACTTCCATTTTTATTCACCTCCAAATTCCTTATATTCTCAAAACTACATAGGTCTACAATCTTTTGGGCCATGCCTTGTATTTCTTCTACAGAGAAAGGGTGACCCATGAATTCAGCCATTTTCTTTACGTAAAATAGGGTCTTATTCTTCAGATCTTCATATTTCAAAAATAATATCTTGTCAGGTAATTCCAAACTTGCTTTCCAATATCCTAAAACATTATCCCAATAAGGTCCAAAACTAGAGATTCCTTCACAAAACAACTCGAATGCATCCTCCAAGCAAATTGGTTCTTTGCAACAGGATTCCACGCCCTTAGGACTAGCCTTGAGAACAAAGTGCCATAGAGATACAAATGCATCCTTAGGATCTCTACAGATGTAAATAATTTTACAACTAGAATTTATTATAGATTTCGGTAAGGAAGTGTAGGGAACATGTGTACTTACAAGTGGAATATTGTCGTTCTGCAGATCTGGGTTATGGGCTAGAGCACCCTCCATGTTGAATACACATTCATGTGGCATTGTTGTGAGCAAAGGGTTTGTAGAATCATCATAATGGTATTGTGTCACGATGGCAAAACACAGGGCCTTAAGCCTTGTTGTCCCAGTTTTTGGAGCACTGCTCACGATTGTATCATTGGGTTTTGGCTTGAAATGTTCTTGCGCTGACAACAATCCTTCTAGGAAGAAGGGGCTGTGCCAAAAACCTTCATACTGGTAGAAATGAAAACCGGAAATCCAACCATTTCTTCTTGGGAGGGTTGAGACTAACTCTTTGTATTTGTTATGGGTTTTTGGATCAGATATATATACTTCTTCTTCAATACTTTTGGGACCATTGTTCATTGAGGAAGAAGAGGATTCCATGAATAGAAATTAAGAAAAGCTTGAAATGATTTGGGAATGTATGTAGGTAGTATATGATCAGGTGTAGGAAAGAGGGCCACTTAATTTTTTAGAAAAGTAAGCAAATATTGTTTTATTCAATCTTGTTCTAATATACAGAGTATGAGACGCAAGATAGAAGTTAGTCTCAGTAAAGGGAGATGGAATCCGGGTGATTGAGACTTGAGAAGCACATGAAATTTCATCCGATCAATTGGCATACATAGCGGTGTGGTTGGATGCAAATGGATTGGGTATAAGCCCATGGTAGCGAGCCCAATAGTCGAACTCAAGCGTTTTTATTTGAGTTTGGGGCCCAAGAGACAAATATAGTCCAAGAAGTCCATTGGCATTTGGTGGAAGACGGCATAAGAGTTTTTAACTCGATTTCAGACTTTATGGGGAAATTACATAAATATGCTTATATTTTAGTTTATCAATTAAAATCTCAAATTTATGAAATCGTTTTAATTTAAAACCTTTGTACATCTCTATTTATTTGTTTCTATTGTTCTAGGTAGTAGAAAAAATAAATAAATAAATAAAAAAGAGAGAAAATA
Organism: Fagus sylvatica; assembly: GCA_907173295.1. NCBI lineage: Eukaryota > Viridiplantae > Streptophyta > Magnoliopsida > Fagales > Fagaceae > Fagus > Fagus sylvatica. The sequence continues at coordinate 4,297,499 of OU015762.1, forward strand.
TTGATAACTCTGTGTTTTACGGAAAAAATACATGAGGTTTAAGTATTATATTCAAAACTTCAAGGGGTTTAATGTAGAAACAATGTTGCACAACAATTTTCACAATTTTTTTTATTTTTATTTTTACATAGGTGACAAATTGTGATTAGTGTAACATAACTTTCACTACCAGAACCACCATGAACACTTTTATTTTATATCAATCACAACTTATCACTTCAACAATTATGAAAAAGATTGTGAAATTTTGAAAGATTTAAAATATCTATTCAATTCATAGTTTTTGTTGAGGATCTATAGCTGACCCAAATTTTTTTGGAACTAAAGCTTAGTTGTTGTTTTCTGTCTCGTGGCTGAATGTGTAATTTTTTTAATTAACTGGTTTTTTTTTTTTGCTAATTTTTTTTTTTTTTTAATTCACTGGTTCTGTCTACGTACCTTTTACCGTTTTTCTGCACCTATTGAACCAATTTCCTTTCTTTTCTTGCCTTTGAAGTTCCATTGTCTCCTTATGATTAAAAGTTCTACTCAACTATTTTTGTATGTTCAACTGCATTTTCTATAGTAGTTATATATGTATTTTTGAAGAACAATTTGTGTTTCTTTGCACTATTTTGAAATGAGAAAAGCATTATGACACTTTTTGTCAAAAGAAGGCACTACTTTAATGATTTGTTTTTTTATGCCTTGCCAATGACCATCTGTTGTGGTTTCCAGTATTCCAGATCTTGTTGATGATTTATGATACATAGTTGTTAGATATAAGTCTTTATAATGAGTATAGCTAGCTACTATCATCGTCATTTCGCATTTGCCATTGATGCTTGACCTAAATGAAACAGATATAACTAGCATGTCTTTTTTTTTTTGGTATAATATGGATCATAAAAGATTCTCAGATCCCATTCATATATAGACCCCTGCAGCATAGATTACCAACGATTATGTAAGAATAATGTTGTGATATGACTTTACTAACTACTCTCCAACTTTGAGATATGGTCTTGTGTAAAATCGTGGCATGTTTTTGTTTTCCAGGTGTAGGATGGAATTCACATTTATTCTTCCTTTTCATTTCAGGTATGATGAGTTTGTTAGCTATTGGATTCTATGTGCAGGAGCCATTCAGCCGCAGGAGCATTGAATACTAAAGCAGACGAGTTTAAGAGTGCATGTTTCTTCTAACCATGCTGGTAATACGAATATGCAGTGACTAGCAAAAAGCAGAGTGTTATGTATCTCATTCCTATCCTTATTAAATCTTTACTCTTATAGAATAGATTAAAACTTCATTTGTCTTGGAAATTTGCTTTGCAAGATGGTAGAAATATTACTGTTTCCTCTCTCTTTCTTTTCTAATTTAATTCTCAAACTTTTCTTTGATACCTTGGAATGGATGAAGACAGTAGCTTGGTGTTAGCAATCAAAGGTATGCTTAATTCAGGAGACTGATTCTTGGACATTTCAATGACTTCTTGTGAAGCTTTTATGTTCATGTGAAAATATTACTAATGATTTTCAGAGATGCTATTTTAATGCTTTTCAAATTGTAACTTTTTTGTACATATCAGTACTCGAAAACCATCCTTTAGAAATAACTTAATACAAGAAATTAAGTTATTATGAATTTCATGATTTATATATTAGACTTAGCTGTTGGTGCAGGGAAAAAGAGAAAGAATGATTTTCCAAAGAGATGGCTCTTAAGACTTCAATGATAAAGGTTTGTTTCTTTAGTACTTCTACTTTGTAAGCATCTAATGCTTTTGTCTCTGAAGTAGCCTCACATTCCTGAGGGTATATAGTAATACATCCTTTGTTCCCAAAATTTGAAATCAGTCTCAACTGGTTAACAAATGAATTAAGAAGGGGAGTGTTATTTCCAAACCAACATTTGATATTTCCACACCAACATTGGAAATTGTGTTTATAAAATACTAAAAAGCCCTTATGTATGAAAGTATGCAAATATCAATGTTATGTGGATAAGGGCAATTTAGTCTTTTCAAAGTATAATTTTCTATGTTAGTGTGGAAATATCACTTTCCATTAACAAAAGCGTAAGTCTTTTCCCTCAAAAGGATATCCATTGATCAAACATTAGACTGCATGTGTTTTATGTCTTTAGTTATTCCGCTCGTCAAATGGATTAGGCCTAAGGCCTTGGTAGGGAGCCCACAAAAATAAGAGCCCAACGGCGAGGATTGGCCCAAGATTGCTCACGTACCTAAAATTACCCATGAGGACCCCTCTCCTAAGTATTTTAATGGTGTACTTTCTCTAATCCCAGTCATCTAGTCCTATTCTTTTATGTTTTGTTGATTTCCAAATAAATAAAGAAATTTTTGAGAAAGACCAGAAACAATATTATCTTTACTTTTATTTTCGATTTCCAAATTATTCAACCATGGTATTTAATTAAATTGGGCTTAGTTTAGGGAAGCTTTTGGTTTTCTGGTAATAAAAGAAAGAGAAAAAATCAGAGACCAAACTGTTGAATAATGTCTTAGCGTTCTACTTTGATGGGTTGTTCCTATTATTATTATTATTTTAAAGCACATGATTTGTGTTCTGTTAACAAGGTTACATATAGTCCCTAGCAAATGCCGATTATCTGAAGAATT
>OU015762.1:4300222-4337943 GCA_907173295.1 Fagus sylvatica
CTATGTCTGGAGCCATGCGATATCTGACCTCCCTTGAGAAGCTGAAGATAAGCCGTTGCGATGAGTTCGATCCATTAAGTGACGTGGGTGCTGAAGATGATGGCATGGAATGGAGACATCTTTATTGCCTCCATACTCTGTGTTTCTCCAAACTTCCAAAGCTGGAGTCTCTCCCTGCAGGTCTTCAATGTGTTACCACTCTGAAAAATCTCACCATTTCAGACTGCCCCAATTTGATATGTTTGCCGGAGTGGATCAGCGAGTTTACATCACTTGAATATCTTCGATTCACTTGATGCGCCCCTAATCTGACATCTCTTCCTGCAACTTCATGTAATCAGCTGTCTCAAATCTTTAAAGAAACTGAGAATTGTAGGGTTTCCATGGGATGCATTTGTCTTTACAAACTTGAAAATCTGCCCAAATTCACTTCCTGAATGATGATGGTTCAGTTCTTTACAAACTTCACCCCGCTTGAAATTCTCGTCACTCATTATTCCATTTATTCCAAATTGATCCCTTTCAGGATTAAATCTTGTTGGAGTCCCATGCTTCCCATTTCTAAGGTACATTCTCTAATCCAGTCCTCGATCAAAAACCTTCTTTATTTATTTATATTTTTCATTTTGATATTATAGAAAATGAATGTGTGATTTCATATTCAGAATATTTTACAGTTTACAAAAGTAAACAAAAGGGTTTAAGAACCAGTCTTTTCAGACTTCTTCATCAACTACATTATCACTCTCTGCCCCAAGGACGCCTTTGCAGCAACTTTTGCACTGCCATATTGATGAGCTGATAGCTCCTTTGCTTGGAATTCAAGACTGCCTCAATGTTTTTTGACAAATAAGTAAATAAAGACTTTCCCAGAGCAGTATATAATTGTATTGGATTGGATTAGCGAGTTTTCTCACCTCAGTTTCTTCAACGGCTTGAAATTATCAAATGCCCAAATACTCACTTCACTGCCTGATGGGATGCATGTCAAGTTAACCAATCATGTGTATCAGGGTGTTTGACCTGTGAAACTGCTTACATGTAGGTTTTTTTTTTAAAGAATTCTTGATATGATTTTGGATAGGATAGAACGGCGGAAAAGAAACCTGTGGCCAATCCCAATTTCTAGTTCTAGTTGAGGAAAAAATGTTTGTTTATATTAAAAAAGAAAGAAAGCTAATTGGTTAAAGGCTGCAACTTTGATATTACACTATTATTATGCCATAACAAGTACCACAGCTTAAGCTTCAATAATGCAGGGGCACACTTGCGGTCCAACATGGTTTTCTTTTGGTCTAAGGTGCCCTAAGCCTCACATTCACTTTACTTTTAATGCTAGTTGGGGGAAAAAAGCTTGCTTCCTTCTTTTGCTTAGTGACTTTATCTGTTCTTGCTATCTCTTTTTGTTTTGGTTATTTAGATGTTGATAAAATACAAAAGCCTTGTAATCAGATTCTTGACATTAGATTTGATTTATTTTTGGAGAGATACTTATAAATTACAAAAGTTGTATGACTAGATTCTTGATGACTTACAGTTGCTTTGCTTTGCATGATTATCCTCAAATTCCTTGCGACAAAAAATTTCACTACACAATGAGAAAACCTTAATATCTGCATGCATATTATTTATTTGAATGAAACCTATAAAATATATCAATGCTTCATTTCAGTCAATCTTCTTGAATAGGTAATTTCACTACACAGTTAATGAGAAAACCTTAAAATCTGCATGCATATTATTCATTTGAATGAAATGTATCAGTGCTTCTAAGACTCTGAGAATAGCTCCTAATGTGGGTTTTTGTCCTAACTAAACCAGGCCACCAATATCATCTCTTAAGACTGAAGTCACTGCCTCAACAATTTGAGAAGAGCTTGTGTTTTTTTGTGCAGTAGAGTGGCGAACAAAGGTAAGGGTGGATACTTATTAAATAACCACATTAACTTTTGGTTTCTTTTAAGGTGATTTCTTCTACATCGTATGCAACTTGTCTCATGATTACCTTTAGTATTTTTGATAAGTGTGACTACCATTTTATCCAGGCATGCAGCACACATTTTGGTCATATGTTGGAGTAGATGATGCAACCAGTTGCTTTGACTTATTGGCCTGTAGGAATTTTTATTAGCTACCGCCTACCAATGATCTTGTATTTCCCTGTTGTACAAGAAATAAGGATTACCACAGAGAGAAAGCATAACACTGAAACAGGGTTGGAACATCTAAAATCTTGGACAGAGGGTGATTAAGATTACAAAATTATCTATGTTGCTGATTTTTCTCCTACTACGGGTGTCATCTACCACAATTGCACTCACATGGTACTTAGTGTGCTTTTGAGGCAAGTTGAGACAAGTTGAATCATACAGATGCTTCACTCTGTATGCAGGAGCTGTGAATACCAAAACAGACAAGAGTTTAATTGTGCATTTGCCTTCTAACTAAGCCAGTGATAAGAATACGCAGCTTGCAAAAAGTAAAGTGGTGCGTATGTCATTCTCTTCTTTATTATATTTTTTTTTTTATAAGTAACGATGATTTTATTAAGAGGGAAAAAAAACTCCCTCTAAGTGCATAAAGCATGCACCTAGGAGGAGGGAAAATTACATAAGAGTTATAGAAGGACTCTTAGAAAAGTTTAAAGAAACAACAAAAGCAGGAAGGGAAACTTTTGAAGTAAGCCCCCAAACCTGAGCCCAATAAAAAAGAAGCCCAAAAAATATTTCCGCCAGCTTGGAATTAGAATGCTCTTCATCCTCAAAAATATGACTATTACGCTCACGCCAAACAGTCCACATCAAGCAAAGAGGAACCAGATTCCAAACTGAAGAATTGAGTTTCCCAAAACAATTAAACCAACCAAAGAGAAGATCAGCAATATTGCTAGGAAACACCCGAAGAATACCAAAGGACCGCAAGATCAAATGCCAAAGGTCGGAAGCTAGAGTACAGTGGATCAAGAGATGATTTTCGGTTTCCCCATCATGACGACACATGTAGCACCACCCAGCCATGATATAACCACGACGCATCAAATTGTCACAAGTTAGAATCCTCCCCCAAGCTGCAAACCACACAAAAAATGAGACACGTCTCAGAGCTTTGACCCTCCAGATAGCTTTCCAAGGGAATTTAATGTCAAGCTTGACATCAAGAGCCTGGTAAAAAGACTTGACATCAAACTCCCCATGTTGACGAAGCTTCCATCACATAGAATCCGGGTCAAGACCAGCTGGGATTTTAGAATGAATGAAGTTAAAGAAAGCAAGCACCTCTTCAACTTCCCAATCATTAAAGTCCCTAACAAAAGTAAAGTTCCAAGATCTGGCTTCCCCTATACCAGAACACAATAAACAAGGAGCAATAGAAGTAGTCCGAGACGTAGAGCAAGCAAAGAGCAAAGGAAACCTGGCCTTGAAAGGAACCTCACCACACCAATTATCATACCAGAAACGAATACGGATACCCAAGCCAGCTACCAACTCTACTTGCTGGTTAAAAAAATCCCAACTAGAAAAAATACCTTTCCACAGACTGCACCCATGAGTCCCTGTAGGTTTCTTCGTCATCCACCCACCACAATCCAACCCATATTTAGCAGCTATAACCCGACGCCATAGATGAGTATCTTCCCTACCAAACTTCCACAACCATTTCCCTAGCAAGGCTCTATTAAAGACTTCCACTTTTCTAACACCCAATCCACCCTGCGCTAAAGGATAACAAACAATATCCCAGCCCACTAAGTGGTGTTTAAAACAATCACCCAAGCCAGCCCAAAGGAAATTACGCTGAAGTTTCTCAATTCTAGCAGCCACATGTTTAGGAATAGTAAAAAGTCTTTAATGATGGTGTCAGCAAATACATTACTAATTAGTTTCAGTTATAGCTTAATTTCTGGGTGACTGAATCTTGGTAGGAGCATCAGCTTTATGTTGATGTCAATACTATGCATATTTTAGCTCATTGTAGTTGTTTTGCTAGTAAAACAAGTTTATGATGAATGTCATTTGTTATGATTTTCAAATTGTAAATTTTTCACATATGTACATGACAATATTTGAGATGTTCTCCTTTGAAAGTCACGAGAACTATCATGAAAATATTTTACCTGGACAAAACTTGTCTATTACAATAGAGTTGAGTCCTAATATTTTTCGCATTCTCTTCTTCAAAAGTCCAAATATGAAGCACATAGCTTGGTGAGAAAGTCATCAGTTCATGCACTAACAGCCTGAGTGGCTGGTACAACTTACTAATAAGAATTAGTGATTGTCAATTTCATTTCATAATAGACTGACTAGCTGTTGCCTTGCTGCAGGGGAAAAAACATGTGACTTTCCCCATCAGACGGCTCGTAAGACTTCCATGATAAAGGTTTGTTTCTTCAGAGCTCTTACGATCTATATGCGTGCAAGCTTTCATCTTTGAAGTAGCCTTACATTCTTGGAGTTACGTAGTAGAATACCATAAAGTTATAATCTAGCAATGGAAAATTTGACTATATGAAATCTATGGAATAACATATGAATCCAGCATCTTCTGTTCTCAAGCATAGTAATTTACAACTTGTCAAAAATCTTCCAATTTAATTCAATATAACAGTAGCAAAGGAGTGGAGGAAAAAATGATCAGTTTTCTAACAATTTGGGTCCCGAAGAAAAAATTATCATCAATGTCCAGATGCTAATTAGACCTTTTTTCCTGCATGATCTTCTTATTAATTTTCCAATTATGTCAAATTTTGCTGGTAGTGGAGCTCATTGTCTCGGTGATCTTGGATGTGAGGACAAGTCCCCGCAGTTCCATTCCATTTAACATCTTACTATCGTGAATGCCTTCAATGCAGAAATCTTCTTTTAAAGGTGAGGCCCATTATCAATTCTAATGAATGAAGTTCTTAGTTTTCTACTTGAACTCTTGCGTTGATAATTGTTCATCTCAGATACTCGTGGAATATTACTAGTAGAAACAATTTTTTTATACAAGTGAACATAAAAGCTCTCTACCAACAATACTCTCTAGAAGCAGTTTTTCAGAAGCCAAGAGATGAAGAGAAAATACATCTTTTGGGTTCAAATAGAAGTTAGTGACATAATTATATATTTCCTCCCAAAATTTAATATCAGTCTCAACTGGTTAACAAATGGATTAAAGAAAAGCCCAAGTCTTTTCCCCCAATGGGATATTCCATTGATCAGACTACATGAATTTTTTGTCTTTAGTTCTTTGGCTTGCAGCTGCACTGGATTTTATTAGTCCTCCTTGGTGGATAGCTTTAACTTTTTTTTTGATATCTAGAGTTCCTTACAATTTCTTTAGGTTTAAAATTCTTGATTGATTGATATAAGCTTACACATAATGTTTCTAGATTTTAGCAGTTGTACTCTGGAACTTTGGTTGCTTTCTTAAAATTCTAAGAATGACATCTTGGTAATTAAAAACATTCACTCACTGGTTTTAGGGAATGCAAGCTTTGGAATTGGGTATAAGTGATGTGTTCTTGCTCATATGGTTTTTAAAATTTATCTTGAGAAAATTTATTTGAAGTGTTTGTGTCTAGTTCAACTCATTTGAATTATTGTCACTTGAATAGGTTTTTAGTTATACATTGATCACCTCAAGATGGCAACATTTACCATATGGAGTAGATCAAACAATTTCATTTGTCATTGATCAGGAAATGATGGGTGTAGATTATAATGTGGAGTTTTGTCCTGACTAAGCCCGGTGACTCGCTTTTCTCAGGTCACATGACAAATGCCACCAAATCGTCTCTTAACAATGTGAATTAGTTGCTGCATCAACAATTTGAGTAGGCCTTGTGCTTTTGTGTAATAGAGTGGCAAAAAATTAAGGTAGGGGTGGATATTGATTAAATAACTATGTCTACTTTTTGTCTCTTTTAAGATGACTGCTGTGATATAATATGCAACCAGTCTCATGACTACTTTCATTGTCCAGGCATGCAGACATTTACCTCACATGTTGTAGCAGATGATGCAACCAGTTGCTCTGACTTCATTATTACTGGCCCAGTGGAATTTTCATTTGTTATCAGTGTCCTACAAGTTCCTGCTTTACAAGAAATGTGGATTACCAAAGAGAGATGGCTTGAATCAGTTCCGTGTATAACACGTTCAACACCAAACCAAATTTGACTCAAATTTGGTGATTAGTTCTTAATAGGATGAGAAGATATCCATGGCAACAAAAAAATAGGCTCTGCACTTGTATATATAACCAGTCATGCTTAGTTCTTTAAAACACACAACTTTGGTCTTTTGCACACTAGGTTTAAAGAATTAGAAAATTCTTGTGATGTGCTAGTTGTGGTGAGAGACAGATCTTTGGGTGTATTTGGGGTTTGGGTTTTGTGAAAGTGTTTTTGTACCAACTTTGTACTCACCCTATTTTCTTAGTGAAACATTCTCCTAGTTGTCGCCCGTGGATGTAGGCCTTAGGCTGAACCACATAAATCTTTGTGTTCCCGTGTGATTGTTTCTCTCTCTCTCTCTCTCTCTCTCTCTCTCTCTATCTATATATATTATATATATATATATATATATATATATATATATATTTTTTTTTTTCAGCATCAACTCACTATTTTTTTATACACTCATAACAAATAGGTATAATGGCTTCCGCTATCTCAATAGAAAGTATAACACTAAGACAGGGATAGCGACAGAGGGTATTTAAGATTACAAAATGATCTATACAATCTTGGATTTTTTTTATTTTTTATTTTTTTTGGTTTAATTTTGCAATTCCATGTTCAGTGTTGCTGTAAGGTAGATGCTGGAGTATTGTGGTGAATCCTTCTATAAGTACATCTTAGTACTTGAATTAATTATGAGGAAAATTAGGAAGCTCTCTAGACATGTTTGCCAATTTTTTGTAATTCAAGTTTCACTGCAATGGAATTTTTTGGAGAGATATTTATTAGATGTGAAAAACCTTTAATTTTGTAGTCCTGTCTACTTACCTTTTACCATTTAGCAGCACCTATTGAACCAATTCCATACCTGCTAAGATGTTTCACTGTCTCCTTATTTTTAAAAGTCTTAGTCTAAATATTTTTTTCTAATTCTCACCTGCATTGTTTATAGTGGGTATAGATATATCTATTTGGAGAGCACAATTTTGTACTTCCTTGCGCCTAGCAACATGAGTAAAGCACATAAACATCTGCCAATTACTTTCATTCTATTCATATTTGAGTCTGGTCATAGTATGCCATCTTTTTGGCAACATCATTGTTTGTGCATGTGTAACATGTCTTCAAAATTGTATTTGCTTTACATTTCAATGTTGATGATGGGGGCCAGTCGCATCCTACAGATAGAAGCAAAGACTATAAAAGTTGTCTCAGTAAATGGAGATGGAATCGGTTGATTGAGAGGCACATGAAATTTCATGCGATTGATTGGCATGGGTATGAGACACAACATAGATTAGATACAACCTTAATATGGCGCGCAGCATGAATAGAGGTTTGGTAAAATGGATTGGGTCTAAGCCCTTGGTAGCCCAACAAGTTAATCATGAGCGACTTTATTTAGAGTTTGGGGCCCAAGAGACTAATGAAGCCCATGAGTTTGGCCCATTCCTTTCCATTCCTTTATAATTTATTCATTACATTCTATTCCTATTCCTTTCTAAACTCCCAAACGAAGCTTAACAGTTTTTAACTCGATTTCAAACTCTATGATGAAAATTACATAAAAAGGTCCAGAGTTTAAACCATATTTGAGATTAATTCTTAGATTTTTTTTATCAATTAAAATCTCAAATTTATGAAATCATTTGAATTTAAAGTCCGTGTCCATCTTTGTTATTCATTTCCATTATTCTGGGTAGTAACAAAACAAAGAAAAAAGAGAAAGTATTGATAACCCTGTATTTTACGGAAAAACCACATGAGATTTAAGTGTTACATTCAAAGCTTCAAGAGTTTCATGTTTTAATACCCATGTATTTAGTTTCTTTTGAATTTTCCTTTAGTATATGTTGTACTCTTGAATGGTCTTTTTTTTTTGTTCATAATTTGGTCCCTCCAAAGATAATAACCTAGTTTGGTACGTCCTTCCTCCTATGATATTTAGAGTTCAGATTGCTTTTGATGTAATATGGAGAAATAAAAATAAGTGTACCAACTTGGCAAGCATAGTTCTTGACTTAAATAATGGAACTATGGAAGGGAAGAATAAAGGATCCTCATGTTATTCCTTTTTATCTTTTTTGTTTGGGGTTGGATGCAACTTTCACATGGTCTTCAGTAGAATTATGGCACGTGGGGCTGCCAGGGAAATTTGATTTACAGGTTTTACATGAGAAAAAGTTGCGTCTTTCTTTCTGTAGGTTTTATTTTTATTTTTATTTTTTTTAAAATAATAATAATAATAATAATAAAGAGAAATGATTGGTTGAAGACCAAAATTTTAAGCATTTTTTTTTTTTTATAAAAAAAATCACTAATAAGTAATATCATCAAAATTTAACAATAAAAGTATACTAAAAGTGATAGAAAAAAGATTCACTTAAATTATATGTAGTGGCCGGAAGGAAATGTGTAAGATTGATTTTTTATTTTTTATTTTTATCAAAACAAAAGGTTATAGTAGATGATTAAAATAATTTGATATAAATAATGAAATTTATTAAAAAAAATTATAATACAGTTTTATTAGAGTGGAACAAATTATCCTAATATTTTTAATATACTTAATATAGACCATATGGTTGGAGTACAAGTATGACATATAATCCTTACTTTTGGTAAGCCTTCCTAAGCAAACCAATAATCAATAATATATATAAAATCGAAGACGATTAACTTTGGTTCACCTCATAATATTGTGCTAGGCCTCACAATTGTACACCTTAGCAAGTGTTTTTTGGACTAATTTGGTCTATTATTGTTACCTTTTGACACTAGAGTTTAACTAAAACTCTACTATATATTAATCCACTACTACTTAATTTTATCTATTAATGCCACATTTGGGGAAAAATTCCTATCAAGCCAACATTAAATGAAGCATTAAGAAATCAAGACTAGAACTTCTTTGAGTGATTTTTAGTTTAATTGGATGTAAAGTTTATATCTTTAAATATCTTATTCAGTAGTTTTCATGTGCATCGCACAAGTTTAACACCAATTATATATATAATTATAGTGTCACATGTATGGTGAATATACATCATATGTAATGCTTGTATATATTGAACAATAATAGAGTGTGTAAAACCCGCATTTAATTATATAACAATATAGTGTACATAAAACCCACCTTTAATTAATTATATGGTTACATATTACATATGGTGTTGGTTAACCCAAGAATCAGATAAAATTAAAATGTTATGCTAAATATCTATTAAATCATAATTAATCAGGACAATTAATTATCCAATAAATCAAAAGCACTTAGAAAATCTCAAATCAAACATGCCATTACAATCCAATTCACACATTGACTAGATTTGGTATATATACTAAACATATATAAATCATTTTTATTTTTATTTTTTTGGGGTTAATTGTTGAAAATCACCTAAACTTTAGGGTTACTTGATTAATCCTAATTGTAACAAAATTTGCAATTTGCACCTCATAACTTGATTAATCCTTAAAATTAACAATCACACTCAAATTATGTGACCATAAAAATTTAGTACATTAATTGGCTTAAGAGGAAAATGAAGAATTCAATTTTTGATGGAATTTCTACTCGGTATATATGTTTATGCTACCTACAAGAAAACTCATGTAACAACAAATGAAGCTGAAGCTTGGGAAGCAACTAAAAAAGCTTGTGGAGGCTTACATTTCCTTGCCATCCAAGAAGACTTAGATTCGGATGATTGTGTTGGATTTTGGCTCTTACAGACTTGCCACCTCGAAAAAGTTCTTTACTCTTCCGGAACTTTCCAGAGCAACCCAGAAAACCCAAGTCCCTGAACCCGTCCGATCTTCTTCCCCCGAGTTCAGGGCTGCGCGACCGGCCCTCACCTCCGTGTGAGGGAGATCGTGACCAGCAATGGTCCGATCCCGGTCGTGTAGCCCGATTCCGTTTCGTTTTCTTTTTCTTTTCGTTTCACTATGCTATTTTTCTTTTCTTTCTTTTGTCGACTACCAAATCGGAAGGATCCGAGTCACCGCCACCACCACCACCACTTCCTTCTCCGCCTTTCCGTTCCACCTATCATCCTTCCGATTTGGCCGTGTTCGGTGGAGATCTGATGGAGAAGTTGGGTGACTTGAGTCTCCATTGGCATCTCTCTCTCCGATCGGCATGGATTTGTCTTTTCAATGGAAGCCGAGACCTTCTACGGCACTTGATGTTGGGTGGACACCGGATTTGGAGTATTTTTCCAGCTCGTCCCTCTCTCACCCCTAACTTTGGGGTTGAATTTTTAAAGCTCTTTTTGAAGAGCCCCTCCACACCCGAATCTCATGGTATATCTTGCCATGGCAAAAACGATTCGACCGTGGTTTACCTGGCTGGGATTACGGCTCCTGCTCTGTTGCTGCTCCAGACATTGATGGCCGTGGTTGCTCTTGAGATTTTCAGGAAGGTGGCCAAATTATGTGCCGATTGGTGTTTTTGTTTGTTGTACAGTTTGTGTATGTTGTTGTTGTTGTTGTTGTTGTTGTTGTGTCGTCGTCGTCGTCGTGGTGTTGTTGTTGTAAATGTTGTATTGTTGTTGTTGTTAGTTGTAGTTTCTGCCCTCTTGGTAGGGTGTTTTGCCCTCTTGGTAGGGTATTTTGCTGTGACGTATGTCACCCTGTCTACCCTCTCTGTAGGGTTGTTACTGTTACCCTCTTCGTAGGGTTATTATGTTGTATAATCACTTGGATTTACTTCTATCTCGTATGAGTGGAAGTTCATCTTTGTGATGTTTTTCAATGAAATTATATTTACTTATCAAAAAAAAAAAAAAAAAGACTTGCCACCTCCACCTGTGTAATTTACAATTCTCTCCTCTGAATGCCACAGAGACCGGGCCAACTGCATTGCAAATGAATGATATATAATCTAACTCTAGACTTTGATATATTTATGAATTTATAGTTTTTTTACAACTTGGTCCGGCAAGATAGACAATAAAATGAGTTATAGAGAATATATTTCAAAAGGTTATACACATATTTCAAAAATTTTGAAGGAAAGATATCTTACAAAACTTTATTGACGAAAATGAATGAACAAACAATAAAATGTGGCGAGGAGAGATAATAAAACTTTTAAAAACAAATTGCTAATCAAAGTCACGTAGATTAAAGGATATAGTAAAACGTGAAAGAACAAAAAGTGCATAATTGTGTCCTTGCTGATAAATAGTTGTTTTGAACTGTGAGTACTAATATTAATTATCACATTTCTAGAACACATGACGGAGCTTTCTGATCTATAATACTTACATAAGTCAGTTACGATGTCAAGTGCCACCTTCTTACTTTTGTCGAATTTTTTTTTTTTAACCAACTTTGTTGGGCTTGTAACTTAATCTTCATCACAATCTTTTGCTGCAAATTAAACCATAGGATAGGTCATGACAGATACTTTTTGTAAATATAAAACCCAAAAGAAAACAATATCTGATTGCAAGTAATACCGTCATATTGACAATTTTATTGCCTGTTGCCTCCAAAAGCCAGGTGACTCGTTTCTCTCAGGTTACATGAAAAATGCCACTAATATCGTCTCTTTACAATGTGACTCGATTTTGACACCTTCCATGACAATTAACTAAGCCAGGTGACTTGTTTTTCTCAGGTTACATGACAAATGCCACCAATATCATCTCTTTACAATGTGAATTAGTTGCTGCATCAACAATTTGAGTAAGGCTTGTGCTTTTGCGTAATAGAGTTGCAAAAATAAAGGTAGGGGTGGATATTGATTAAATAACTATGTTTACTTTTGGTTTCTTTAAAGATGAGTGTTGTGATATAATATGCAACCTGTCTCATGACTACTTTTACTGTCCAGGCATGCAGACATTGATTTACCTCACATGTTGTAGTAGATGATGCAACCAGTTGCTCTGACTTCATTATTACTGGCCCAGAGGAATTTTCACTTGTTATAGTGTCCTCTCCCTGCTTTACCAGAAATGTGGATTACCAAAGAGAGATGGCTTGAATTAGTTTCATGTATAACACGATCAACACCAAACCAAATTTGGTGTTTATTTTCTCAATAGGATGAGAAGATATACATAACCAATCATGATTAGTTCTTTAAAACACACAACTTTGGTCTTTTGCATGTTGGGTTTAAAGAATTAGAAATTCTTGTGATGTGCTAGATGTGGTAACAGAAAGCTCTTTTGGTGTATTTGAGACCTGGGTTTTGTGAGAATGTTTTTGTACTACCTTTGTAATCTCCATATTTGTTAGTAAAACTCTCTCCTAGTTGCCTTATGTAAATGTAGGCTTAAGGCTAAATCTTTGTGTATCTGTGTGATTGTTTCTTCTATTTTTTTATTTATTTTTAATTTCATATTAACTCACTATTTTTTGCTACACTCATAACAAATAGGTTAAGGGTTCCGTTATCTCAGCCGAAGGTATAGCACTAAGACAGGAATGGAACTTCAAAAGTTTGGGAATACATGCACTAGCAACAATTGCTAGTTGTTGTTTAGATTACAAAATGGTCTAAGCTGCCAACCTTTTTTCCTACTGGAAGTGTCACCAACAACAATTGCCTACCCCTAATTTTAGTCATTTTCCATAATGAACTGAACTTCCAATCCTCTTCTCTTTTTTCGCTTAATTTTGCAATCCCATATTCATTGTTGCTGTAAGTTAGATGGTGGACTATTGTGGTGAATCCATCTTAGTACTTGAATTAATGATGAGGAAAATTAAGAAGCTCTCTATACATGGTTGCCAATTTGATTTAAACCATTAAATCAAATATTTTGTTAACAATATACCGTGCAATGTGCAGGTTATTACCTAGTAAAAAATAAAATAAAAGCGATACAAGATATCCATTAGAAATGAACGTCCATGAATCACATGCATTAATGTTATACATTCTCACTAAACAAAAAATAGAGGAAAACATAACAACCTTAAGATAATAAATACGGTTTTACAATTTCAATAAACAGCTAATTAGCTAGCGCGCGGTACATCATACTTGAATATAGCAAACGAACAGGGAATTAAAAAACACACACACACACACACGAACAACAAGCACACATGGGGTGTGTAGCTACCACACCTTATTAATTACTACTACGTAACAAGCTGTTCTTAATCCAAAATGACTGGATGCGAACTGAAACACTTGGTGCAAATATGTCATGATACGAGTGAAACCTCCCATCAATTCATGCATTAAATGGGACATTGTCAAGCCAGAACTTCTTAGTTTTTGCTCAGTTATTTGGTCAAGACGTGATGCCATCATAGGTGTAAGATAATTCTTCCAATCTCCTACCTCACCTTTCCAAAAAAAATGAACTGTTTTGAGTCACTACAGGACAGTTTCTACCGAAACTTCCATTTTTATTCACCTCCAAATTCCTCATATTCTCGAAACTCAGGTCTACATCTTTTGGACCACTTGACTTCTTCTTTAAGGAAAAACGGTGACCCATGAATTATTTTCTTTACGTAAAATAGGGTCTCATTCTTCAAACTTCATATTTCAAAAATAGTATCTTCTCAGGTGATTCCAGACTTGCTTTCCAATCCTAAAACATTATCCCAATAAGGTCCAAAAATAGAGATTCCTTCACAAAACAACTCGAATGCATCCTCCAAGCAAAGTTGTTCTTTGCAACAGGATTCCACTCCCTTAGGACTACCATTGCGAATAAAGTGCCATAGAGAAACAAATGCATCCTTAGGATCTCTACATATGTAAATAATTTTACAACTAGAATCTATTATAGATTTCGGTAAGGAAGTGTAGGAAACATGTGTACTCACAAGTGGAATATTGTCGTTCCGCAGATATGAGTTATGGGCTAGATCACCCTCCAGGGACAATACACATTCATGTGGCATTGTTGTGAGCAAAGGGTTTGTAGAATCATCATAATGGGAACGTGTCACGATGGCAAAACACAGGGCCTTAAGCCATGTTGTCCCAGTTTTTGGAGCACTGCTCACGATCATATCATTGGGTTTTGGCTTGAAATGTTCTTGAGCTGACAACAATCCTTCTAGGAAGAAGGGACTGTGCCAAAAACCTTCATACTGGTAGAAATGAAAACCGGAAATCCAACCATTTCTTCTCGGGAGGGTTGAGACTAACTCTTTGTATTTGTTATGGGTTTTTGGATCAGATTTATATACTTCTTCTTCAATTCTTTTGGGACCATTGTTCATTAAGGAAGAAGAGGATTCCATGAATAGAAATTAAGAAAAGCTTGAAATGATTTGGGAATGTATGTAGGCAGTATATGATCAGGTGTAGGAAAGAGGGCCACTTAATTTAGGGAAAGTGTTATGAAAATGAAAGTTTCAACGTGAGAGGGGGATTGAGATTTGATATATTATTTAATAATATAAACAACAAGTTGATTTTCAACGTGCACATTTCTTTATTTGGATAAGAATCATTGCGCAAAACTAGATGCCATTTCAATAATATGCACATGGCACACCATGTCGGTCTACAATCAAGATTGTCCCCACATTTTTAACTTTCAAATATTGATTTTATTACACCAACCACTTCCATAATTTTGTCCACAAAACTCAGTATTTCTAATATACAGAGTATGAGACGCAAGATAGAAGTTAGTCTCAGTAAAGGGAGATGGAATCCGGGTGATTGAGACTTGAGAAGCACATCAAATTTCATCCGATCAATTGGCATACATAGCGGTGTGGTCGGATGCAAATGGATTGGGTCTAAGCCCTTGGTAGCGAGCCCAATAGTCGAACTCAAGCGTTTTTATTTGAGTTTGGGGCCCAAGAGACAAATGAAGTCCAAGAGGTCCATTGGCATTTGGTGGAAGACGGCATAAGAGTTTTTAACTCGATTTCAGACTTTATGGGGAAATTACATAAATATGCTTATATTTTAGTTTATCAATTAAAATCTCAAATTTATGAAATCGTTTTAATTTAAAACCTTTGTACATCTCTATTATTTGTTTCTATTGTTCTGGGTAGTAGAAAAAAATAAAAATAAATAAATATTGATAACTCTGTGTTTTACGGAAAAACCATATGAGATTTAAGTGTTACATTCAAAACTTCAAGCGGTTTAATGTAGAAACAATGTTGCACAACAATTTTCACAATTTTTTTTTTTTTTTTTAACAAAGGTGACAAATTGTGATTAATGTAACATAACTTTCATTGGAACCACCATGAACACTTTTATTTTATATCAATCACAACTTATCACTTCAACAATTATGGAAAAGATTGTGAAATTTTGAAAGATTTAAAAAATCTATTCAATTCATAGTTTTTGTTGAGGATCTATAGTTGACCCAAATTTTTTTGGAACTAAGGCTTGGTTGTTGTTTTCTGTCTCTGACCGCATGTGAATTTTTTTTTAAGTCACTGGTTTTGTGTTCTGTCTAAGTACCTTTTACTGTTTTTCTACACATATTGAACCAATTTCCTTCTTTTCTTGCCTTTGAAGTTCCAATGTCTCCTTATGATTAAAAGTTCTACTCAACTATTTTTGTATGTTCAACTGCATTTTCTTTAGTCGTTACATATCTATTTTTGAAGAACAATTTGTGTTTCTTTGCACTATTGATATGAGAAAAGCATTATGACACTTCTTTGTCAAAAGAAACTGCTTTAATGATTTGTTTTTTTATGCCTTGCCAATGTCCATCTGTTGTGGTTTCCAGTATTCCAGATCTTGTTGATGATTTATGATACATAATTGTTAGATATAAGTCTTTATAATGAGTATGGCTAGCTACTATCATCGTCATGTGTATTTGCCATTGATGCTTGACCTAAATGAAACAGATACAACTAGCATGCTTTTTTCTTTTTTCTTTTTTTGGTATAATATGGATCATAAAAGATGCTCAGATCCCATTCATAGACCACTGCAGCATAGATTACCAACGATTATGTAAGAACAATGTTGTGATATGACTTCACTAACTACTCTCCAACTTTGAGATATGGTCTTGTGTCAAATCGTGGCATGTTTTTGTTTTCCAGGCCTAGGATGGCATTCACATTTATTCTTCCTTTTCATTTCAAGTATGATGAGTTTGTTAGCTATTGGATTCTATGTGCAGGAGCCATTCAGCCACAGAAGCATTGAATACTAAAGCAGACGAGTTTAAGAATAAGAGTGCATGTTTCTTCTAACCATGCTGGTAATACGAATATGCAGTGACTAGCAAAAAGCAGAGTGTTATGTATCTCATTCCTATCCTTATTAAATCTTTACTCTTATAGAATAGATTAAAACTTCATTTGTCTTGGAAATTTGCTTTGCAAGATGGTAGAAATATTACTGTTTCCTCTCTCTTTCTTTTCTAATTTAATTCTCAAACTTTTCTTTGATACCTTGGAATGGATGAAGACAGTAGCTTGGTGTTAGCAATCAAAGGTATGCTTAATTCAGGAGACTGATTCTTGGACTTTTCAATGACTCCTTGTGAAGCTATATGTTCATGTGAAAATATTACTAATGATTTTGAGAGATGCTATTTTAATGCTTTTCAAATTGTAACTTTTTTGTACATATCAGTACTCGAAAACCATCCTTTAGAAATAACTTAATACAAGAAATTAAGTGATTATGAATTTCTTGATTTATATATTAGACTTAGCTGTTGGTGCATGGAAAAAGAAGAAGAATGATTTTCCAAAGAGATGGCTGTTAAGACTTCAATGATAAAGGTTTGTTTCTTTAGTACTTCTACTTTGTAAGCATCTAATACTTTTGTCTCTGAAGTAGCCTCACATTCCTGAGGGTATATAGTAATACATCTTCTGTTCCCAAAATTTGAAATCAGTCTCAACTGGTTAACAAATGAATTAAGAAGGGGAGTGTTATTTCCAAACCAACATTTGATATTTCCACACCAACATTGGAAATTGTGTTTGTAAAATACTAAAAAGCCCTTATGTATGAAAGTATGCAAATATCAATGTTATGTGGATAAGGGCAATTTAGTCTTTTCAAAGTATAATTTTCTATGTTAGTGTGGAAATATCACTTTCCATTAACAAAAGCATAAGTCTTTTCCCTCAAAAGGATATCCATTGATCAAACATTAGAATGCATGTGTTTTATGTCTTTAGTTATTCCGCTCGTCAAATGGATTAGGCCTAAGGCCTTGGTAGGGAGCCCACAAAAATAAGAGCCCAACGGCGAGGATTGGCCCAAGATTGCTCACGTACCTAAAATTACCCATGAGGACCCCTCTCCTAAGTATTTTAATGGTGTACTTTCTCTAATCCCAGTCATCTAGTCCTATTCTTTTATGTTTTGTTGATTTCCAAATAAATAAAGAAATTTTTGAGAAAGACCAGAAACAATATTATCTTTACTTTTATTTTCGATTTCCAAATTATTCAACCATGGTATTTAATTAAATTGGGCTTAGTTTAGGGAAGCTTTTGGTTTTCTGGTAATAAAAGAAAGAGAAAAAATCAGAGACCAAACTGTTGAATAATGTCTTAGCGTTCTACTTTGATGGGTTGTTCCTATTATTATTATTATTTTAAAGCACATGATTTGTGTTCTGTTAACAAGGTTACATATAGTCCCTAGCAAATGCCGATTATCTGAAGAATTTGAAGCATTTTCTGTGGAAATATGGTGATGGGATGTATCGCTTGTATACATTCAGTATTTGAGAAGCTGATGTAGCTAAGGTACTCGGTTAGACTCGTCTATAATCAAATGTTATTGAATATTTTCAAATACTATTGGCATCTCTGATTTGTGACATTCAACACTATGGTGGTTGAGTTAATCGATTTGCTTCCGAATCAAAGAAAATGGCCTAATAATCATTACAAAGTCAACAAAGGACTTTGTAATTATCAATACTAATCCTTTGTAGAAGCTCAAATGCAATATTGTTAACTCCTTTGTGTTCTCTTTGTGTGTTCTAATGTTTCTCACTGTATTTGGTCTTGGATGAAGAACGAATTGGAAGCACAGAACAAAATGAGGTTTAAATATCTGAGCATATTCAGAACCTTATGGACAAGTGCAACAAGACAACAGCTTAGGTGATTATCTTGTTTTGTGTTTATTATTTTTTGCCTCACTTAAAAATTTCATTCTAGATGTGATTCTCACATTAAGTGGTAACCCAAGAGGAAAGATTCATAGATCCACATTTTTTTGTGTTTTCTAAAGATTTTTAAATTTATATAAATTATAATTTATAAGATGACACTTTACTGTTTGCAATCTTGATGTTGAATAAACAGAGTGAAATCTGGAACTTGTTGATATTGGATTACATTATGGTGAATGATCATTATTGACAACTACTCTCTAGGATGCGATTCAGGTATTCATTTTCTTCAACTCTTTATTACTACTACCTATTTATATCAACAAACAGAAATATTAGATGTGGTTTTTGGGATAAAGGCTGATTTTAGTTCACTGTATAATATCAGCTTAGTTTGGATTAAAAGTATGACTTCAGATTTTGAGTTTAGACATGCAGAAGTGTTGGAATGGATTTTACTTTATGCGCAATATTTGGATACAAATTTAGGATAAATAAAAATATAAAGTTATACATAGTTTGTCTTTTGAAAGAGGAGAAAGAAAATCAATTGAATTCTCACATTGAATGCAAAGTTCTTTTCTGTAAACCAAACTAACATAAAACATAATATTAGAAAGCTTGTTATTTGCTCTTTTCCTCACTTATTTGTATGATGCCAGGCAGAAATTAGTAAGAAATGGTCCAAGACTATTTGCATCCCTAGATTTAAATGTATTTCAGAAGGATGATGTGGTCCAAAATGTTTCTATAGGTCCATATATCTCCTTTAAAATTTTATCCTCCATATTAATCAAGTATCCAACTTCCTTTTGTTTCCCCTCAATTAAAAGTAGTTTTTTGTTTTTTCATTAATTTGATTTTTTGTGTAGAATATCGAAAAAGCCAAGCCAATCCTCCTGCTAGGAGCATGCCTCGTTGGGGTTAACGGTTTGAATGTGGATATCTGGAAAGGCCCGTGGTTCCCTTGGCTGCCAAATTTCAAGCCCCAACCCAAGTCAGAACAAGCCAGGAATGCAGACTTAACTGCTCTTGAACCAAATTCTCTCAAGAGTTTACAGATTGTGAGTTGCCCTCGATTATCATCTCTGTCTCAAGCCGTGTGATATCTTACATCACTCGAGGAGGTTTATAATGTGATCATAGATTATAATGTGAAGTTTTGTCCCAACTAAACCAGGTGACTCACTTATCGTAGGTTACGTGACAAAAGCCAACAATATCATCTTTTAATCTGTGAAGTTGCTGCATCAAAAATTTTCGCAGGCTTGTGCTTTTGTGCATTAGTGGCAATTAGAGGTAAGGGTGAATGTTTATGAAATTACTATGTGTGCTTTGGATTGCTTTTAAGTTGACTGCTTTGACGAAATATTCTATAATAAAACTTGTGATCTGGTGTCAGTTGATTCAAAAGGATTTAACTCAACTATTTCAATAGATTCACAATTTCACACATCTCCTTTCTAAGTTCCCTGTTATATACCAGTCTAGCTCTCTTCATTCTTCCTTTTCATTTCAGGTTTGGTGAGTTTATAAGTTACTGGATTCTATATGTAGGAGCTTTGAATACTAAAATAGAGGAATGTAATAGCACATGTGTCTTCTAACCACACCCGTAATACGAATATGCAGCAACAAGCAAAGAGTAAAGTGGTACATATCTATCTTTATTATATCTTACCTCATAGATAGGTTAAAAAGTTCATTCATTATGAATTTTTGGAAATTCGATTGCAAGATGGTAGAAATGTTACTAATTTTCTCTCTTCCTGTTCTTAATTTGATTCTTGAACATATTTTTGATAGGTTGGAATGGATGAAGACTGTAGCTTGGTCTTAGCAATCAGATTACCACCTAGTTTCAATTATAGCTTAATTTCAGGTTAACTGATTTTTAAACTTTTCAACCTCTCCTTATGAAGCATAAGCTTTATATTCATGTTAAAATACTACATACCTTTATTTAATTAAATGGAACATAGAAAATTCAATGATGGTACATTTAATTCCACTCTCTTGCTTCATATCACCTCTTGAGATGATTTGATAAGGTTTTTAGTTACACACTAATCACATATGGAATCTCAAAATGGCCACAGATACCATATGGAATCAATCAAATGATTTCATTTGTCATTATCAAGTAATAGTGAGCATAGATAATAAGGTGGTGTTTTGTCCCAACTAAACCAGGTGACTCACTTTTCTCAGGTTACATGACAAAAGCCACCAATATCATCTTTTAAATCTGTGAAGTTGCTGCATCAACAATTTTTGCAGGCTTGTGCTCTTGTGCATTAGTGGCAATTAAAGGTAAGGGTGGATATTTATGAATTTACTTTGTGTGCTTTTGATTTCTTTTAAGTTGACTGCAACTATGCAACTTGTCTCATGAGTACTTTTACTGCCCAGGCATGCAGTAGACATGTAAGCCACATTTTGGAGTAGATGATGCAACCAATAGCATTGACTTCTGTATTATTGGCCAGGAAATTTCATTAGCTATCAATGGTCTTGCAATTCCCTGCTATACAAGAAATGCGGATACCAAAGAGAGAAAGTGTTGAACATGACGTGGCTTGAGTTTGGTTATTAGGAATACCACATCACTTGGTTTTGTGCACCAAGGTGGTACCGAACTTGTAATATACATATATATATTCACTACACTTTAAATTCATGAGAGCGCACACAACTTTGGTCTTTTACACAACAAGTTTTGAGAATTAATAATTCTTGTGGTGTGCTAGTTGTGGTGACAGGGAACTCTTTCGGTGTATTTGGGATTTGGGCTTTGAGAGAGTGCATTTGTACCACCTTTGTAATCTTCCATATTTTCTTAGTGAAAGACGCCGCACGTGGATGTAGGCCTAAGGCTGAACCACATAAATCTTTGTGTTCCTATGTGGTTGTCTCTTATATTTTTCTATTTCTATTTTGCATAAACCCACAACAAATAGGTGTCAAGTTTCTTGGTAATTAAAATTACAAAATGATCTTTGCTGCTGATTATTTTCCCACTAGGAGGTGTTAACAACAACAATTGCCTACCCCAGATTTTAGTCATTTCATGATGAACTGAACTTGCAATCTTTTTTTCTTTTTTTTTTTTTGGCTTTTTTTTTTTTTTGGTTTAGTCATTCATAATTCTAGACTTTGATGTATTTTTTGTGAATCCATCTATAAGTACGTCTTAGTACTTGAAATAATTATGAGGAAAATGAGGAGGGTGATAAAATACAAAAGTCTTGTAATCAGGTTCTTGACATTAGATTTGATTTAATTTTTGGAGAAAGGCTTCTAAATTACAAAAGTTGTATACCTAGATTCTTGATGATTCACGGTTGCTTTTGCTTTGCATGATTATACAAAGAAAATAAATGGGAAAACTAATCATGGTAACAGAAGGGGACCTAGAAGCCTTAACAAATGACTGATTGAAAGAAAGAGAAGAATCAGACTACCAAACTGACATCTGCAAGTGAGAAGAAGCATATGTTGACATCTGTATACCTTACAAATATGTGTGGTTGTTATGCATGCAAGCACTTTAAAGCATGGTTTTTGTATGTTGGTCAGACCTAGCCCATCCTCATCAAAAATTAAAAAATTGGTGTCCAGTCCATCCAACTAAAAGTACTAATTCAGAGCCCAATATGACTCATCCTTTACTGATAGTTTTAACAGTAATGTAATGACCTTAAGGTAGTTGTCTAATTATAACTTCAGGGAAATATACTGTCATTAATCCTGTGTAAATAAAATCATTATGTATATCAATAAAAGCATTATTTATCAACTCCAAAGCTAGATGGGCGGTTAATGAGAGTGGCAAGAAGGATTATGCATTTTGCTAATTCTTTATGGGTGCACTTCATCTGCAGGACTAACTGCTAAAGCAGGATTTTTGTTGGATGCAGTACATTTGGAGTTGCAACTATAATGAGGAGTGACACATGTAGAACAATCATGGTACTGGTTGTTGCCACAGTTGTTCTTATGGTGAAATTCTTAGCCCATTTATATCAAACAAACAAAAAATTGGATTCCTTTGGTAACACTTATTTTTCCACTAATTTCAACCCAAGATTTGTCAAGTGCTTAATACATCGGTGATTAGCCGGAAAATAGTAGTTTAGCTAAAAAGAAGTGCCTTTATAGAAAATTTTGACTTCGGTTCTGAACCCTATTTGGAGCTTAATGTTTAGCTCTATTGAAATAGACACGTATGCACTTCTGCAGTTTATGTTTCTACTTATGTCACGATTAGTCTAACCCCCTTTAACACTTATTACCTGATGCAAAAGTCAAGGGAGAAGGAATTCAAACTGCTACCATTACCTCTTTATGATATCAGAGGAAAAAAGAAGAGTTTCAAATGTCTTCTCCAAAGGCCAATCTAGCTCTCCCACTGAGTGTCTAAGTATCAGGATCTCATATTGACAACTTTCGAATCCTAGCCAAGTAAAATAGGAAACAAGTGGGAGAAAAAAAAAAAAAAAAAAACATTTGATAATGATTCTTTACCATCCAATAGCTTCATATTATTTTTAAAAATATGAGTTGCAAATAGTTACAAACATAGATTCGAATAAATTCATCGAAAGATACACAAATAAATTCATCACCATCGGTTTTGGATTTTCATTAAGATATGGTGAAACAGCATTCTAGATGACTGCAATCACCCTTCCAATTCAAAACAAACCGTTGTGAGTTTGTATTCAATCACTATGTACTTCTCCACATTAGGCAGGAGCACCTTTGTGTATCCAACATGAGCAGGATTAGCAATGTACTCTGCAACACCCTCAATCAATATGATGGATGAAAAACAACCAAAATATGAAATCATTGTTTCATAGTTTGGATGAACAAAGACTCAAATTTTCACAAATTTTTTTTATTAGTAAAAAAAAAAAAAAAAAAAAAAAAAGTGAAATTTTTCACAAATTGGGAATGGAACACCCTAATTTACCTCAATGTAAACCTAGATTTGGATGATTGTGTTGGATTTTGGCTCCACCTGTATAATTTACCAATTCTAAAATAAATGAACACACCTTTCTATCACAATTATCTCAAATTACATTACTTCATGCATCCTTGTTACAGAAGATGAATGTGAATACGGGGTTTTTCTTTGTTCTTTTTGTTTTTTTCTGACCCAGTTTTACCATTTGCGATTTATGTAACTTGAACAAAAATAAAGGCACTGCATTGTAATAACTATCAGAGCAAGAAAATGTACAAGTCTTAAATGATTGTGAAAGCAGAGGTGCATTTCATTGTTCTTATTAAGAATGAATTATATTTATATGCACTCAAGAACCAGTGTGCATGGTTTTAGAAAGTTAGGATGAAACGTGACGATCAGTACCATTAAGCTTTTGAAAAGGTCTAGTAATTCTTCAACATCACCCTCCCAAACAAAATAAAAAGAAAGGAAAATATTGGACACGAGGACCAACCAAGCCTACTCAAAGGTCTACATGTGGACAAGAAATTAAACATGGTCACAAAGCAAAACTTGACCAAACTCCCTAGGAAAGCTACCGGAGAAAATGATAAAGTCAGCCTACTTTATTTTCCAATCCACGTGAGAAGAAAATGTGTTTTTTTTTTTTTTTTTTTTTTTTCATCCTTTTTTTGGTTCAAAAAGAAGAAAAAAAAAAGACTAGTTAAAGGCTAGAATTCTAAAAAATGTTTAGCGTAATTAATTTATCATAATTCATACCATACCAAATGGTATTGACCAAGAATTATCTTATACGCCCATTCCATGAAGTGGCGTAGACGCGTAGGAGGTTCACATGGTTGTCTTTCCATACATAAGGGGGCCAAGGCCTATGTTCGCAAAAAAAAAAAAAAAAAATTGTAACATGTTACATTTACATGTAACATTCTCTCACATAAAGGTGAATCTTATAAGTATAGGACTTACCTCTATATGAGAGAGATGTTATATCTAATTGTTGCACATAATACCACTTCGTGTTCACATGCTTTTTAAAGTTTAGTCTATTGATGCAAAGACCAGGAAATAAAAATAATGCAAGGAGGTCCACACAATTTTCTTTGGTGTATGAAAGCCTTAACCCTATCTTCACATGTTCAAAGTTTAGATTGCTTTTGATATAAGATCGTAATGTAGGAAAAGAATAGAGTCCACACGCGGTGTAGAAAGAGACTAAGGCTGGGCCTTGTCTTCACATAATAATTGGAGTTAAGATCGCTTTCGATTCAAGATGGGGAAATAGAAAATAATGCATGGAAACTGAGGGTCCACATAGTTGTCTCTCGATGTACCTGGGACTGATGCATGATCTTCACATGGTGTTCAAAGTTTAGATTACATTTGATGCAAGATAAGGAAAAAAAAAAAAAATTGTAACATGTTACATTTACATGCAACATTCTCTCACATAAAGGTGGATCTTATAAGTATAGGACTTACCTCTATATGAGAGAGATGTTATATCTAACTGTTGCACATAATACCACTTCGTGTTCACATGCTTTTTAAAGTTTAGTCTATTGATGCAAAGACCAGGAAATAAAAATAATGCAAGGAGGTCCACACAATTTTCTTTGGTGTATGAAAGCCTAAACCCTATCTTCACATGTTCAAAGTTTAGATTGCTTCTGATATAAGATGGTAATGCAAGAAAAGAATAGAGTCCACACGCGGTGTAGAAAGAGACTAAGGCTAGGCCTTGTCTTCACATAATAATTGGAGTTAAGATCGCTTTCGATTCAAGATGGGGAAATAGAAAATAATGCATGGAAACTGAGGGTCCACACGGTTGTCTCTTGATGTACCTAGGACTGATGCATGATCTTCACATGGTGTTTAGAGTTTAGATTACATTTGATGCAAGATAAGGAAAAAAAAAATTGTAACATGTTATATTTACATGCAACATTCTCTCACATAAAGGTGGATCTTATAAGTATAAGACTTACCTCTATATGAGAGAGATGTTATATCTAACTGTTGCACATAATACCACTTCGTGTTCACATGCTTTCTAAAGTTTAGTCTATTGATGCAAAGACTGGGAAATAAAAATAATGCAAGGAGGTCCACACAATATTCTTTGGTGTATGAAAGCCTAAACCCTATCTTCACATGTTCAAAGTTTAGATTGCTTCTGATATAAGATGGTAATGCAGGAAAAGAATAGAGTCCACACGCGGTGTAGAAAGAGACTAAGGCTGGGCCTTGTCTTCACATAATAATTGGAGTTAAGATCGCTTTCGATTCAAGATGGAGAAATAGAAAATAATGCATGGAAACTGAGGGTCCACACGGTTGTCTCTCGATGTACCTGGGACTGATGCATGATCTTCACATGGTGTTTAGAGTTTAGATTACATTTGATGCAAGATAAGGAAAAAAAAAAAGAAAAAGTTCTACAAATATAACTGATTTGTCAATTTTTAAACAAAAAATTAAAAGCAATCAAGCAATTAATTTATTATGTTGTTAATGTTACGTCAATTACATAGTCCAGTTTCTAACTTTATATAGGAAAAATTGATAGTTTTTTAGAAAAAAATGTTATAACTATTATAAATTTTATTACAAAAGGTTTACAAACTGATATGACAATGAATGTAATTGATGGATTTCAAAAACATAATAAATGATGGTTTGAATTATTTTTGTGATTTGTGCTACATAAGTTTATAAAGGGTATGTAGTAACTCTAGTTTCTAACCCCTTTTTTTAATGTTGTTATAACGTATTTTATACTATGTTATTAGGAAATATAATATGGCAAATTACATAAACCTCCCCTCCGGTATTTCCTTTTTAAAAGATGGAACTCCTTTGCATGTGTTTTATTTTGGGACACTTACATCCCCTTTGATAAATAAAAGGACTTCACATACTAATGATGTTAACCGATTAAATTAAAAGACTTATATGCCCCTAATTTAACCCAAATCCAACAATTACACCAAGCACCGCTAACGAAATAGAAAGCACATCAATTTGCCAGTAGCAACGTGAACGTATAGAAAGCTCATCAATTGTGGAAAAAAGAAATAGCACATCAATTGGATTTGATCAATTTTCCAAGTAGCAATTGAGCTACAACAATGACTGAGGAGCTTTTTTTTAATTTATTTTTATTATTATTTAATTTTAGAAAGCACAATTGTTAAAAAATAAATAAATAAATAAAATACATGAAAGAATAGAAGATGCCTTTCAACGGCCCTGGCCTCTTCATCTTGTGTTCAAAAAAAACATGAGAGATATTATTGTATTTGGTGAGTACCTCAAGTTAGGCATTAACTTGAGAAGAACTATTGTAATTGCGTATTATAATAGTGGATTTATTCGGAGTTGTCCCATGGTTTTTTCTCTTCAAGGAGAAAGGGTTTTCTACGTAAATATTTGTGTTCTTGTGTGTGATTGATATCTTGGTGATTGATTAAATTGTTTGTAGAATTTTTTAATTACATAAGATTAGATTGTGGTCCCAACAAGTGGTATTAGTGCTTCCGCTACGCCCAACAAGTGATATCAGAGTCAGGTTGATTTGGTAGGTATTATCAGAACCAAGATTGAGTTGGTGGATATTATCAAAAGCAAGGTTGTTTAGTTGGTATTATCAAAAGCCGAGGGTTGATTTGATATTATCAGAGTTAAGGTTGTTTGGTGGGTATTATCTATGAGAATTAAGATGGAAGATATGTTCTATACCTTGATTAAATTGGTGGAAGGCCGTGGAGCTTGAATGAAGATTATGTTTGGTATAAGTTTGCTACAGGCGCACACAAGTATGACTATGAAGAAAAAAAAATATGATGATCTTAGTCAAAGAAGGTTTTCTTTGATTAAGGTGGAGCTATTCTAGAAGGAATGAAGACTACTTGATGGAATTTGAGTCAAGGTGGAGATTGTTGGGAAAGTGCCTCAAATTCCTATGTTGATTAGAAAAACTTATTGAGTTTCCTTAATGAAGAAGGAAAACTAATTAGGTGATTTTTGGTTTCCTTGATGTGGAAGAAAATGTGAGTCTTTGGTGTGGAAGGAAAGACTATTCTTTGGTGTGGAAGAAAATGTGAGTCCTTTGTATGAAAGGAAAAACTATTCTTTGGTGTGCAATGAAAGTCTATTCCTTGTTAAAGAATTAATGTATTCCTTGCCCACTAAGTAATAGAATTGAAGTCTTATAAATAGACTATGTTACCAAGTATTTGGTAGCTTGGAGCCCTAGGGGGTTCTCTCTTATAGGGAGAGAAAGAAAAAGAGCACCTTGAGAATAGTGCAAGTTGAAGAAGGGTTTGGCCTAGGATTCCTCCCTATGGGGAGAAGCGAAAGGTTTGAGTATTTTCTGAGGTTTATGGGTTAGCGCACATATCAAGGAGAATTTGTGACGCTTGCATTAATGCAGAGAAGTATCACAGATATATTTGGGATTTCCTCTAGAGAGTTTGTTGAGTATTAATTCCTAGAGAGATATTATTGTATTTGGTGAGTATCTCAAGTTAGGCATTAACTTGAGAAGAACTATTGTAATTGCGTATTATAATAGTGGATTTATTTGGAGTTTGTCCCGTGGTTTTTTCCCTTCAAGGAGAAAGGGTTTTCCACGTAAATATTTGTGTTCTTGTGTGTGATTGATATCTTGGGATTGATTAAATTGTTTGTAGAATTCTTTAATTTACATAAGATTTGATTATGGTCCCAACAAGTGGTATCAGTGCTTCCGCTACGCCCAACAAGTGGTATCAGAGCCAGGTTGATTTGGTAGGTGTTATTAGAACCAATGTTGAGTTGGTGGGTATTATCAGAAGCAAAGTTGTTTAGTTGGTATTATCAAAAGCCGAGGGTTGATTTTATATTATCAGAGTTAAGGTTGTTTGGTGGGTATTATCTATGTGAATTAAGATGGAAGATATATTCAATACCTTGATTAAATTGGTGGAAGGCCGTGGAGCTTGAATGAAGATTATGTTTCGTATAAGTTTGCTACAAGCGCACACAAGTATGACTATGAAGAAAAAAAAAATATGATGATCTTAGTCAAAGAAGATTTGCTTTGATTAAGGTGGAGCTGTTTTAGAAGGAATGAAGACTAGTTGATGGAATTTGAGTCAAGGTGGAGATTGTTGAGAAAGTGCCTCAAATTCCTATGTTGATTAGGAAAACTAATTGAGTTTCCTTAATGAAAAAGGAAAACTAATTATGTGATTTTTGGTTTCCTTGATGTGGAAGAAAAGGTGAGTCTTTGGTGTGGAAGGAAAGACTATTCTTTGGTGTGGAAGAAAATGTGAGTCCTTGGTGTGAAAGGAAAGACTATTCCTTGGTATGCAAGGAAAGTCTATTCTTTGTTAAAGAATTAATGTATTCCTTACCCACTAAGTAATAGAATTGAAGTCTTATAAATAGATTATATTACCAAGTATTTGGTGGCTTGGAACCCTAGGGGGTTCTCCCTTATAGGGAGAGAAAGAGAAAAAGCACCTTGAGAAGAGTGCAAGTTGAAGAAGGCTTTGGCCTAGGATTCCTCCCTGCGGGGAGAAGCGAAAGGTTTGGGTATTCTCTGAGATTTATGGGTTAGCGCACAGATCAAGGAGAATTTGTGATGCTTGTATTAATGCAGAGAAGTAACACAGATATATTTGGGGTTTCCTTTAGATAGTTTGTTGAGTGTTAATTCCTAGAGAGATATTTTTGTATTTGGTGAGTATCTCAAGTTATGCATTAACTTGAGAAAAACTATTGTAATTGCGTATTATAATAGTGGATTTATTTGGAGTTTGTCCCGTGGTTTTTTCCCTTAAAAAAGAAAGGGTTTTCCACGTAAATATTTGTGTTCTTGTGTGAGATTTATATCTTGGAGATTGATTAAATTGTTTGTAGAATTCTTTAATTTACATAAGATTAGATTGTGGTCCCAACAAGTGATCAGTGCTTCCACTACGCCCAACAAGTGGTATCAGAGCCAGGTTGATTTGGTAGGTATTATCAGAACCAAGGTTGATTTGGTGGGTATTATCAGAACCAAGGTTGTTTAGTGGGTATTATCAAAAGCCGAGGGTTGATTTGATATTATCAGAGTTAAGGTTGTTTGGTGGGTATTATCTATGTGAATTAAGATGGAAGATATGTTCAATACCTTGATTAAATTGGTGGAAGGCCGTGGAGCTTGAATGAAGATTATGTTTGGTATAAGTTTGCTACAGTCGCACACAAGTATGATTATGAAAAAAAAAAAAATATATGATGATCTTAGTCAAAGAAGGTTTGCTTTGATTAAGGTGGAGCTATTCTAGAAGGAACGAAGACTACTTGATGGAATTTGAGTCAAGGTGGAGATTGTGGTCCCAACAAGTGGTTTCAGTGCTTCCGCTACGCCCAACATATACATGCATTATTGCCTTGGATTTAGCTTCAATGATGCAAGGGGAACACATTGGTCCACACCGTTTTCTTTCGTTGCAGAAGGGGCCCAACATTCACATGATGCTTCTTGTTACTTTCCTATGCATGAGCATGATTGTTCTATGAAAATATAAAGGAAAACCCAACGTTGACATTCTTCCACTATAAAACTCGGTCCTCCTTCATCACAGCACCATTACCTTTATCATTGGAGCACTTCAAGCTTACCCACTAGCTTTCCTCTTGCTCTTATAGAGTTCCTTTCCCACGTTACCAAGAAATGGCTGAAGGAATGCTACTTGCCGTTGCACAAAAGATCATTGAAGATTTGGAGCTCTTGGACTTTCCAAGAGGTTGGATCGCTTTGGGATGTCGAAGCTGAACTTGACAACATCAAAAACACTCTTTCCACTATTCAAGCTGTACTTCAAGATGCAGCGGAGCAGCAGAGTCATAACCATCAAGTCAGGGACTGGCTCGAAAAGCTCAAGGTTGCAGTTTATGAAGCAGATGACTTGTTGAGTGAGTTCTTGACTGAAGCTTTACGGCGAGGAGGGACAAGTGAGAATCTTGCAAAGAAGGTACGTGGTTTCTTTTCAAGTTCAAACCCACTTGTTTTTCGTTATGATATGAGTCGTAAAATAAAAGCGATGAGGCAGAAACTAAATGCAATAGCGGAAGATAGGAAAAAGTTTCACTTGAAAGAATGCCATGTAGAGCCTCATGTGAGTATGGATAGGGAAGAGACTCACTCATTTGTACCTAACGAAAATGTTTTGGGGAGAGAAGATGATAAAAAGGCCATCATAAAGCTATTATTGGATCCTAATGTGGAAGAGAATGTGTCAGTTGTTCCCATTGTGGGGATAGGGGGGTTAGGAAAGACCACACTTGCTCAATATGTATACAATGATGATATCGTCAAGAAGCATTTTGAGCTAAAAATGTGGGTGTGTGTCTCTGATCCCTTTGAAGTGAAAGCAGTTATTGAAAAAATAATAGCATCTGCTACTAGTAATAAACCAAATGACCTTCACATGGATGAATTGCAAAAGCAACTACGTAAGGAAATTGATGGGAAGAAATACTTGCTTGTGTTGGATGATGTGTGGAATCAAAATTATAACAAATGGGATAACTTGAAAAGCCTTTTAATGGGTGGTGCAAAGGGAAGTAGGATTATAATAACTACTCGTGCCAAATTGGTTGCAGAGATTACAAGTCCTATTTCAATATACACTCTTAATGGTCTGTCTATAGACCAATCTTGGTCTTTATTCGAGCAAATAGCATTTAGAAAAACGACTAGAGACCAACAATCCTAAACTAGTAGAAATTGGAAGGGAGATTTTGGGCAAATGTCAAGGAGTGCCTCTCGCCATAAAGTCTATAGGAAGTGTATTATGTTTGGAGAAAACAGAGCCTAAATGGTCATGTGTGAAGGACAGTGTAGTAGCAAATGTACTTCAATCAGGGGACAATATTTTTTCAATTCTAAAGTTAAGTTATGACCATCTTCCATCACATTTAAGGAGTTGTTTTGCTTATTGCTCTTTGTTTCCCAAAGATTATGAGATGTATAAGGAAACATTGATACAGCTATGGATAGCGCATGGATTTATTCAATCTTCCAACAACAAAAAATTAGAGGATGTTGCCGATGAGTACTTCAATGATCTACTTTGGAGATCCCTCTTTGAAGAAGTAAATACATATGGAACCTTAAAATATAAGATGCATGATCTGATCCATGATCTTGCACAATCAGTTGCAGGGACGGAGTGCACACAACTAGATTCATATGGCAAGAATATTAATGAAAAAATTCGACATGTATCATGTTCAATTTCTATTGACCTATCTTTTATTGAGACTTCAAATTTATTGGTTAAAGCAAAAAAAATACGTTCATTTCTTGGAATTGAAAATGGATGTATGATCCTGGATGAGTCAACATTGAATTTACTTATTTTGACTTTCAGATCCTTGCGTGCATTAGATTTACATCAATTGGATATAAGAGAACTGCCAAATTCTATAGGGGAGTTAACACTTCTAAAGTACCTTGATCTTTCTTGGAACAAGCATCTTATCACTCTTCCTGATAGTATTACTCGACTGCGAAATTTGCAAACACTTAAACTCAGTTTGTGTGAAAATCTTAAAGAATTACCTGAAGGCATTAGAGAATTGGTCAACCTCAGGCATCTTTATAATAACTATTGTGTTAAGTTGAGTAATATGCCTCGTGGGTTAGGGCAATTGACTTGTCTTCAGACATTACCATCATTCATTGTGAGCAATGACCCTCCTTCTATCTCCAACCACGTTGGTGGATTAGCCGAATTGAATCGGCTAAATAACCTGAGAGGAATACTAGAGATCAAACATTTGGAGCGACTAGAAGATGGTAACTCAGAATCCAAGGCTGCGAATTTAAGGGAAAAACAACATCTTGAATGCCTAATATTAAATTGGGATCGGGAAAGTAATCTGAATGCCAATGATAATGATGAGATGTCATTAGAAGGCCTACAACCACACCAAAATCTCAAAAGGTTGTCTGTGAATAATTATATGGGTGTGAGATTTTCAAGTTGGCTTTTATTTCTCACAAATCTTACTAATTTAGATTTATATGAATGTAAGAGATGTCGAGATCTACCACCGTTTTCTCAACTCCCCTCTCTGAAAAGTCTATCTATGTACTCGATGGATGATCTGGAGTATATATCAGAAAAGGATATAAGTGAGGAGGTCCCTGTTTCATCCACACCATTCTTCCCATCGCTAAACAAACTCAAAATTTGGTGTTGCCCTAATCTAAAGGGATGGTGGAAGAGCGCATCAACGCCACATCATCAACAACATCAGTCACTTCCTTCATTTCCTCGTCTTTCTTCTTTAAATATTTTTAATTGCCCAAATCTCACTTCCATGCCTCTTTTTCCAAATCTACAAAAAAAGCTAGTCCTGAGTAAGGCCAGCGTGAAGCCTTTGCAACAGACAATGGTAATGGCTTCTTCAGTTCCCTATTCCTTGTCCTCTCCCTCTCCTCTCTCTAAATTAAAGAATATGACTTTGTGGGATATAGAGGATGATGGAGGGTCTCTGCCAGATTGGTGGGTTTCAAATCTAATTTCTCTCGAGAGTGTAGTGATTGGTAATTACCCTAGACTAACATCTATGTCTGGAGCCATGCGATATCTGACCTCCCTTGAGAAGCTGGAGATAAGCGGTTGCGAGTTCGATCCATTAAGATGTGGGTGCTGAAGATGATGGCATGGAATGGAGACACCTAAATTGCCTCCATACTCTGTGTTTCTACAAACTTCCAAAGCTGGAGTCTCTCTCTGCAGTTGCCCAAATTCACTTCACGTGTTACTTTACACTCTGAAAAATCTGATGGGATCACCAGTTCTTTCAGAAATTACTGTCCCAATTTGATATGTTTGCCAGAGTGTATCAGCGAGTTTACATCACTTGAATATCTTCAATTCACATTTTGATATTATAGAAAATAGATGCGCCAAAGCAAACAAAAGGGTTTAAGAAATCTGCTTCTTCATCAACAACATTATCACTCTCTGCCCCAAGAATGCAGCAACCTCTTCCTTTTGACTGCCATATTGATGAGCTCGATAGCTCCTTTGCTTGGTACCCATTCTATCTTATCAAATTTCTATTTTGTTACTGACAATATGAAAGGGAAAAAAATGTAAAATTTTTGGAATTCTAATCTATATGTTTTGTTGATTTTCAAATAAGTAAATAAAGAAACTTCTTAAGGCAGGCAAGTAATAAATTATCTTTCTTCTAATATAGGAACAGTATACTCAACCTCAGTATATAATTGTATTAGGATTGGACTCACTTTAGTGAAGAAGATTCAGAGGTTTTCTAATAATGAAAAACCCACAACTTGTAGATTTTGTTGTCAAGTTTTAATGATTTATCAGCAACCAAACTATTGAAAATAGTTTCAAAGTTCTGCTTTGTTTTTGTTTTTAAAGTAAATGCTTCTGTGTTCTGTTAACAGTTATAATGGGGTTAAGCATCTAGCAAATGCGGATTATCCGAAGAATTTTCTATGGAAATATATTTTGGTGACGGGAATGTATCTCTTGGATACTTTTAGGATTTCGGAAGCTGATGCAGGTGAGGTACTATTCTTACAGTCATCTATAATAAAAACTTATTGAATATTTTGGAATAGTGTCTCCGTGGGATTTCTGATTTGTGGCGTTCAACGCTATGGTGGTCAAGTTAACCAATCATGTGTATACACCAAGGGTGTTTGACCTGAATGAAACTAATGCTACTAACATGTAGGTTTTTTTTTTTTTAAATGAATTATCATGTTGAATATGATTTTGGATAGGATAGAACGGCGGAAAAGAATACATGTGGCCAATCCCAATTTCTAGTTCTAGTTGAGGAAAAAATGTTTGTTTATGTTAAAAAAGAAAGAAAGCTAATTGGTTAAAGGCTGCAACTTTGACATATACACTATTATTATGCCATAACAAGTACCACGGCTTAAGCTTCAATAATGCAGGGGCACACTTGCGGTCCAACATGGTTTTCTTTTGGTGCTAAGGTGCCCTAAGGCCTCACATTCACATAGAGTTTAGTCTACTTTTAATGCTAGTTGGGGGAAAAAAGCTTACAGCTTCCTTCTTTTGAACTTAGTGACTTTATCTGTTCTTGCTATCTCTTTTTGTTTTGGTTATTTAGATGTGGCTGATAAAATACAAAAGCCTTGTAATCAGATTCTTGACATTAGATTTGATTTATTTTTGGAGAGATACTTATAAATTACAAAAGCTGTATGACTAGATTCTTGATGACTTACAGTTGCTTTTGCTTTGCATGATTATCCTCAAATTCCTTGCGACAAAAAATTTCACTACACAATGAGAAAACCTTAATATCTGCATGCATATTATTTATTTGAATGAAACCTATAAAATATATCAATGCTTCATTTCAGTCAATCTTCTTGAATAGGTAATTTCACTACACAGTTAATGAGAAAACCTTAAAATCTGCATGCATATTATTCATTTGAATGAAATATATCAGTGCTTCTAAGACTGTGAGAATAGCTCCTAATGTGGGTTTTTGTCCTAACTAAACCAGGCCACCAATATCATCTCTTAAGACTGAAGTCACTGCCTCAACAATTTGAGAAGAGCTTGTGTTTTTTTGTGCAGTAGAGTGGCGAACAAAGGTAAGGGTGGATACTTATTAAATAACCACATTAACTTTTGGTTTCTTTTAAGGATGATTTCTTCTACATAGTATGCAACTTGTCTCATGATTACCTTTAGTTTTTTTGATAAGTGTGACTACCATTTCTATCCAGGCATGCAGCACACATTTTGGATCATATGTTGGAGTAGATGATGCAACCAGTTGCTTTGACTTATTGGCCTGTAGGAATTTTTATTAGCTACCGCCTACCAATGATCTTGTATTTCCCTGTTATACAAGAAATAAGGATTACCACAGAGAGAAAGCATAACACTGAAACAGGGTTGGAACATCTAAAATCTTGGACAGAGGGTGATTAAGATTACAAAATTATCTATGTTGCTGATTTTTCTCCTACTACGGGTGTCATCTACAACAATTGCACTCACATGGTACTTAGTGTGCTTTTGAGGCAAGTTGAGACAAGTTGAATCATACAGATGCTTCACTCTGTATGCAGGAGCTGTGAATACCAAAACAGACAAGAGTTTAATAGTGCATTGTGCCTTCTAACTAAGCCAGTGATAAGAATATGCAGCTTGCAAAAAGTAAAGTGGTGCGTATGTCATTCTCTTCTTTATTATATCTTGTCTCATAGAGTAGCTTAGAAAGTCCATTTGTTTTGATTTTTTAAAGATTTGATTGCGAGCTGGTAGAAATAATGTTATTTTCCTTTCTTTTCCTTTATTAATTTAATTCTCAAACCTTTTTTCGATAGGTTGGAATGGATGATGGTGTCTGCTAATTAGTTTCAGTTATAGCTTAATTTCAGGGTGACTGAATCTTGGTAGGTCTACATATACACTCAATGGATGATCTGGAGTACATATCAGAAAAGGATATAAATGAGGAGGTCCCTGTTTCATCCACACCATTCTTCCCATCGCTAAAATTATTCGAAATTTGGAATTGCCCTAATCTGAAGGGATGGTGAAGGAGCGCACCAACGCCACATCATCAACAACAGCAGTCACTTCCTTCATTTCCCGGTCTTTCTTATTTAAATATTATTAATTGCCCTAATTTGCACTTCCATGCCTCTGTTTCCAAATCTAGAAGAGCTACATCTGAATAAGGTCAGTGTGAAACCTTTGCAACAGACAATGGTAATGGCTTCTTCAGTTCCCTCTTCCTCGTCCTCTCCCTCTCCTCTCTCTAGATTAAAGGATATGGCTTTGTACAATATAGAGGATGATGGAGGGTCTCTACCGGATGGGTGGGCTTCAAATCTAAATTCTCTCAAAAGTCTAGTGATTTGTAATTACCCTAGACTAACATCTATGTCTGGAGCCATGCAATATCTGACCTCCCTTGAGAAGCTGAAGATAATGACATGGAATGGCGCTGAAGATGATGGCATGGAAGTGGAGACATCTCAATTGCCTCCATACTCTGTGTTTCTCCAAACTTCCAAAGCTGGAGTCTCTCCCTGCAGGTCTTCAATGTGTTACCACTCTGAAAAATCTCACCATTTCAGACTGCCCCAATTTGATATGTTTGCCGGAGTGGATCAGCGAGTTTACATCACTTGAATATCTTCGATTCACTAGATGTGCCCCTAATCTGACATCTCTTCCTGGTGTAATCAGCTGTCTCAAATCTTTAAAGAAACTGAGAATTGTAGGGTTTCCAAATTTGACAACTTTCCCCGAGTGGATTAGCAACTTCACCTCGCTTGAAATTCTCGAAATTGAAGAATGTCCCAATCTGACATCTCTTCCTGATGGGATGTGCTATCTCAGATTTTTACTGCACCTGAGAATTCAAGACTGCCTCAATTTGACAACTTTCCCAGAGCGGATTAGCGAGCTCACCTCACTTCAACGGCTTGAAATTATCAAATGCCCAAATCTCACTTCACTGCCTGATGGGATGCATGGTCTCAGGTCTTTACAAATTCTTGAAATTATCAAATGCCCAAATCTCACTTCAACTGCCAGATGGGATGAATGGTCTCAGTTCTTTACAAGAGCTGGCAATTGCAGGTTGTCCCCACTATTGAAATGGGGTAGATTTTTCTCAAGGTCTATAAGAATGAAATAATAGACCTTGAGAAAAACCAAGTTGATAATCAATGAAATTATCATCTTCGTTGCATCTTCATTCTCTGAGCAGGAACACCAAGTTGTTATACCATTCAAAATTCTACACTATAATTTTGGGAAAAAAGGGACAACAAAAGTGAAGAAGCATGATCATTAAGCATCAATGCATGCAAGAGTAAGCATCTGCATTCTCACATCAAAAACTCTTAAAACACATAATACACACACACACAAACACACACACAAAATAAATAAGCTTTGTAAAGATCGCCTAAGGCAGTCAGTTTCAAACATACCCAATTCAATATCTTTTATTTTTTGCAGTGAAAATTACCCATTTCAGTATCAAATGCCTTAACACAAATAACAACATCATAAACACACAAAAATAAAAAAAAAATCAACAGGAGCATGCAAGGGAGGAAAATAAATGTTTCAAGGAAATAAATAAAAATTAATGGGTCAATCTGATCCCTTTAATGCTCTCTAAATTGAATCAAAATCTACACTATAAGAATGAAAATAAGCAATTTGAACTATTACAAAACAAACATTCACCTTTAGAGGTGCAAATCAGAGTAATATACCAAATAAGTACATTCAATTATCCAACTGAATAGAGTTTCATGAACCATATGCAACATGTGAAACAGATACTCATTTGATACTGAATCTTATTAACAAAAACAGATAGATATGAATTCCTCCACAAAAACAGATAGATATGAATTCCTCCACAAAAACATTAACCAAACCTCTCCTTGCCAGGAGAACCTTGAATA
>OU015762.1:4338043-4377581 GCA_907173295.1 Fagus sylvatica
ACAAAAGACAACTTTGACAAATTTGATCAAAAGTTGTCTTTTGTAAAGACAACTTTTGATCAAATTTTTTTAAAATCAAACCTGAAAGTTGTCTTTACAAAAGACGACTTTTGATCAAATTTGTCAAAGTTGTCTTTTGTAAAGACGACTTTTAGTTAATTTTTTTTTAAATCAAACGTGAAAGTTGTCTTTACAATCAAACCTGGAAGTTTTCTTCATCGGCTTCTGACAATCTAAATATGATTTTTCTGTAGATATGCTTGTACGGCAATCTTTTGGATTTTCTTTTGTAGTTTTTTATATATTTATAAAGAATGGAAGTTACTTTATAGTTCTATTACTACTATACTTTTGCTAGCTTCCAGTGTCTTGGAATCTGGATGTAAGGAACATTTCCAGGATATATGTTTCTTTTCTGACTGGTTTCTCAGATGTAGCTGGTCCTATTAATCATGTCTTTGAGTTCCTTGGAGTTTTGTTGCAAATTTTTTTTTTTTTTTTTTTTTTTTTTTTTTTTTTTTTTTTTTTTTTTTTTTTTTTTTTTTTTATGAAATTTTGCGTTTGTATTTTTAGTTTTGTTATCGAGTTAATATCAATTCGAGCTAATTATAGTGAGGAGGCATACCCAATCACAAAACTCACCCTAATACTCACCCATCCGTCCAACTAAAAGGGTTAACAACTTAACATCAATCCATCTTTAGCAATGGTTTTGTTCCAAA
Source organism: Fagus sylvatica (assembly GCA_907173295.1). Taxonomy (NCBI): domain Eukaryota; kingdom Viridiplantae; phylum Streptophyta; class Magnoliopsida; order Fagales; family Fagaceae; genus Fagus; species Fagus sylvatica. The sequence goes on from OU015762.1 coordinate 4,338,766, forward strand.
TTTTTTTAATTCATCTCAATTGAAAAGACAAACAAAGCGGCGGAGCGGTGCCGTTCAAGCATTCAGAAATTTCGGGAACTTGTTCTGCTTCTTGGTAATCTTTTGTGTTGGTATCTAGCACACAACAATTAAAAGCTTCATAAATGGGCTATCCTTGGGGACTGACTTCAGCATCCTATGGAGAGACGAAACTGTAACCCTCAGAAAGCAGCAAAGATGATTGTAAAAATGCCTCACAAAAGCCATCCACTTCAAACTGTTTAAAAAATGACTTCAGCATGGCACTCAACTATTAAAAGAAGGTTTTAGCCCTTCTACGGAGAAGGGTCAAGCAAGTTTCAAAAAGTTTTTGACTGATCTGATCTTGTGCTGACTATTTTTGCAATGTTATTCTTCGGTCAACTTGCAGGGTCATTTTGGTTGGGTTTAGTTTGAATGCGACTATGCGAGGTTTTTTTCTGTATCTGTTTCTCGTGTAACTATATACCATGGGCTGCAAACAAACTTGTCATTCATTAGCTATAGATATGCCCAAAACGTTGGACTTGCGGAATACTGGATGGAGGAATGGCCAATGTTCTTGACAGAGCTCCTAAATGAAGATAGAGATCTTTAGGCTAGTCTTATGAACTTTCTTTGTTATACTTATGAATTTTGCTCAATGTAATCTCTTTTTTCTTTTTAATGAAGTCTACTACTGTTTGCAATGAAAAAAAAAAAAATCAATATGTCCAATAATGTTGCTTCACAAAAAATTCTTTCTCCAAAAGCTATAAACAAAGCAAAAATACATAACTTTTCATGGGTGACACTTAGCACCTGATTGCAAAATAATCACACAATTTGGATAACTCTTAGGCATTGAAGGCTGCAATAACTTGCATGTTGCTCACTCACTCCCTACGATCATGTTGATCTTGGCATGGGCCTCTGATGTGTCTCCAACAAACCCATTTAGAAAGAGTTGCTGTTCAATACAAAATAAAATAGAAATAATTAAAACAAGATAAGCTTTTTTCTTGTTAGAAATGATATCAATCTAATGATTAATCCAACTATATTGGTCTAAACAACCAAACAAGACAGTAGCAGTTATGTAATATCTTCAAGTGAGTAACAATTACTTTTGCACCCACTCACTTCCAATGACAACTTCAACAACAGCAGTTATGTACATATTTCCTAATACTAACCAAGTTGATCCGTATGAAACCGAGAGCATATAGCCCATACAACCCAGCCAGTTGGATATATGAGACGACACGAGGATGCGGCTGCGGACCTTGAAATACCACTTTAGAGCGGCGACGGCAATGGAGAAGTTGTTGAACCTGAGAAATAACAAAAATATTTTAGTTATCTTTTATTATTCATGTATTAAAATGACTAAAATAAAAAATGTTAGATAGGAAGCATCATTGTGAAATAACAGCAATAAGACAAGTTACAAAAACCAAATATGCTAACCTTTCTGAAGTAAGGTATATGATAAAGTGTTTGAAGAAGAGAGAAACTGTATAACTACAATGTTGGTAATCCCTAGAATATCCTTGGCACCAACCTTTGACTCCAATAGGGAAACCTCTGAACAAAGCCGATCACCCTCCCTCTCCAATGACTTTATTCTCCTTGCCTCATTATTCAACCTCTCGTTGAGCAACTTTATCTCCTCATATTGACGAGTATTGACTTCCTTTTGCACATGAAAACTACTCTCCAGTTCTTTAATACATAATTCTTTCTTGGCAAGAGATGATTCAAGCTCCTAAACACGCAAATCAAGTCATAAACAAAAACCATTATGAGAGATCGCATGAATAAATAAAAAATAAAAAGAGGAAAGAGGTACATGAGTAAAAAAATTATAACCTGAACAAGAGTCCCACTGGCTATTTCATCCCCTGCTTCATCATTCTTCAGCCTTTTGAATTCATTAAGAAGATTTCTTAATTTATCTCTTTCTTCAGTAACGATTGAAAAGCTAAAATGCACAATCAATATTTTAGTATTCAAATGATTTAAATAAATAAGACATTATGGCTGCCGCAACCCAAGATTACATATAGACATCCATTCACAGTAACACTCATACAGCAGAATTCACAGTTAACATGAGTGTAATGCCCAATCAATTATGATCTCAAAGCAATAAGCATGTCACGTCCCGTACCATACGGAAACTGGAAAATCATAGCTGTAACTATCCTGGGAAAATAACTAGTATTGTCCAAGAACAATATCAGTCAAAAGAATAGAAAAGGCATTCATAAGATTGATGTCTTTACATGCCAAAGCATTTCCATAACCTTTGGGGTGCAACACAAATACACAAGAGGTTTACAATGGCCATCATAGAGAACAAATTCAAAAAATTTAAGGCAAAGACATCAATAATATCTAGAACAAAAAGAACCAGCCATTCACATATATAAATTGCACACAAAAGCAGCAGTGAGGTCCAATCGGATACTCTGCTCCTTCAAACGCTGGCTGTTCATCTCCAACCATTAACTCCTAAAAAAAAGGGTGCAGCCTCCAAACTTGCTGAGTAGTCTAACCGCCAATCTACCATTCCAGGTAGAAGCACTAAAAGAACTGACCATGGCAAAACCCATGTCACTCCAAACAGGGACTACATGAAGAACCCAAGCTCCCAAGGCATCGGGCAAGGCAGCAACAAAAAATTTACCAACTCACCATCTCATTCTCACATGCAACACTAATAATCAAAACACTCTTTCTAGCCAATATTTCAATGAAGAATAGCTGTCCATGTGCAAAAAGCTACTGTTGGAGCTTTACGGTTTGCCAGCTTTAAAAGCAGTTAAAAGGTTAAGATGATGCCACTATGTGTCTGCACATGCATGTCAATGGGTTTTGTGTGAGTGTAAGCAAGTAGAAGCAATCAACTTTAGCCTAAATCAATTGCTAGGTCAACCTAACCTATTAAGGTTGATAAAATAAATCCTAAATCTTAAAATGAAAAATATTTAGTTAAAAAATATATATTGCCGATACTTCAGAAATTCAAAGCCTTGGAATGAATGCACATATGCCTTGTAGCACCTGAATGCAACTCAAATGGGTACTGTAAGAATCAGGCAGGAGAATAGGTGCAAAGCACCATTTCCCCTGGTCTTTAACCTTCCATCCTCTTTGTTACGGTTAGAGTGCAACATCAGCCACCTGTTAACCATGATCCCATCATACTTATCAAAACAAAAAAAAAACTATGATCCTATCATATAGGGGTAAAACTACCTAATCAAACACTTACCATCAATTCAATCCGCTTAACCTCTGATTTTGATACTTCTGCCTTCTCTTTGGCCAATGCAGCCTCAATTTCAGCATTTTGTTTTTCACTTAGAGCAGCATCAAGAGCTACCTCCAATTGTTTCAAGCGGGCATTTGCATCTCCCACCTTCATCGTGCTATCGATCACCTCTCTACATCAAATTGAATATCTTAATAACAAAAAACAAGAACACGTGCTTTCTCAAAATTAGTATACATCCAGAATATGTACTAGCTTCATTAAGAAAAAATCTCCCAGCAATGTGTCTCAACACACAAACATAAGTGAGGACACTTCAAATATATAATCCATATATTCCCATGTATCACTGCTACCATATTTGGACCTATCTCACCCCTCTCAAGTCTCAAGACTAACCAGTTCAGCCTGAAAGCATAATACCACTAACCAAGATCAGCTTAATGAACGAAAATACATGACATATTTTAAGTTCCCCTTCCCCTTCAGCATGCACGCCATCTCCCACTTCACCTCAAACTTTTTTTTTTGATAAATTACTTCACCTCCAACTTAACATGATAATAAAAATCAACCAAGTAGTACACACATCAAAGAATACCCATATGAAATTTCAACTCAATTGAACAAGAACACATACTGAATTCGCGAATGAACATAGAAATTGAATTTTTTTTTTCCTTGCCAAAAACAAAATCATCCAGGTTAACCCAAAACCAACTACACAGATCCAACTCCAAAAAAAAAAAACCAGCAATAGTGAGGACGAGCCACCGACTCAACCGATCCACGATCGGCCAACTCAATCCAACCTCTCCCTCTACTCCGACACAATGCCATTTGTGGAACCCGAAGGTTCTTCCGGTCACGCAAGGTCCAACATATATAATCCGATGGCTTCATCGGGGGTTGGGAATACTCCCCGCCTTCTGGCACCCCCTTGGCCACCGACGGCCTAGGCAGTTTATCCTCCTACCCAGGAGGCATGTTCAATTAAAAAGACCCAAAATAAAAATTATAAACCCTAAATCGGTACCAGCAATAATGGGGTTCGGGTTTTGGAATTTACCGGTGACAGTGACGATGGAGAGCAACTGGAGTAGAGAAGCGGAGAGAAAGAGAGAGAGCAACCGGAGCAGAGAACAGAGAGAGAGAGAGTCGTTGATGAGAGCCGGAGCAGAGAACAGAGAGAGAGTGTCGCTGGAGGGAGAGCCGTTGATGAGAGCCGGAGTAGAGAACAGAGAACAGAGAGAGAGAGAGTCGCCGGAGAGAGAGATGGGGAAAGTTAGGTTTGGGAAAGTAAAAATGTAAAAAAATAAAAAGGCTGTAAAAAAAATAAGTTTTAGGAAAAAATAAAAGTTAAACGCAAAAGTTTTTTTTATTTTTATTTTTATTTATTATTTTTTTTTACGTAATAAAAAATAAGAGTTTTTAAAAAAATAAAAATAAAACGACCAAAATCGTTTCTTGAAGAGACGATTTTATAATTTTTATTTTTAAATCAAATATGTTAAAAAGGCGTTAAAATAAAAAAAAAATATAAAATATTCACTAAAATCGTCTCTTCAAGAGACGATTTTAAAAATACCCTATATTTTGAATAACTTTAAGTACTTGGCTAATAACAAAAAAAAACTATTCAAAAAATGGAGTTTTCTTGCCAATAAGCCCTAAAAACGAGTTTTCTTGCCCAATAAGCCCTTTTTTTAAATTATATAACCAAATAGGGTACTTTTAAAGTTATATCAAAAGGTAGGGTACTTTTGAAAATCGTCTCTGCCAAAGACGATTTCCGTGCATATTTTATATATATTTTTATTTTAACGCCTTTTAAATATTTGTTTAAAAATATTTAAAAAAAAAAAAAAAGGACCAAAATCGTCTCTACAAGAGACGATTTTGGTGGTTTTATTTTTTTTAAAACTCTCATTTTTTTAAACGTAAAAAAAAAGCACCTAATTTTTTTTACAGCCCTTCTTATTCTTATTGTTAAATTTTTTTCCCAAACTTACTTTCCCAAACTTACTTTCCCGTCTCTCTCTCTCTCCGGCGACACTCTCTCTCTCAGTTCTCTGCGCCGGCTCTCATCGACGACTCTCTCTCTCCGGCGACGCTCTCTGCTTTCTCTGTTCCGGCGACACTATCTGCCGTTCTCTGCTCCGGCTCTCATCAACGACTCGAGCTGTTCTCTCTCTCTCTCTCTCCGCTTCTCTGCTCCAGCCTTCTCAGATCTTCGCGCCGCTCTCTGGTTCAGCATAGGTTAGTTCTTTTCACTGCATTTACTATCATTGCATATGCCTTTTAGGCTAAGTATTGCAGATCTGAAATTTTGGGGGGTTAAAGTAGTTGTTCTGAACATTTTGTTGCTCCCTTTTATCCTACTAGTGACCCATTGGATGAAACAATTGCAAGCCAAAACTTGTTATTTCTGTTTCTTTTATGTTTCTGGTTTGTTCTGTTATGTCTTCTATTTTGTACTTGCATCTGTGACCAAAAAAGAAACTAATAATTTAATTACTTAGCTCCTCCAGAATGCATTCTCTGTCAACATTTTATGCTTTTTTAGGTCTCGTTTGTTTTGGTGTAAACCGTTTTCCTTATTCTCAGGCATTTGGAGCTGTTGAAAAACTGTTCCTGCTTGATTAAGATTTTGTAAAATGACATTTAATCACGCTTGAGTTCAAAACCAAATATGCATACGATTGATTTGTTTTATTTGGATCGAAAATGATTGCTATAGAAAAAATAGTGAAAGGGGCATAACCCTTGTACACAAGAAATATAGCCCAAACAGACAAGAAATAAAAATAAAAATACAATAAAGGTTTAATGAAACTGCATGGATGTTTTAGTCTGTCCTCCCTTGGATGTTAGTTGGTTTGCACAAATCTTTTTTTTTTTTCAGTACACATGTTGTACCTCCACCCTCCAGGCTTTAGCAAGTCGATTCTTGCAATCAGAAATAAGTGCAAATATCCACGGTGGAGTTGTTAGCTTATCATGTAAATATATGAAGACACTTATAAAAAAAAAAAGGGTGTAAATATAGGAAGATAGTATAAGAGTCAAACGTTTGAGATAATATTCCTATTACCCTTATCCCATGTAAGTGCTAGTCCTTCACGTGTTGTTCAAAATTAAGCTTTTGGGTTGGTTGTGTGGACCAATTGAATGGAAAAGCCACCTAGTCATTACCCTAAATTGTCAAGCAACAACTTTCAACCTGATATTGATTGGTGTTACTGGAACTGCGACTTGTGAGAAGAAAAACACCTAGGTATTTGCCAAATTTTTGTTGAGGGGGATGTTGAGTACCTGTGTAAGGGAGGCAACTGTGTTCCTAGTGTTAAAATTAAATATAAATTGTTAAGGGATTTTAAGTTGAGGAATGTTAGTGAGCAGGAACTAAGAACTGATGATACTTGGGAATAGAGGAAATGTGGGCTACCCTTTGGAAGATTAAACTTCCTTGTAAATTGGTAGTGTTTCTTTGGAAAGTATACCATAATCGTCTACCAGTAAGGATGGAATTGATTAGAAGGGACATGACTGTTGACTCTTGTTGTGTGGTTCGTGAGGGGCCTATTTCACATTATGGTATGATGGCCCAGATAAAATTTCAACCAAACAATAAGACTGAAAATAGATCCAGGATATCCATATTCTATTGGTGCACTAAAAGTTAGTGTAGATACTAAAATTGTAGTGGGGTTTGCCATAGCGAATACATTTAATATTTTATTGTTAAGTGAAGCTACAATACTACTTTCTATAAATCAGGTTTTATTTCTCTATGCTTGATTTTTTTTATTTTTTTTTTCTCATTGCTATAATTATATAGTATAAATGTATAGTCGAAAATTTTAAATGATATTAGATTTAGTTCTTTGTTTTAGGAGTAGAAATATGTGAACTTTTATGTCCCTTATTGTTGGCTGTCTAGTTATTATGTGTTTAAAAATTTAAAATTCACTTACTAAATAAAAATTGGTGCTTGCATTGTGTGTAGGCTGCATTTGTCTGGCTTTAAAAAATTCATTTATACTAGTTTCCATTTATATAGGTTTTGGTAAGCTGTTACAACTAGTTTCCATTTTTGTCTGCTTATATTTTAGTTCCTTAAATCTTTCTGTTTTTTCTTTGTGGGTTTTGTTCCTTTTTTTCTAATTTATTCTTTTTATTTATCTTCTCTTTTTTTTCTTTTTCTTTCTGTGGCTGTTCATATTTAGTTTCCTTGTACCTATGTAGTTGGTGCTTTGAATAGTGTGTGTGTGTTTTTCGTTTAATCTTTTAGTTTGGTTGTATTTTTGAGACAATGTATATGCTTGGAGATTTCTTGTTTTGAATTGAAGCAGATTTGCACGTGTATTGATTTGACATATCATTTTCTTCATTTTTGCAGTATATTGATTCGATGCATCCGGGTCCTCTTGTTCCGTCAGTCTTGACGAGGCAGTATTGTCATCGATCTACTGCCATTTGGAATGGGTCGTTGGTACGTATTTTAGTTAGCAACTGTTTAATACACAATTCATACATGTATTGCTTTGATCATCCACTGTTCATTGATTATGAGTAGTCATGTTTGGCATAACAGATTTTAACGAACTAATGTTTGTGTGTGTAAACAAAATTTGAAGTTTGGTATTTTAGTCATTTTAATATATGAATAATAAAAGATAACTAAATTTTTTTTGTTATTTTGCAGGTTGAACAACTTCTCCATTGTCGTCGCCGTTCTAAAGTGTTATTACGAGGTCCGCAACCGCATCCTCGTGTCGTCTCATACATCCAACGGGCTGGGTTGTATGGGCTATATGCCTTGGGTTTTATAAGGATTGACTGGGCATTAATTACAGCTTTAGTGGAGCGATGGCGGCGAGAGACCCACACATTTCATATGCCACATGGTGAGATGACGATCACGTTACAGGATGTGGAGGTGCTGCTAGGACTGCCAGTTGATGGTCGTCCACTAGTGGCCTCACCTATTGTAGAACCTGCTGAGCTTTGTCGACAATTACTTGGCGTCACTACAACTGAAGAGGCATTGGACGGGTCGCGCATTTCATTGCCATGGCTTAGTAGGCAATTTCAGGCCCCTATTACTGCTGAGACTAATGAGCAGACTGTGCAACAATATGCTCGATTTTATATGTTAAGTCTGTTGGGCGGGAACATTTTTGTGGACAAGTCGAATAATAAGGTCCATGTAGTGTGGCTGCAGTTCTTAGAGGATTTTGATCGGGCTAGAGAGTACAGTTGGGGCGGTGCAGCACTTGCATGGATGTACAGAGAGTTATGCCGCGCCTGTGAGATGCCTGCCAAGGACATTGCTGGCCCATTAATCCTGGTCCAGATGTGGGCTTGGGAAAGGTTTCCACATATGGTGCCTGAACTTGTAGCACCACCAGAGATTGACTATGGTGAGGATGTTGATGGTCAGCCATTACCCCGAGGTCCCCATGGCGTTAGGTACGTACCAATTGGACTATTACAGTAAATTGTTAAGTGAAACTTAGGGTATATTCAATTATGTAGATTATATTCATTACCTAGCTAGAATGAAAAACATTATGTAGGCTATATTCATTACTAATCACTTTATTTGGTATTTTGATTATGAGGATAAATATAGAGTTGTTGATTTTTTGTCTTAGTTTATATTTGCCTTATTTTTATATTTTGGCATTCTGATTATGAGGATAAATATAGGATTAATAACTCATTAGTGATGAGGATTACTTGACACTAACTATGGATTTACAATTCATTCCTCCATGCCACTTTGATATGCATGCCCCTCAATATTCATTTTGAGATGATTGCTTGTTTATCCATTTATTGTAAAAAAGTTCTCACAAACCCTGCAACCTCTGACCACCATCAGGTGTTGAATCCCATTTGGTATACAGCCCACTGGCAACCTTAAATTCATTTTGTTATTCTTGTTTTTGCAGTCTATTTATCTTTGTATGGTAGTTTAGACATTTGGAACATTCTCTCCTTGATAGATGAACCATTTGTTATCAAGAGACTGTGACGACTTGTCTAATCTATACTTGTTGCCTTTTTTAAATCTGAACCTACACTTCAGACTTAGTTTTTTTGAAAGATTTATATGAAAGTCGTCTTTTGTAAAGACAACTTTCATATAAATTTTTTTGAAAGATTTATATGAAAGTTGTCTTTACAAAAGACGACTTTCATATAAAATTTTTTTGAAAGATTTATATGAAAGTTGTCTTTACAAAAGACAACTTTCATATAAATTTTTTTGAAAGATATATATGAAAGTTGTCTTTTGTAAAGACGACTTTCATATAAATTTTTTTTGAAAGATTTATATGAAAGTTGTCTTTACAAAAGACGACTTTCATATAAATTTTTTTGAAAGATATATATGAAAGATGTCTTTACAAAAGACGACTTTCATATAAATTTTTTTAAAAAAATTATATGAAAGTCTTTACAAAAGTCTTTTGGAAAGACAATGGAATTAAAAATCAAAAGCATCTAATATTAATAGTCAATTAGAAAAGAGAAACTGGCCAAAAATTTCAGAAAAGAGAAACTTCATACAAAACTTTATATGTTATTTTTCATATAAAATATTTTACAATTGCATGTGTTGATGATAACTAATGAGAATGTTTTTGTGTTCATGTATATAGGTGGCGAGGGATTAAATGTAAGAAAAAGGTCCCGACACATGTACTAGAGTCCTATCGTCGTTCGTTTTCCACTATACTTGCCAGTCAGGTAGCGTTTGTAGTTTATTTTATTTCTTTATCTTGATCTTTTTAATAAAATGTTAATGTGTGATGGGTTGTTCATGATTTCTGAAAAATTATCGTCATCTAATATTAATGTGTGATGGATTATTCATGATTTTTGAGAAATTATCGTCATCTAATGCTGGTGTTGTTGTTGTTTTTTTTTATTTTTTCTTTTGTAGATTATCTGGGAGCCATACAAAGAGATTTTAGATGGGCTTCCAGCGTATTGCAAAGCTGGACAAGATATTTGGCGTACCAAGTCACCCCTAGTATGTGGTCATCTGATAGAGTGGCATCTACCCAATCGGGTTCTGCGGCAGTTTGGCATGGAACAAGACATTCCAGGGCCATTTGATACAGAAACTCGATTACACGATGTCGATCTGAGGGGGAAGTCTGACACAGATTGGACTATTGAATGGGCTGATTATATTCAGAAGTGGAACACACGGGCTGAGACTGTTGTGACCCGTCCCTTATTGGAGCAGCCCATTTCATATAGTCATCCGTATATGAGGTGGTATCGTCGTATTACCCGACGTTGTATCAGTAAGGACAGCAGCCAATACGATGAGTTGGTAAGGTTTCTAAAATGAGTATTACGTTATTTTCTTTAGAGTTATCCATAAATATTATGAAGTTGTATACTGACATGTACTTTTTATGTGACAGGCTGATATTTTGGTTAGCCATATCACTACGTGTCCATCTGAAACCCCGGGAAGTGGATTACATCGGGGCCTTGAAATTTTGAACTCGTTGAATAGATTAGCCCCTGCAACATTGGATGGTGCTTCTACATCTGCCCCAGTCGATCCAGCAGATGATGATGATGACACACTATATGGCTACCCGTTTCCTGGTGGACGTATGCGATGTGCACCGCGTGGTCGAGGTGCATCGCGTGGTGGTGGACGTGCCCGAGGTGCACCGCGTGGTGGTGGACGTGCCCGAGGTGCACCGCGTGGTGGTGGACGAGCCCGAGGTGCACCACATGGTGGGGGACATGCCCGAGGTAACAAAGTTTGTTTTAAAACATCTTTTGTTCTTGTTAAAAATCGAAATGATAAAATAATCCTTGGATTATCATTTATTTATCTATTGTGTCCTTTTACAACAGATGAAGATGGTATCAGGACTGCTCCCCCTTTGACTGTCGGTACTGATTTAGAGGATCATCCTGCTGCCCCTGAGTCCACTCCAGCCACCTCTATTCATCCTGCTGCCCCTGAGTCCACTCCAGCCACCCCTATTCATCCTGCTGCCCCTGAGTCCACTCCAGCCACCTCTAGTCATCCCATGGACATCAATATGTCAGAATGTGTTGCGCCCATTGAGCCAAGTACAGAATTTGGCTCTATCGCTACACCATCAGTTCCCATAGCCCATGTTGAGATGACATCCACGGGCCCTAACCAGACTTGTTCACCTCCTTCCTCATCCTTACCCACCACATTAGAAGAACCGCCTTTGGCGGTAGACTTGGTTGGGCAGGTGGATGGGCTTGTTTGGGGTAAACGTAGGCAACGTAGACCAGAGCAAACAGAGGCCCCACAAGTAGATTATCTTCAGCAGCCCTCACAACTAGATCATCCGCAGCAGCCTCAACGTAGGATCCTCCCAAAACGCATAAAGAAACTGAGACCGTGTGGGACATGAACAGTAAGTAATATCTTCTTTTTTTAACCACTCAAGACATGCTTATAACCTTTAAACTCTTATTTACAAATGATGATTGAGATGGGCTCAAGCATAAGTTCTTGGCATTTCCATGTCTTAATTTGTTCTTGTGCTACAAGGTCTGTGTATGTCAATGTTTATAAGATCACCCTATACTTGGTGGATGTCCATGATTAAAATATGTTGTTGTGGTTAATAAAGTATTGGTTTATGTTTGGTACATGATGCCTACTATGATTCTCTTCATTTTTTTTTTCTTTGTTGCCTTCTTTTCTCCATTCCTCTGATACTTTGGTTATTTTATATAGTTCAGAGCTATGTACTGTGGACATGGACATGAGTTTTGTGTTTTGATGCAGAGAGGTTATTCTCTTGTGATTGAGACATTTGGTTAAAATTGAGCTAAATATCAAATGCATTTATTTGGTTACAAATGTTAAGACATTTGTATAAGCATGGGAGACTGAGGCCAGAAGCACAGAGAAAATTTTATTCTAATTTTAAGAGTCAATTGTATTTTTATTGGTCAATTAGATTTTTATTTTAGGTCTTATAATTAATTAGAATAATTATTATTTTATTTAATTTCCTAGAGTCAAAGATATTTTTTTTGATGTGAGAGTCAAAGATATTTTGTAATTCAATAATTGGCTTTCCTTTATCAACTAGAATTAGGGTTTAGTCCTAGTAGTCTATAGAAGCATGCTATTGTGTATTCCTATGGAGATATTTTACAATTTGATTGATTAATAAAAGTTCCTTTGGAATTTTTCCAATGGCCTCTAGCCAACCCTAGGTGTTGATTCCTAGGTTTGTTCTCTCTTGTTTAATGCTAACTCTAAGCAAGTCTAGATGCTAACCCCTAGGTGATCTATCTTTTATTTCGGTTCTTTCAATTTTGTTGTTGCATCCATTTTGGTTTTGTCTTGTATCAAAGACCTCCTTGATAGGATTCCAATGCTGGTTCTATCTTATCTTGAATATTCATGAAAGAGTCATTACACTTAGATATTTATAGGAAATTTACCTCATAGCAGAAAGAGTTTGTGAGAATTTTAATTAACTCAAAAATATCTTATCCATGAATATGTTCGTCTAATTATATTTTTTGTTAATTTTATTGAACAGCTCAAAATACCAATTCCACTAAAAATAGGAAAGAAAATTCACATGATTTTCATTAATGAATTTAATATAAAAACAAGCAAAAGAAGTTAGTTTCACTATTTCTTACAGTTGCCCCATTATTATCATCAGAATGTATGACAATGCACATAAATCTCCTCAGCTCACACTTAAATGCACTTATATGGGCCTTATACACTCAAATCTTGTAAATATATATTTTTTTAATGGTGTTTTTGTTTATCTAGAAGGTTCTTCTCCAATATAATCCAAGCAAGTTAGTTTATTGTCTCATTGAAGCTACTCACTAATTTGTAATTTGCGCTTGCTGCTGGATTGTTTTGCTTGGATATTAGTAGCATCTGCTGATATTTTGACCATCTGCAATTGATTATTTGAGTAATCAAAATTTACTTACAATCTGCATGGAGAAATGGGTGAGTTTCAAATTATAGTAACTAGATTTATACATGTTTTTATATTAATATCTGTGAAAAAGATTGACTCCTCACTTTTCCAAGGAAGACGATCAGAAGAATTTTCTGAAATAGTTTCAAACATTTCTAGACTTCACCATGCAAACATTGCTGAGCTTGTTGGTTATTGTTCAGATCAGGGGCATAACATGTTAATTTATGAGTATTTCAGAAATGGTTCACTTCATGAATTCTTGCACATGTCAGATGACTACAGCAAACCACTAACGTGGAACACCAGAGTCAGAATTGCATTGGGCACAGCCCGAGCTGTTGAGTAAGTCAACATATATACTGCTTTTTGGATAACTTCTATTTTTATTTTGTTCTGTCTAAGCAAACATATCAATTAGTACATGCAATATCCCTTTGTGTATGTGCATGTATGATGTATCAACTCACAGATGCACACAGACACTGTAAATCAATTTATGGTAGAGTAAGATAAATTTATGTGCTACTTGCTGATTCATAAAAGCAATTAATCATCCTTTTTTCTTTTCCCCTTTTCAGTCACAAATCATACATTCCAGTATGACTAGTGAATTTAGCCTTCTAACAATTTAAACACCTATAATTTAAAATTTTAAACTCATGCTAGAATGAATTTTTTTTTCTCAAGTTTGCTTCATATTGCATATTTGTTGTGAATTCAACCCCCTGACTGATTTAGGTTTATGAGGGCATCAAACTCTAAGAACTGACCTAATTCAAACTCCAAACCAGAAAGTAAAGCCAGTGACCATAAGCCTAACAAAAATGAGTTGATCTGAGCAAACTTAGAAACTTCATCTGAGATACTTTGCATTTGATATGGTTAATTTTCACAACGAATCTATCTTATACATTTAATCATGTACATACATTAGAGACATACAGTGAATGTATGTAGTTCTTGCCTCTAGGGTGAGATTGGAGTTCTTGAAAACTTAAACATCACTAGTGTGACCTTTAGTTTTCAATTTGTTAATATTTTACCAAATCAGTGTTAGATACATGTCAAAATTGACATAAAAATTCGTTTTAGCTGAATTTTTCATGATTTGGATTAATCCAATTCACGTTCATAATTATCATGCATATAGTTTATATATATATGGTTATAATATGAGCCTTTTATTTAGTATCAGCCCAAATGGCCTACATGGGATATTTAGTTTGTAGTGAGTATAATTCCAGCGAGTTGGTTAATATAGTTTTGTCAATTTCGTTCCTGCTTTCAAAGCCGGATACAGTTTTTTTTACACTATGACTGCTTCTAGTTTTATTCAATTAATTTTTTGGACACCATTTCTTTGTTCAGGTACCTCCATGAAGTCTGTTCTCCATCGTTAGCTCACAAGAACATCAACTCATCTAATATTTTGCTCGACACTGAACTCAATCCTCGTCTCTCTGACAGTGGTTTGGCTATCTCTCATCAGGTTACTATTTTTTGATTGATGATAGGTCTTATCCTAAACGTGACTTAAATAAGATTTTCTTTGAACTCCGGTTTTATTAAAATTTACCAAGTATAAAAGCAAACCTGCCAAAGGAGTGGGCCATGTACTCACCTTTTTGTTAGTATGCTCTTGAATCTGTGTATAGATAATCAGATCAGTTGTTTATATCATCATTTCCATCAATATTATTGGATTACATGAAACTTGGATAGTTTCTCATGTGATCTTAGTCCAACATACCCCAATCCTCTTTTAATTTGTCTACAGTGAGGACTTAATTATAGACAATAAGGCCTGATTACTATATAGCTAGTATTTTGGGTCCTTGAAATAAGTTCCCTAGTATCATACTCGTACTACTGTGCAGTAATGCAATATCAATAAGGAAAGCAGCACTCGTAGTTATGGTTGTGGAAACATACTGGGGTGTTTAGGCTTTGTAGAAGAGAGTTTTGGGAAATGCAATGAGGCTTTCATATCTGGCTTGGCTCGAAAGAACATATGAAGCCTATAGTCCATTCCAATGACATACATCATTAAAGTTTTGAGTATTTATAAAACTTTAGTAATTATAGTGGTTTCTAATTCGATAATATATAGAACCACTTCAATTTTGGTCACTTTTGATAAAGGTATAAGGATTTGGGTAAAGGTATGTAAATTTATATGGTCTTGTATCTATAGGAACCATTGGATTTAGTGGAGACAAACAAATACTTGAACTTGCTTATATCAATATGAAATTACTTAAATAAGTACTGTTTCTTCTTGTCACACAGTTTTCATGGACAGTCACTAAATGCTGTATTTTTTTGGGGTCATATTTTTGCTTTATGTGCTGATATATATTTAGGTCAAAGTGTAAGTAGAGTTCATAAAGGTCCAAGTGTGGCTATGATGCACAATGTCAATCAATTGATGCTTCATATTAGTATGTTGTGTTGTGAGCTTTCCAAGTTGCCTATATGCTTTAGATGTTCTTTTACACTGAAATGAAACTAAAGTCATTTTTAGATGAAATGCACCATTGTGCCTCTAGGGTTGCTTATGTTGTTTTTTCTCAAAATAACTGCTGCTTGCTTTCTTACATCAAGAAATGCATTTTACTTACTTTACATATTTATTTTATTTATGAAGATTTATGAAGAAGTGTTTTTCTTTCTTTCTTCAGCGTACTAGCCAGAACCTTGGGGTAGGATATAATGCTCCAGAGTGCACAAAACCTTCAGCCTATACACTGAAAAGCGATGTTTACAGTTTCGGAGTGGTCATGCAAGAATTATTGACAGGGCGGATGCCTTTAGACAGGTATGTTACATTGTTGGAGCCTGAATTTCGACCTCCCATGTCAGAGGTGGTGCAAGCATTGGTGCGGTTAGTCCAACGGTCAAGTATGAACATGAGAGATGAACTTGAGGCTTCTCATCGGATGGATGATTATGACTATCAGTGATTTATATTTTGAATATTGTATATACATATGTGTGAGATAGATTCAAGGGAAGGAGAGTCATGTTCTTTTTTGTTTTTGTTTTTCCCCTCATGGATATTTCTGTTAATAGATATATTTTTTTCAGAACTCTTAGAAACTCTAGTTGTTATAATTTGTAAGTTTCTTTCTTTTTAAGAAAGCAGAATATGAGCAATCTGAGAATTGTATCTGTGGAAAAAAGCTGGTACAGGCTGTTAGAAGTTATGGTGGACAAATCCAAAATTGGGAACATTTTGGAAATTGAAAGAGATTTACTCTTTAAGCTATACTCCGATTTCTTTGGTTTTCTAAAAATAAAAATAAAAAATTGCCACATTACGTTTTATGTCCCCTTGATGAAACCTCGGGGCTAATGAAGTTTGCTTTAAATGCTTTTAGATGTCAATCTTCCTTGAGATTATCTATAACACATCGAGATATATACTTCATAGATGCGGTGCAAGGAGATTTGTTTGTTATTATTATTATTATTTTGTACATGATTAATTATGAGGTGAAAAGGAAGCAGATTGAACGTGATTCTGGTGGTCCAGAAGCGTTTCAGAATCAGTAGCTTCTGAGAAGCTTTAAGAAGCATTATGCTTTTAAGTTAAGGCCGCCATATAGAGGTGTTAAAAATCAATCAGTTAGGTTACACGACAGATATGCAATTTTTTTATGACAAACACATCACAAGCTAATGCTCCTAATAAAAGTATAGCTGTGTAATAAGAAAAATAAAACTACTTTCTAAGTATCACAAAAACATCACAAACCTGATTCAGTTTTCCACACTTGCAGTAGCACCAACATAGCCAAATCTTAGATCACAAGATAAATTGACTAAAACATTACTTAGTTTAATTGTGACCTTTACAACATGAAAACAACAAAATAGGAACAAATTTAAAATCTCCAAAGATAAATCTCAAACTTTAATCCCAATGCACAAACCACCTTAAACGGAATCATAAAAATCAAAATGACCCTCCTACAACCTTGTTTGCTGCAGCTCATGATGAAATCATCTAAGCCATCGCACTACATGGATCTCCAACAACCAAATCTTCTACCTAATACAAAAAATGAAATAATTAATGAAGTAGCACAAGATAGAACAAATGAAATGTTATGATTCATTAAAAGAAAATAATTTCATACTGTAATAGAAGGGAAAGTGGCATTGCATATAGTCACTTCATTCTATCCATAACTTTGAATTTGGAAAAGTTATCAGTCTCTAACCACATTTATTATGGACAAAAAAATAACTAAACGAGTATATCACATACCTAGTTTGTACCAGTACCACTTGTCGAACCCGATCTAACATTGGGACATGTTCTACGATTATGTCCTTCCTCCTGACATATTCCACATCTCGGCTTAGGTTGATTCTCTCGCCAATCCATCTCATTCCTTATTCTTGTTGATTTTGGTCGACCTTTTTGGCGAAGCATTGTTGGGTCAGGGCGCAACGTAGGCCCTTCAATAGGCTGCCAATATGGCTCATCTTTCAGGGGCTCAAAAGATCCTGAATAACTGGCTAGTTGTTCAGTTAAAGTATAACAGGAGTCAATATATTGTCTCCTAGCTGAATGTTTTGGTGAGCACAACATGCAATTACATGCGAACAAGGGATCTTCAACATTTGCCATTTCCCACATGTGCATGTTCCCTCCTGCAACTTAATCTGATGAGTGTGGTCACCCCTATACGAACTACCTAGATTAGGACGTGTTCGAACATCAAATACACGTTGGTTACGATCAAAATTCGTTACTTTATGACCCTTTGCCTTCTCCCGATTCCTATGCAATATATCCATGGCATATTTACTGTACACTTCACCAGAACTCAATTGATCTTGAATTTTGACACGACGATCATCGAAATAAGACACAAGTTTGAAAAAAGAGAATTTCACCAATGCAGTTATGGGTAGGCTACGTGCACCTTTCAATACACCATTGAAGCACTCAGACAAATTTGTGGTCATTGCCCCATAACGATGCCCACCATCATGTGAGTATGTCCATTGCTCTTTGGCGATCTCATCCAATCTTTCACCAGCTTCCTCATTGTATCTTCTAATGCAATCCATTGTTGTGTTGAATTTCCGTAGCTGATTAGCACTGCCCGCTCTCATTATCATATTGTACAAATTTCGGTCTTTGTAACGCTGTAAGAAGTTACTAGCTACATGACGAATGCAAAATCTCCAATGTCCATTTGGGGATCGCCAATCATCGATATTTTTATCCATAATGGCACTTTGGATTCCTCCATGCCGGTCTGATATAGTGCAAATACCTTTCCGTTGTGTGACATGGAGCCTGATCAAGCATAAAAACCACTTCCAAGTAGACTCAGACTCATTTTCCACAATTGCAAATGCAAGAGGATAGACCTTGTTATCCGCATCTTGACTCGTTGCTATCAATAACTTCCCCTGATATTTGCCATATAAATGAGTTCCGTCAATACTGATTACTGGCCTACAATGTACGAATCCTGCAATGCAAGGTCCAAACGCCCAAAATACACGCTGAAATCTCTCAGTATTTTTTTCGAAACCATATTTTTTGACGAATTTCACAACTGTAGTTGGATTAGCTTCCTGTAATGCCAACATGAATTTCGGTAAGATCTCATAAGACTGAACCCAATCCCCATATATCCTGGCAATTGCCTTCTGTTTCGCATCCCATAACTTATAGTAAGAAACTTTGACATCGTATTCTTTAACAATTTGGGCATCTAGGGCTGAAATTTTGACACCATGGTTTGCCACTACTTGATTGAGAATTTCTCTTTCAATCAAATTTGAATCCAACATCTTGCCATCTTTACTCACATCAATGTTTGTACATGTGTGAGGACCATTGTATTTAGTGATCTCCCAAAATCCATGCTTCTTGCGTTGGCATGCCCGAAGTTTCCATGAACACTCATTTGTGCAAATAATTCCCCATTGAGTCACGTTTGACTCGTATACTTTATATCTCTGGTTTCGCTCTATGCTGTAAATCTTTGCTGCATACTGCACCTCCGCTTTATCCCTGAATATCAACCCTTTCCTAAACTCCATCTCCTTACTCCAAGTGTATAGAGGTGTTACCACATCATCATATGGAACATTAATATTATCCCAAGTGTTGGCAATAAACGAAGGTGATGGAGCTTCCATTGTAGGTATGTGATGCGTAGAGTCTTGTGCTTGTATATCATCATCAACATTGTCGCAACCATTAACTATTAGTTCACAATCAGAATCTTCATAATCATCACGAACATCATCAATATCATGTAAGGTTTGGCTTGCTATAAACACATCAACAAGATGATCATCTTGTACTCTCTCATCTTGTATTCCCTCACTATTCACTGGGATCACAATCGATGGTACATGCTCTTCATAACGGTTGGGATCACATCCATCCATCAGTGTTGGTGATAAATGCTCATGTCGACTGCTGCTACCCCCACGTTCCTGTAATGGTGTCGGTATATCGCAATATGGTGCTGTGAGGGGTTGGGTAAGAACATTGTAATCTTCTTGTAACTCTTCACCTCTATAACCATCCAAATTTGCATGTTGAACATCTTCACCTTCAGCCCACCCAACACCTAGTAACTGAGGTGTAATAATTACATACAACTCAACACCTTTTAATTGAGGCGTCTCATTTAGCACGTCAAACATGTGATTAACAGCATTGTCGTCATTTATCAACATGGGCATGTAGATAACACGCTGGCTAAGGATTTCCTGAGGACAACGAAAAGTAATAGTAATGACATTGGAATGATGATCCAATTCTAGTGCACTGAATATTTTCCTTCGCAATTTCTTAAAACTTATCCCTTGTTTTACTCGAATAATCTTCATATGCATCCCTTCATACTGAACTCCATAATCACCACCAAAAATTATTTCTCCGTTGTAGCGGATATATACAGTAACTGGAGCCATGATACCTATTTAAATTGTAATTCACAACTTGTTATTGATAACTAAAAAAATTAATATTCGTAAAAAACTTTAATATATCACATATGATGCATTCAACACTTAGGATTTACACAACCCCATTGTTAAAAAAAAATTAAAAACAAAAAACAAAAAAAAAAAAAAAAAAACATTCTTAAATATAAATTTAAGTCACCAAGAAAACATCATTAAATCAAAGGCATTATTTATAAATATATCAAATGCAAACTTACAGAAAGAAGATAAACTCCAGCTAAATCAAGACTTGGAACCACAACAACCAGATCCTGCATGGGAAAGATATCTTTTAAATTTTCAACAAGATATATATATATATATATATATATTTGAAAAGGCTATGGTAATAAAAATTTAAGGAACACACTATCACATATAAAACTTAGTTACCTTAGGAGGCCATTTGGTAAAGGTAAATTTGTAATATCCATTTATTCTTATTTGAAGTACCCAACATTCTTTAGACTCTTCATATATATATATATATATATAAAAAGATGTAAATATAATCATATACATACAATCTCTTAGAAAATTTCTATAGCGATTTCTTTCATAATTATTTTCATTTATTGAACCATTTCACAACATCTCACCAATGTTAAAATACTTTTACTGTTCTTTTCATTGGTCATATTTACAAATGAGGTTTAAAAATGACCACAACAAGAATAAGAAAAAAAAAAATTAGAATAAGTAAAGATTAAATAATGTATTAACTACATCTAAAATAATAGAAGTAAGTTAAAAGATCTAAGTTATTTACCTTGATGTTATCTCTTTGAATATGTAGTGTGAGCAAGATTTGATTGAGTAGGTGAAGGAGAAGTTGAGGGGTTGCTGTGGATGAAAGGAGAGAAATGTAGAAAAGGGGTTGCTGCAAGAAAGGCTGAAAATAGATCTGTTTGAGTTAAAAGTGCTGAAGGCACGGGTTTTTAGAGAAAGTACTGCAATCGTTTCTTCAAGAGACGATTTCAAGCCATTTATTTTTTCTTTTAGAAAACCGGGGACAGAAAACCATGGGCGCGTTTTAGAAGAAAAAAAAAAAAAAAAAAATTTGACTTTGAAAATCGTCTTTGGTAGAGACGATTTCAAGAAAAATTTAAAAATCGTCTCTGCCAAAGACGATTTTGGCCGTTTTAATTTTTTTAACTCTTATTTATATGAGCGTAAAAAAAAAAAAAAAATTATTGACTTTGAAAATCGTCTTTGGTAGAGACGATTTCAAGAAAAAATAAAAATTTGAAAATCGTCTCTGCCAAAGACGATTTTGGGCGTTTTAATTTTTTTAACTGTTATTTATTATATGAGCGTAAAAAAAAAAATTTATTGACTTTGAAAATCGTCTTTAGTAGGGGCGTAAATCTTTGAAAACTCGTATTCGTAAAGTAGGGGCGTAAATCTTTGAAAAATGCAACCTGCAGTCTGTACTCAAAATAGCTCAAGCACGTGAAGGCCTCTGTAGAGACAGGTTAGAGAAGGTACGTGGCTAGCAACAAAGCCATCTAGGGACTGAAATAACATTGATGACATGACAAGGCCTTTCGCAGTCTGCACTCAAAACATTTCAAGCACGTGAAGGCCTCTATAGAGACAAGTTAGAGAGGATACGTGGCTAGCATTGAAATAACATTGATGACATGACAAGGCCTTTTTTCCCTCAGGAACGTTCAAGAAAATTTTTAAGGATTTTGTTAACGCCTTAACGGCAATGGTTAAGATGCTTATATTTTATTAAAATAATAAATAAATAAATAAACTAAAATTATTTTAAAAATTATTTTTATATTATTTAATATTAAAATTTCATTATTTTACTTTAATAAAAATATATTAAATATTTTTTTAATCATTATCATAAAGACATCAATTTATCATATCCAAAATTTAATACCTTACATCTTCTCACAACTATTTTACTTTTTTTTTTAAAAAAAAAAAAAAACTATTTTACTTTTTCATTTTTTATTTACAAATTTTAACCTTTTTTTAATGATTGAAATTAAAATCAAATTATTAATTTTGACACGACGATCATCGAAATAAGACAAAGTTTGAAAAAAGAGAATTTCACCAATGAGTTATGGGTAGGCTACGTCCACCTTTCAATACACCATTGAAGCACTCAGACAAATTTGTGGTCAAGATTTGAATATGTAGTGTGAGCAAGATTTGATTGAATAGGTGAAGGAGAAGTTGAGGGGTTGCTGCGGATGAAAGGAGAGAAATGTAGAAAAGGGGTTGCTGCAAGAAAGGCTGAAAATAGATCTGTTTGAGTTAAAAGTGCTGAACGCACGGGTTTTTAGAGAAAGTATTGTTCTTTTAGAAAACCAGGGACAGAAAACCATGGGCGCGTTTTAGAAGAAAAACAAAAAAAAAAAAATTTGACTTTGAAAATCGTCTTTGGTAGAGACGATTTCAAGAAAAAATAAAAATTTGAAAATCGTCTCTGCCAAAGACGATTTTGGGCGTTTTAATTTTTTTTAACTCTTATTTATATGAGCGTAAAAAAAAAAAAAAAAAATTATTGACTTTGAAAATCGTCTTTAGTAGAGACGATTTCAAGAAAAAATAAAAATTTCAAAATCGTCTCTGCCAAAGACGAAATTGAAGTGTTCCAATTTTACTTTTATATGGGTGGTCCAATTACAGGGCCTTGCATGTACAAAGCAAACGAAATTGCTTGTTATCAAAAAAAAGCAAACGAAATTGCTTTTATATGAGCGTAAAAAAAAAAAAAAAAAAAAAAAAAATTGACTTTGAAAATCGTCTTTGGTAGAGACGATTTCAAGAAAAAATAAAAATTTGAAAATCGTCTCTGCCAAAGACGATTTTGGGTGTTTTAATTTTTTTTAACTCTTATTTATATGAGCGTAAAAAAAAAAAAAAAAAAAAAAAATTGACTTGAAAATCGTCTTTGGTAGAGACGATTTCAAGAAAAAATAAATATTTGAAAATCGTCTCTGCCAAAGACGATTTTGGGTGTTTTAATTTTTTTTTAACTCTTATTTATATGAGCGTAAAAAAAAAAAAAAAAAAAAAAAAATTTGACTTTGAAAATCGTCTTTGGTAGAGACGACTTCAAGATAAAATAAAAATAGTAAAATCGTCTCTGCCAAAGACGATTTTCAAAGTCATTTTTTTTTTAAGAGTTAAAAAAAAACATGATTTTAAATTTGTCTTTTGAAGAGACATTTCATATACAAATTTTATTTTATTTTTTCTTCTAAAACGCGCCCATGGTTTTCTGCCCCTGGTTTTCTACAAAAAAAAAAATAAATGGCTTGAAAATCATCTCTATGATTTCAGTACTTTCTCTTAAATCCCGTGCCTTCAGCACTTTTAACTCAAACAAATGTACTTCCAGCATTTCTTGCAGCAACCCTTTTTCTGCATTTCTCTCCTCCATTCGCAGCAACCCCTCAATTTCTTTTTCACCAATTCAATCAAATCTTGCTTACACTACATTGATTCGAAGAGATATCATCAATATGTAAGTAAATAACTTAGATCTTCCAACTTACTTCTATTATTTTAGATGTAGTTAATACATTATTTAGTGTTTACTTATTCTAATTTTTTTTTCTTATTACTACCTTGTTAGAGGGTGAATACTAACTTTTCTTAAGTTGTTTTTTTCATTTCTGTTTATATTTACTATCACTTTTCTACAGTTAATTTTTTTATTTTTTTTGAGTAATATGGTAATAAAGTTGTAATAGACATGAAATGGCCTAATTTGCTCAACTATATTCCTCGATAATTAAAAAACATGAAAAAATAAAAATAAAAAAGTATATTCTTTGATGAAATGGTGTGTACTAAAATGACTAAAATCAAACGTTTGTTCCTCACGTTTATATAATGCATGTTAACCCTCCACATTCTTTGCACATTCACTTCTCTAGAAATTCAGGAATTACAATGGCAAGCAACAATTGGATTTTACCTCGTTTTGCTGATAACTATGTAAGGGAGAAATATACCGACAGAAGAGAATATTACGCAGGTTTAAGGCGTGAGTGGGAATATCGCTACAATGAATCCAACACATTATACACCGATCTTGTAGTACTTGGAGCACCTCTTCCTGATCGTGTTTCACTAACCATGCCAAGGAGTAATGTGGTCAACTATGAGAAAGTAGTGAAACAAATTCGCAAGGAGAACAATCTTATGTTACTACGTCGTTGTCGTTATTACATGCTACAGCTTGCAGAAGAGATGGCTACAGCCACACAAAGAGAACTCACTCCAAATGAGCGCAACAATGTCTTAAGTTACGAGGAGTATTTATCTGATGGTTAAGTACATCTAAGATGGGGTTTAAAGACTCTAGTGTTTGCCTTCATTATGTTAATGCATTGTAATATTTGTTTATGCTTTGTAATTTTATGCATTAACATATTATAATATTCGTGTATGTCTTTTATTTGAGGTTTAAAAATGGTAGTTGCAAAATTGCATTGCTATCCTTGATGTATGTTTTATGTATTGTGATATTATGTAATCGTACATTATTTACGTTATTGATGATTACTTCATGGCAAACCAAAGTATAACTACTATTTAAAATTCAATTATAAATATGTGATACAAATTGTATTACAAGTACTCACAAATAATATTACATGAACTATCATAAATGGCAATCCAAAGTACTACTATTTAAAATTCAATTATAAATATGTGATACAAATTGCATTACAAGTACTCACAAATGATATTACATGAACTATCATAATGTCATTAAATATGCATTATATTTTGTCATTCTTCATCTGACATATCCACGTCAGAAAGATTCTCTTTTTGGGAAAGACACCATTCCATGTTTCGTGCTTCTTGATAATCACCATACATGCGTAATTCACGAATTCGAACTTGTAAGCCGTAGCGGTTTAAACGTATCAACATTCGGTTATTCTCCTCTCGAATACGATTTAATGCCATGCGAAGTCTATGTATACTATCTCTTTGCATGTTAGTTGCAACTCGATGAGGCACCGCTAATCCATGTCTAATCATTTGATTGTACAAGTCTTCTGATTGAGTTACCATAAATGACCATTCTTGCGTCATTGTATTTAACACTTGTCCACTATCTCGCAAGTTCGGATCCATGGGATATCGGAACTCATCTTCACCTGCCCAATGACGTCCCATTGCTCTGAAGATATCACCGGGAGTGTAATTCATAATTGATATTGGATGGTAACCAACCTACATTAGTATGAGAAGTCGTATTACGGTGGAATGACATAATTGTAGAACACAGATTATCTTGAGAATTGTCACGTGACTCAATGATATGACAAGTCAAGCATGTTTATGACAGTACAAAATCCTAGAGGAGATTCATGTATGTTTAAGGATATATTGAAATTGTTTCTTTTTATATCCAATAAAATATTTACTATTACACTGTTTGCAGAAATTATCTACAAGATTAACTGAGATTGGTATTTTCTCTTAAATCCTTGAGTAACAATTGTGTTTTGCAAGAGTATCTCCAAAACGATATGTTGTCAACTTAGAGATATACATAGATTATACCCAAAATATTAAATTACCTGGTTGAAAACTCCGAAGTTCCAACAGATTTTTCATAATTTAGCTTCTTTGAAGGATTCGTGATTTGTTGGAGGCAACTTTGTGAAGGGTTGGTATTAAAAATTTCTTAAATAAACCTTTCAACGAATAGACATTCAATTCGAAACAATTTAGATATATGGCCTTATTATATTTTGAGCACTATAATATATAAAACTCATTAAATCATCCAAGTTTTACACCTTTTCAACTTATAATTTAGCTATTTATTTTAGTCAACTTGCAATACTCCATAGTCAGTGCTTATATAGTTATAATCTGTACTCATTTGTAACTATAAATATTTCAAGCCATTAGGCATAAGTTAAGGCCCTGATAATGGTTGTAAAAATTGCATGGGACACCCGTAGGCCACAGTTGACCAAAACCAGTGGTCGATTTTACAACAAAACAACAAAAATAAAAGTTATAAACAATTGCTTGTTGGAAGCACCCAAACAAGTTTTATTTGATTGCCAACAATAAGCTCCTAAACCATCCTAAGATCAAACCATTTAGTAACATAAACACGTATTAAAACTGTAGTACAAAACTCCCATTTGCAACCAAGAGGCAAATTTGATAACATGAGTTGACTCAGAAGCAACATGCACTACATGCAACGTTTTGCAATCCTCTTAATAACAGTATAAAATAAAAACAAAATGGCATTTTTCTAAAATCTTGTGCATATGTTCTAGATAGGCACAACTAATTGAACTTTAGTCTGATATATTTATTAGGGAACAAAGTATAGCATTTTAGATATTTTTATTCACAAAGAAAAAACACTTAAAAAACAAAAATATTGGATTACTATCTTTCTCTTACCATCAGCTAGTTACGTCCCATACTAGAAGTGGCAAAATTATATAAAAGTTATGCAAGTTTAATAACTAAATGCATGTTACACCAAAAGGATGGACTGGAAATTTTAAAAGCAACAATTGTGATATTTTTTGAAGTCTGCAATAAAATCTGTTGTAGGCATTTTACACTATAAATATTTCAAATTATCCGTTATTTGGTTGCAAATGGGAGTAATACTAATTTTTAAGTATAACAAATTAAAATTGTAAAAAACAAAACCAAAACCAAGTTAGAAAAAACAAAGTCTACTGACATGTTATATTCTATACAAAGCATGCCATCACCTAAGTTTAGGAAAATCTATATGTTCTTTTCTTGTTTGGAACAAAAGTTCATTTTCTAAACTAATTATATGCCCCTAGGCTCTTGAGGAAACTATGCAATGTGGACTAAAAATTATATGGTCAAAAGTTGGGATCACAGCTGCCAGCAAGTATATAGAACCAAAAAAAAAAAAAGTTTACAAGACCACACGAAAATCAACAGTTATAGAGAAAAAAAACAATGCACAAGTCCCTATGTCAATATGGCATCAAATCTCACAGCTGCCAGCAAGTATACAGAACCAAAAAAAAAAAAGTTTACAAGACCACACGAAAATCAACAGTTATGGAGAAAAAAACAATGCACAAGTTCCTATCTCAATATGGCATCAGATCAGCACATGGCAAGGACTAAAAAGTAAAAAGTGCTTTATGGTTTAAACTTTGGTAAAAACTAAAGAGTAGACTACTGTTCTTCTTTTTACTCTCTTTTTTCTTCTGCTGCCTTTTGCAGTTTTACTAAGTAATAGCTACAGAAAACATGGAGAGCAACAAGATATTGAGCAACTGAATTAAAGATAAACCCCAACTTTAGTAACAACTGAATTAAAAAGACCCAAAATAAAAATTATAAACCCTAAATCGGTACCAGTAATAATGGGGTTCGGGTTTTGGAATTTACCGGTGAAAGTGGTGATGGAGCGGCCTGAGATGGAGAGTGAGCGAGAGAGAGAGAGAGACACGGTCTGAGATGGAGAGTGAGCCGGAGAGAGACGCCGTCTGTGATGGAGTGAGCAAGAGAGAGACGAGGCTAAGGAGATAGAGAGTGAGAGAGAGACAAAAGACAAAGTTTGTTCGGGTGATATTCTAAAATTTCAAATCCAAGTGTCTTTGTGAAAGACGACTTGAGAAAACTTGGGAAAGTAAGTTTGGGAAAAAGATGTAAAAATAAAAAATAAAATAAAATAAAAAAGCACCAAAATCGTCTCTTGTAGAGACGATTTCACAATTTTTTTAAATCAAATATGTTCAAAAGGCAAAAAAATTAAAAAGGCCCAAAATCGTCTCTACAAGAGACGATTTTTGAAATTTTTTTTTTTTTTTTTAATTTTTAAACAGATATTTAAAGTGGCATAAAAATAAAAAAATTTGTGAAAATCGTCTCTGGAAGAAACGATTTTCAATTTTTTTTTTTTTAAATTTTAAATGAAATATGTTGTAAAGTGTAAAAATTAAAAAAGCACAAAAATCGTCTCTACAAGAGACGATTTTCACAAATTTTTTTTTTTTAAATTTTTAAATAGATATTTAAAATGGCGTAAAAATTAAAATAAAAATAAAAAAATTCAAGAAAATCGTCTTTGGAAGAGACGATTTTCAATTTTTTTTTTTTTAATTTTAAATGAAATATGTTAAAAAAAAATTAAAAAAGGACAAAAATCGTCTCTACAAGAGACGATTTTCACAAATTTTTTTTTTTTTAATTTTTAAATAGATATTTAAAATGGCGTAAAAATTAAAATAAAAATAAAAAAATTCAAGAAAATCGTCTTTGGAAGAGACGATTTTCAAAAAAATTCAAGAAAATTGTCTTTTAGTAAAAATTAAAAAAGGACAAAAATCGTCTCTTGTAGAGACGATTTTCACAAATTTTTTTTTTAAAAAAATTTTTAAATAGATATTTAAAATGGCGTAAAAATTAAAATAAATTAAAAAAATTCAAGAAAATCGTCTTTGGAAGAGACGATTTTCAATTTTTTTTTTTTTTTTAATTTTAAATGAAATATGTTAAAAAGGTGCAAAAATTAAAAAAGGACCAAAATCGTCTCTAGAAGAGACGATTTTTACAATTTTTTTTTTTTTTTAATTTTTAAACATATATTTAAAAGGCGTAAAAATAAAAAAATAATAATAAAAAATTCAAGAAAATCGTCTCTTCCAAAGACGATTTTCAAAAGTACCCTAACTTTTGATATAACTTTGAAACTACCCTATTTGGTTATATAACTTAAAAAAAGGCGTTATTGGGCTAAAAAACCCGAAGCTTGAATTACCCAGTAATGGGTCTTCTTTGAAGGCAGATTAACGTTCCATGCATTTTTAAAAATTGCACTTAGCCCAAGGTTACTTACAAGACGAAAATTTCTAGATTTTTTTGCAAAATTTAGGTTTCAAAAATTAAAGCTTAAAACTCCAAACCAACCACGAATGGAGTCCCAATTTTCACAGGCAGGACATGAAAAATTGACATTTGTACTCTTAAGAAAATCCATTTAGAAATCAAGACTTTTTAAGAATTTATTTGCACTTATATACCAAGTCATATCATTTTATACTATTATAGGATTTCAAAATTAAAATTTAACCATTTTGAACTGCAGGAATGAGACTAAGTTCTACTATTCCTTTGATCTCTCAAAATCTGTATTATTCAAGTTTTTCTTTTCCTAATTATTTATATGACAAAAACTTTTCAAGCCCCGTCTAACTCAATCCCAGATTGACATGAATAATATAAATTTTGTAAGATTCACGAGTAAATTTATATACACGATATATTTCACATAATTTTTCATCATCTATTTTATGAATTTTGTAAGGTAAATATTATAATCAGGATTCACGAGTAAATTTATATACACAATATATTTCACACAATTTTTCATCATCTTAACAAGTTTCTTTCAGCAGAACACCTAAGATGTTTTCTAAATTTTATTATTGTTATAAAATCACGTATACCATTTTAATATTCATGTAAAGACAAATACCTCATGCCTTTGCTTAAGGAACAAGGGACTCCAATGGTGTATCAAATATAAATACCTTTTCTTCCTTGAAAATTGGTCACTTAACTGAGACGTGTGAAATAACTTACAATCTTGATCTAGTTTGATATAGACAGAAAATAAATAAAAAAATAATGGAAGACCTAAATCTTACCAGCATTATGAACCATCTGCCTTTGAATTGGACTTGTGTGTAAAAACCAAAAAGGACTTTAAGACATTATTTATTAGAAACAGCACAAATGTTTGTAAAGTGAAGAGCGTATATCATCACCTCCACTTCATGTGGGCAAAAGAGAAAGGCCGGTTTGAGTTTTGACTCTTTGTTAGGCTTTCGGCCTACCCTTTGATGGCCGCTTTCGAAGTCTGTTCAATAATTTTTGACCAAAAGTACAAAAGAAAGAAACCAAATAAGAATAAAATAGAGATAGCATAGTAGCTAATAGTTGCATTGGGCTTGGGACTCTAAATCTGTTGGTCAAAGAAATACCATAATCCAGGGCTCCTTGTGGATCGTTGGTTGTGTAGATCAATGATTCAATGTGCTGTTTTATTTATTTATTTATTGTACTTTTCTTTAAAATAAAAACAAATAAATCTTTGTTTTTAAGCTACTTTAGTTGGGGGTTTAACTTTAAATTGATTGGGGTCTAAATTGACATGATTTAAAAAGTCCAATGTTTTTTTTTTATTTGTAACAGTCTTAGACTTTAAGGTTTAATTTGAAAATTTTGAAATTATAAAATTTAATTTAAAACCACCCTAGAGTATAGGGTTTGAAATGTAATTTAACCAATATTTATTTCTCAGCTTCATTAACATGTCCATTTCTAGATATTCATCAACATACGAGGAATATTAAGTGTTAACTTTAGTAAGAAAATGAATTATTACAAATTTGATGATACAATTAAAAGCTAAAAAAAAACAAAAACAAATTTGAAGCCTTATAGTTATATACTTCCTAATACAATCAGGAAAAAGAGGTAATTATTTGAAGCTTTTACAACCATTTTTTGGTTTAAAAAATAATAATTAACACAATACCAGCAAGTTCTGTAACAGTAATACAAATCAGGCATCTTTAAGCCAGCAAATAACAGATCCAAACTACATCTTAGCATAATGTAACACTGTCCGTCCTTGTTTCTTTTTTCCACCCCTTTTGGATTTGAGGATTTAAAACCAAAGGGATTTGAAGAATTTTTTATAGTATAAATTGCTTGATATAATTAATGATGATTTGATCCTTGGAGATTTTGTTCAAACAAAATGCTTGTGATATTATAGATTTGAAACAACTTCTTACACCTAATCATTTTAGGGATTGACTGTATTAATAAATCTCAAACTCAAACCAATCCCATAAGTAAAAGAAATTGTTATGTCATACTATATTCAAGTATCCAAATCCTTCACCTTAAATATCTCTATCTAAATTCTAAACACACCATTGGGAAATAAAAGCTTGATGTATAATAATCTCTTTCATATTTCTTCACTAAAAGGGAACCTTTCATCATATAAAGAGACATAAAGAGATGTTGCAATCTCTGTACAGATTCTGGTTAGCAGCTCAAAAAGAAAAAAAGAAAAAAAGAAATAAAAAACAGAACCTAGAACAGAAGATTCACCTACTGACCTATAGCAGATCGGACACATGATGTTACAGTACAACATAAAAACTTCAACATCGAAATGGTACAATTACCTGAGAAGATGGCAATTCTATAGAAAGACCTAATGACCAGCCAATCACAAGTCAAGATTGTCTTGTAGCTTCCATTTTCAGTAAGAGATCTTTAATATCTGCTTGCATTCTCAACTTCATATCAGAGTACTCTCGATGTGCTCTCTCTAGAGCCTGGACTTCTTCAATTTTTTGTTTACGCGTTTCTTCAGCCTCAGCCAAACGCAATTTTGCAATTCGACTTACATACTCCTCTTCACTTTTTTCCTTCTTTGCAATGGCAATGCGCTTCAGGCCCTCGGCATCTCTTCTTGCCTCATCAGCACGTGCTTGGAACATTTTAGCCTCTGCCTCTTTGACTCTCACAAGACTCTCCAATTCATCAAAGACGGGCTCCTTTTGAATACTTGTCTGCAACTCGGTCTCCAAATTGCGTTTATCACTCTGGTCATAACTGAATCTAGGAAATATACTAGCTGCCCTTTCCAACTGAGGGGCCTTCTCTGAATAAACAGACTTTAGCCAAGTGGGATCCTGGCTTGGCCCAGCAATCCCATTGCTTTCTTTACCTTGTTCCTTGCCAGATGATATTGGTGTCTTGCCTAACTTGGGAGTATCGGCTTCTGCAATAACAGTAAAGAATGTAAATTATAACCTCGTGGTTCAGCTTGAGACCTCAACAGAGTGATATATAGAAAAGAAGAAAACACTGCAATATATTCATTTGATGGCACTAAGCCATGCAAATATTGCAGTTGCAAGCCACTGTAAAGAATAGCTTACTAGTTTCCGACACAACTTATATCACAAAATTCAAATGCTAAGAACCACACTCAACATAAGCAAGCAAAACACTAATGCCTGAGTTAAATACAAAAACTACGGAAAGCAGATCAAAATTGCAGTCTCGGTTGCTCAGCAACATATTCTGTCTTACATAAAATAATCAGTTCCTAAAGTCTACTTCATATGGAATTTCTGGGTTGCCCAAAGATTGATATGATTTACACTTATAGAGAAAAGGTTTTGGACTAGAGATGCTTTATTGTTTATTGAATTCAGAAATTGCTCGATTCTGCTTTACAACATCACTACATTATCACATACTTCACAAATATAATTACAGAAACTAATAGCAAGACATTATCAAAATAATTCAGATATCCCCTATAATACATCATACATATATTGTAAATCATGCAGATCAGGCAGTATACACATATTTATGATAGAAGAAACAAAAAAGCATGATGATAAATAAGCAGTTGGCACTTTTTTCTTACAAACATTTACTCCATCTAAAAGAACTTTTAAGCACCAAAATAATTAGTTTTCCTTCAAACTCATTAGCTTTCTTTTACTGGTATAATGTGAATACCTAAGTTATCTCAAATCATTTCCTAATGAATGTAAATTATAGACAAGAAGCATAAGTGATCCCAAATCATGTCATATTGTACAGTTAATCCATGAAACAGGTCAAAAATCTCAAATAAATATGTCCATGACAAGTTTCAAAGTAAACATGATCCCATAATCATCCATGGAAGAAAATAATGCAATACCAAATATAAAGAACTCATATTACCAACAGAGTTGTAAAGGACTTACCACGAAGGAAAGCCAAGATATGACTGCAAACCTCTGGAAGGTCAGACTTATTTGCCAATCGTGCCAGCATCTGATCAGCAATTTCATGAAGTCGCCTCCCTCTCATGTCCTTGCTTTCACAAAAAATCCTCTTCACATAATCGAGTTCTCTGGAAAGAGTTTCGACTGTCCATTCCTTTGCAAAAGTTTGAAAAACCTCATTCACAAAGCCAAACAACTCTGAAGGATGATCACAGGCAACACAATGGAACTGCATCTCAGTCATCTCAGTCATCCCATAAACCCCTTTTGCACTAATTCCATTCATAATATAAGATTTTCGTAATGCACAATCCGTATGGCACCAATGAAGACAAACATCACAACCAACCCAACTACATGTCTTAGATGCCATGTCAAACTTTGAGCACACAAGACACATACAAGCACTGCAAAAACCATTCTTCTGTCCACAAACCTTGCAGTCACATTCATCCACAGGCAAAGAATTCTTACAGGCAAGATTTCTGCATTTTAAGTTGAGAAAAACCTCCCCCAAATGGGTAGATGTAACACTGTTATCTTGATGAAGATAATCTGGAAGACCAGTTCTCAAAGCGACCAAGATTTCCAATTGAGCCCGATGGGATTTCAGCAGCGCCTCCAAGGTTATGTCAGACCTGTTCTGCAGTGCTTTCTGAACTGCAAACAGAGGTGCTCGCTTATCAACACTCAACATGATATCGTTGATGCTCTCTTTCAGACGCACTATGGCCTGTGATGTCATTTCATGAAATTTCCTAGCCATTACATGTATCGGTTCTTCAATTATCCTGGCAATGATTTTCTCAACATATTCAGCTCCACCACTACCCTGTTCATGCTCCTTCTGGCTACTACTCCTATATAAACTACCACTACTCTTTTCCTTCATTCTCCGCTTCTTCTCAAAACTATAATTCGATCCGATATCATGAGACCCTACACTCTGCGAAGGTGATCTAACATCATCGTTGTGCCTTGACTGTCCTGACAACTGCCTATGAAAACTCAACTGCCTCTCTAGTCCATTGCCTATTTTAGAGCTTCCTTCTAAAACCCTATGTTGTTGTCCTTGCACAGCTTGACCATTCGAACTGCCCTGTAATACTTGAGAATGATTAAGAGAGCCGTTTCCATTCATCAAGCTTCTCTGATACAGGGAAATATCTTTCTGCTTAAACTCGTTCTGCGACTGTCCCTGCCAAGCTCCCTGAGAAGCTTGATCGATTCCCTGAAATATGGGGCGGCTGCCAACCGATTGTTCAAAGTTGTCCATTGAAGTTTGCGTCAGAGAACAGCTCGGGTTGTGGAAAAACGACTGAGAACCTGAAAAAGACATTGATGCAGTAAATCCATCCGAGTTAGTGCGAAACGTACTCAAGGACTGAACACTCCTTGCTTGACTAGGTGAACCAGGAGCTTGACTTGAATCATGAGCAGCACCAATCGGTAACAAAACATTCGGTAAACTTAGCGAAAGATCAAACGGCTCCAACACCAGCTTCTCTTCCTTCTGCTTACTAACACCGGATCGATCATCCTTCTCCTCCCTTCTAACAGGAGAGCTAGTAAACAAATCAAACCCCCGAGTACTCGGTCCTTCCATATCATCACTATCCCTGCAAGTTTCGTACTCCCTCGATTCCCTCTCAATCCATACACCATCTTCAGCAGAATCCGCAACATGGGTCGGTTCAATAGACACACTCTTCCCTTTATCCTTGAAATTCTGACTCAAACCCTCCTCTCTTTCTCTCCCCAAATTCACTTCATCCCCTCCATTTACTTTCCCAACTTCCTTATTCAACTCTGGCATTCCCACTTCCATTTCCACATCCTCCGCCTTGGCTTCGAGATCTATACTTAGACCCTTGTCTTGTTTACCACACTCCTCTTCAAACTTCAAAGACTTGTCATCAACAACCCTATCATTCTTTCCTTCCTCCTCAACACATTCCCCATCTTCCTTCACACACTCTTCCTTATCATCACCACCACAACCATCATCATTCACTGCCTCATCCCCGCTCCCACCACCCGATTCATCAACTGAATTGGGTTCACTATCTTCGACTCTATCAACCTCTTTCCCCACATCATTCACCTCACTAACACCCTCCATATTTTGCACCTCTATCTCATCTTCTTTACTCAATACTTCAGCTCCGTCCTCCTTATTCTCGTGAACTCTTCCTGATTCGGTTTCCGCCTCGACTTTGAGATCCGATTCCGGTTCTCGTTCCGGTTCTCGCTCAGGCTCTGCTTCCGGTTCAGGCTCAGGTTCTGGTTCTGGTTCTGGTTCCGGCTCAAGCTCTCCTTCCTCCATTTCGCTACTACTTCCACTCTCAACTTGAGCCTCCTCCTCACTCTTCTTCACCATCTCCACATCCACACTCCTCGATTGCTCGCTCGCACCGGATTCTCTCGACCAACTCGGAGACTTCGATTTTGATTTCGACTTATTCGAATTCTCCTCCTTTGTTGCCGTCACCACCGTCCTCGAATCCGCTCTCGCCATGGTTCGTAACGGTGACGAACCAGAATTGGAAACCGTAGTAGCTGCCACAGTCGCCGTTGCTGCCGAAGCGGAAACCCTATTCATCCTCTCGCTCACTGCCGACACCGAATCCCTGGACCACGACGGTGACTTCACGTCCCTCAATCCAATTCTACTCCGCTCCTCCGAATCCTTATTCCCATTGTTGTTGTTGCTACCAAATCGCCGCCATGACGACACGCTCCCTTCCCGTCGAGACCGATCCGAAGCCGAAGACGACCGCTCCGATCTGAAGCCCTTCGGAAACTCCCTCCTCGAAGCAGACAACGACAAAGACGTCGACGAGCCACCGCAGAAACTCTCCGACCGGTGCATCAAATTACGATCGTAACCTCCACCTCCACCTCCACCACCACCACCTCCTCTACTCTCTCCACTGTACCGATCGAATCCCTTCCTCCGATCAAAACCTTCAAAATCATGCTCTGATCTCTTCCGCACCACCCTCGGCCCCTCGCGATCGTCATCACCGGAAGCTCCAGCACCAGCAGATCGATCCCGGTCGTACCGAGACGAAGCCGACGACGAAGACATCAAACCACCCTTCCGTACATTCTCCGACTTGTAGTAGAAGCTACTCCGGTACTGCTGCGACGAAGAAGAACGGTTCGGGTTCGGATTCGAATTCGGATTCGGATCTTTACACTTGTCTCCATACGAATCGAGATCTTCGCTAGACCTCAACCTCTTCATTTTCCTCCTCCGTCAGAAATTCTTCGCTTTTTCTTTGCCCAAAAACTCATGCAATATTTACAACCCCTGCCCCTCCCTCTCAATCCTCTAGGGTTTGGCTTCTGTTTCTAATTAAAAATAACCTCGTTTCTCCTTATGCCCAAAGTTGACGTGGTAATTACGGGAGTGCCATAATAGTCATAGGGCTGTTTGGGGTACGCCGGAGATGGAGGTGAGGAGGGTGTAATTGTAAGGATTTGGTAAGGGCATAATGGGAAATGGGGAAAATGATTTGAAAAAGGAAGGTGAAGAAGGTGGTGGATGTGTTTGGGTTTTTGAGCTGAGTCAACGCAGTTTAACTACTGAGAGAAAAATAAAGAGAGAGTTGGATACGCAATGTGCGTGGAAAGCATAACAAAAGTGTGTGAAATATTGGGGTGTTGGGGGTGCGTAATGCGCTCAGGGGCGTATTATAGTTGAAGGGGGGGTTAAATGGTGGAGAGAGGGTTTCGGTGGTGGGTTTGGGTTGAGTGCAGTAGAGGTCATTGTAAGTGTGTTTGGTGGACCACTCACATCCATTTTAACTCTTTTCTTCTTCTTTTTTAAGTTTGAAGGACAAGATTAATTTCTTAATTTTTAGTCTCGATAGTGATTTCATGTGAAAATAATTGTTGGCATGCTTATTACTTGGCAGATTAATTAATTATGAAAAATAAATACTATATAAGAGAAAAATCAAATTATACACAGATGTGTTTACAACTTTAAATCATTTAAAGCGTGTGTATTATTGTTTAAAGATTGAGATTTTAATATCGCACTCCTTAACCAAATTTATTGATTTATTATGAGTTGTGATGTATATTTTGTTCAGTATACACATGTGAAAGTTTATACGGAAAAAAAAGTAAAGATGTTGAAGAATTAATATAATATAACTGGGTCCTAATCCATAGGCTTAAACTTTTGGGTAAAATAGTGTAAAAAAAAAACTCCCCAAAGTATTATCTCCCCAACATATTTTTTTGAATAAATAAATATGTTTATCAATAACTCACTAGAACACATTTGCGCACAAATTTAAATGAGTAATTATTCAGTACTAATAATTTTCTCAAATTTAAAATGATTGTATGTACTTTTATTAACTTGTATTTTAGAGGGAATTTTGGCTTGTATTTTGTACTCTAGTACATTAGATGCAATAATAGATGCAACAATACATGTCACTCTCGTATCCCGTATAATATATTAAAGAACTTAACGGAAGCTTTCCTCCCCCATAAGGTACCCTTAACAAATTAGATTGTATTAATAAAATAAAAAATCTAATTAGATTGTAGGACATTGTCCTAGATATATAAGATGAGTCCATATCATATAGGACATTGTCACGTTGTTGCATGTCTTTTATGCTTAGACACACGTGGGTCTCATTAATTATATGCTATTTCAGTTCTCACAAATTAACAATATAACAATATGTATGATATTGTAGTGTTGGACTGTTGGTGATGTTTACTCTACAGTCTACTCAACATGCGTCTTATGATGATTAATTGGTCAATTAGTCACACACTCACACCATTGACTGTAACATTTTCCTTAAGTTAGGCCAGTTTTTAAACCACCAAGTGCATGCATATTCAATTTTTCAATTACTCTAAAGAACTCTTTTGATTAATTTTTTATGTAGTGGAGAATTAACTAATTCAAGAATGTAGCTTTTGTAATTTGTAAAGTTAGTAGCTTGTATGGACTTCGTTTTGAATGAGATTAATACAAAAATCAGATTATCAGTCCAAGTCAACATATTAT
The DNA here is from genome assembly GCA_907173295.1 of Fagus sylvatica. NCBI lineage: Eukaryota > Viridiplantae > Streptophyta > Magnoliopsida > Fagales > Fagaceae > Fagus > Fagus sylvatica. The sequence goes on from OU015762.1 coordinate 4,376,914, forward strand.
TTGATTTCTTCACTTCTATCATTGTAATTTTTAATTTGGGCAAACAAATTGGTGATGGTTTAATGTAAAAGCATTCACTTTTCTACAAGAGAACTCATCAATGACACCAAACTACAAAATTCTTGTCTAAACTTTCATTTTTATATACATTAAATAAGTTAGAACTCTCTCTCCATGGTCATTGATTTCTTTTAAAACAAAACAAAAAAAACTAAATGGTATATGAGTTAGATGTAATTATTTGAATGATTTGAAATAATGAAATATAATTTTGTGAGTGGAATATAGTTAAGACTTAAGAGGCAAACAAATATTAAGGAAGTAATTTTTTTTCTTTATTAAAAGTTTGTTAATGCATTATATAGAGCACTCTTTTCCTAAAATGAATATAAAACCCTCCCACTGTGGTTGTGTATCTCTATTGCTTATTAGAGATTAGACCCATTAGGAAGTGTAGCACATTATTTTTGTTAATGTAATTATCAATGAAATGGACAATATTTTTATTAATGAATAAGAATCCAAAAGTTTTCCATAAGCATCAAGGTGAAAATCACCATGCATCACAAATCCACCTTTGTCAATAGCTTCTTTAATAATAATTTGACAATGAAGAAGAGAAGACTTTATTCACAAAACAAAAAGTATAACACTCCAATATACACTAA
>OU015762.1:4377681-4487660 GCA_907173295.1 Fagus sylvatica
AGAGAAAAAGTGCGAAAAGGGAATCGGTGAGGATTGGCCCAAGATCGCTCACGTCACTGATTATTCCAATGAGGTGTATCTTTGGGAATAGGATTAACATCTTGTTGCAGTGCCCATATGCTTCCCCTTTCTAAGGTACATTCTCTAATCCTAGTCCTCCGAAGGCAATCAAAAACCATTCTTTATTTATTTATATTTTTCATTTTGATATTATAGAAAATGAATGTGTGATTTCATATTCAGAATATTTTACAGTTTACCAAAGCAAACAAAAGGGTTTAAGAACCAGTCTTTTGCAGCAGACATCCACTTCTTCATCAACAACATTATCACTCTCTGCCCCAAGAACGCCTCTTGCAGCAACCTCTGTTGCGTCTTTTGCAACTGCCATATTGATGAGCTCGATAGCTCCTTTGCTTGGTACCCATTCTATCTTATCAAATTTCTATTTTGTTACTGACAATATGAAAGGGAAAAAAATGTAAAATTTTTGGAATTCTAATCTATATGTTTTGTTGATTTTCAAATAAGTAAATAAAGAAACTTTTAAGGCAGGCAAGTAATAAATTATCTTTCTTCTAATATAGGAACAGTATACTCAACCTCAGTATATAATTGTATTGGATTGGACTCACTTTAGTGAAGAAGATTCAGAGGTTTTCTAATAATGAAAAACCCACAACTTGTAGATTTTGTTGTCAAGTTTTAATGATTTATCAGCAACCAAACTATTGAAAATAGTTTCAAAGTTCTGCTTTGTTTTTGTTTTTAAAGTAAATGCTTCTGTGTTCTGTTAACAGTTATAATGGGATTAAGCATCTAGCAAATGCGGATTATCCGAAGAATTTTCTATGGAAATATATTTTGGTGACGGGATGTATCTCTTGGATACTTTTAGGATTTCGGAAGCTGATGCAGGTGAGGTACTTTCTTACAGTCATCTATAATAAAAACTTATTGAATATTTTGGAATAGTGTCTCCGTGGGATTTCTGATTTGTGGCGTTCAACGCTATGGTGGTCAAGTTAACCAATCATGTGTATACACCAAGGGTGTTTGACCTGAATGAAACTAATGCTACTAACATGTAGGTTTTTTTTTAAATGAATTATCATGTTGAATATGATTTTGGATAGGATAGAACGGCGGAAAAGAATACCTGTGGCCAATCCCAATTTCTAGTTCTAGTTGAGGAAAAAATGTTTGTTTATGTTAAAAAAGAAAGAAAGCTAATTGGTTAAAGGCTGCAACTTTGATATATACACTATTATTATGCCATAACAAGTACCACAGCTTAAGCTTCAATAATGCAGGGGCACACTTGCGGTCCAACATGGTTTTCTTTTGGTGCTAAGGTGCCCTAAGGCCTCACATTCACATAGAGTTTAGTCTACTTTTAATGCTAGTTGGGGGAAAAAAGCTTACAGCTTCCTTCTTTTGAACTTAGTGACTTTATCTGTTCTTGCTATCTCTTTTTGTTTTGGTTATTTAGATGTGGCTGATAAAATACAAAAGCCTTGTAATCAGATTCTTGACATTAGATTTGATTTATTTTTGGAGAGATACTTATAAATTACAAAAGTTGTATGACTAGATTCTTGATGACTTACAGTTGCTTTTGCTTTGCATGATTATCCTCAAATTCCTTGCGACAAAAAATTTCACTACACAATGAGAAAACCTTAATATCTGCATGCATATTATTTATTTGAATGAAACCTATAAAATATATCAATGCTTCATTTCAGTCAATCTTCTTGAATAGGTAATTTCACTACACAGTTAATGAGAAAACCTTAAAATCTGCATGCATATTATTCATTTGAATGAAATATATCAGTGCTTCTAAGACTCTGAGAATAGCTCCTAATGTGGGTTTTTGTCCTAACTAAACCAGGCCACCAATATCATCTCTTAAGACTGAAGTCACTGCCTCAACAATTTGAGAAGAGCTTGTGTTTTTTTGTGCAGTAGAGTGGCGAACAAAGGTAAGGGTGGATACTTATTAAATAACCACATTAACTTTTGGTTTCTTTTAAGGTGATTTCTTCTACATCGTATGCAACTTGTCTCATGATTACCTTTAGTATTTTTGATAAGTGTGACTACCATTTTATCCAGGCATGCAGCACACATTTTGGTCATATGTTGGAGTAGATGATGCAACCAGTTGCTTTGACTTATTGGCCTGTAGGAATTTTTATTAGCTACCGCCTACCAATGATCTTGTATTTCCCTGTTGTACAAGAAATAAGGATTACCACAGAGAGAAAGCATAACACTGAAACAGGGTTGGAACATCTAAAATCTTGGACAGAGGGTGATTAAGATTACAAAATTATCTATGTTGCTGATTTTTCTCCTACTACGGGTGTCATCTACAACAATTGCACTCACATGGTACTTAGTGTGCTTTTGAGGCAAGTTGAGACAAGTTGAATCATACAGATGCTTCACTCTGTATGCAGGAGCTGTGAATACCAAAACAGACAAGAGTTTAATAGTGCATTTGCCTTCTAACTAAGCCAGTGATAAGAATATGCAGCTTGCAAAAAGTAAAGTGGTGCGTATGTCATTCTCTTCTTTATTATATCTTACCTCATAGAGTAGCTTAGAAAGTCCATTTGTTTTGATTTTTTAAAGATTTGATTGCGAGCTGGTAGAAATAATGTTATTTTCCTTTCTTTTCCTTTATTAATTTAATTCTCAAACCTTTTTTCGATAGGTTGGAATGGATGATGGTGTCAGCAAATACATTACTAATTAGTTTCAGTTATAGCTTAATTTCAGGGTGACTGAATCTTGGTAGGAGCATCAGCTTTATGTTGATGTCGATATTGTGCATATTTTAGCTCATTGTAGTTGTTTTGCTAGTAAAACAAGTTTATGATGAATGTCATTTGTTATGATTTTCAAATTGTAAATTTTTCACATATGTACATGACAATATTTGAGAAGTTCTCCTTTGAAAGTCACAAGAACTATCATGAAAATATTTTACCTGGACAAAACTTGTCTATTACAATAGAGTTGAGTCCTAATATTTTTCGCATTCTCTTCTTCAAAAGTCCAAATATGAAGCACATAGCTTGGTGAGAAAGTCATCAGTTCATGCACTAACAGCCTGAGTGGCTGGTACAACTTACTAATAAGAATTAGTGATTGTCAATTTCATTTCATAATAGACTGACTAGCTGTTGCCTTGCTGCAGGGGAAAAAACGTGACTTTCCCCATCAGACGGCTCGTAAGACTTCCATGATAAAGGTTTGTTTCTTCAGCGCTCTTACGATCTATATGCGTGCAAGCTTTCATCTTTGAAGTAGCCTTACATTCTTGGAGTTACGTAGTAGAATACCATAAAGTTATAATCTAGCAATGGAAAATTTGACTATATGAAATCTATGGAATAACATATGAATCCAGCATCTTCTGTTCTCAAGCATAGTAATTTACAACTTGTCAAAAATCTTCCAATTTAATTCAATATAACAGTAGCAAAGGAGTGGAGGAAAAAATGATCAGTTTTCTAACAATTTGGGTCCCGAAGAAAAAATTATCATCAATGTCCAGATGCTAATTAGACCTTTTTTCCTGCGTGATCTTCTTATTAATTTTCCAATTATGTCAAATTTTGCTGGTAGTGGAGCTCATTGTCTCGGTGATCTTGGATGTGAGGACAAGTCCCCGCAGTTCCATTCCATTTAACATCTTACTATCGTGAATGCCTTCAATGCAGAAATCTTCTTTTAAAGGTGAGGCCCATTATCAATTCTAATGAATGAAGTTCTTAGTTTTCTACTTGAACTCTTGCGTTGATAATTGTTCATCTCAGATACTCGTGGAATATTACTAGTAGAAACAATTTTTTTATACAAGTGAACATAAAAGCTCTCTACCAACAATACTCTCTAGAAGCAGTTTTTCAGAAGCCAAGAGATGAAGAGAAAATACATCTTTTGGGTTCAAATAGAAGTTAGTGACATAATTATATATTTCCTCCCAAAATTTAATATCAGTCTCAACTGGTTAACAAATGGATTAAAGAAAAGCCCAAGTCTTTTCCCCCAATGGGATATTCCATTGATCAGACTACATGAGTTTTTTGTCTTTAGTTCTTTGGTTGCTTGCACTGGATTTTATTAGTCCTCCTTGGTGGATAGCTTTAACTGTTTTTTTGATATGTAGAGTTCCTTAAACAATTTCTTTAGCTTTAAAATTCTTGATTGATTGATATAAGCTTACACGTAATGTTTCTAGATTTTAATGATAGAGCAGTTGTACTCTGGAACTTTGGTTGCTTTCTTAAAATTCTAAGAATGACATCTTGGTAATTGAAAACATGCACTCACTAGTTTTAGGGAATGCAAGCTTTGGAATTGGGTATAAGTGATGTGTTCTTGCTCATATGGTTTTTAAAATTTATCTTGAGAAAATTTTATTTGAAGTGTTTGTGTCTAGTTCAACTCATTTGAATTATTGTCACTTGAATAGGTTTTTAGTTATACACTGATCACCTCAAGATGGCAACATTTACCATATGGAGTAGATCAAACAATTTCATTTGTCATTGATCAGGAAATGATGGGTGTAGATTATAATGTGGGGTTTTGTCCTGACTAAGCCCGGTGACTCGCTTTTCTCAGGTCACATGACAAATGCCACCAAATCGTCTCTTAACAATGTGAATTAGTTGCTGCATCAACAATTTGAGTAGGCCTTGTGCTTTTGTGTAATAGAGTGGCAAAAAATTAAGGTAGGGGTGGATATTGATTAAATAACTATGTCTACTTTTTGTCTCTTTTAAGATGACTGCTGTGATATAATATGCAACCAGTCTCATGACTACTTTCATTGTCCAGGCATGCAGACATTTACCTCACATGTTGTAGCAGATGATGCAACCAGTTGCTCTGACTTCATTATTACTGGCCCAGTGGAATTTTCATTTGTTATCAGTGTCCTACAAGTTCCTGCTTTACAAGAAATGTGGATTACCAAAGAGAGATGGCTTGAATCAGTTCCGTGTATAACACGTTCAACACCAAACCAAATTTGACTCAAATTTGGTGATTAGTTCTTAATAGGATGAGAAGATATCCATGGCAACAAAAAAATAGGCTCTGCACTTGTATATATAACCAGTCATGCTTAGTTCTTTAAAACACACAACTTTGGTCTTTTGCACACTAGGTTTAAAGAATTAGAAAATTCTTGTGATGTGCTAGTTGTGGTGAGAGACAGATCTTTGGGTGTATTTGGGGTTTGGGTTTTGTGAAAGTGTTTTTGTACCAACTTTGTACTCACCCTATTTTCTTAGTGAAACATTCTCCTAGTTGTCGCCCGTGGATGTAGGCCTTAGGCTGAACCACATAAATCTTTGTGTTCCCGTGTGATTGTTTCTCTCTCTCTCTCTCTCTCTCTCTCTCTCTCTCTCTCTCTCTCTCTCTCTCTCTCTCTCTCTCTCTCTCTCTCTCTCTCTCTCTCTCTCTCTCTCTCTATATTATATATATATATATATATATTTATTTTTTTTTTTTCCAGCATCAACTCACTATTTTTTTATACACTCATAACAAATAGGTATAATGGCTTTCCGTCATATCAATACTTTCTCTTTTTTCTTTGTTTTGTTACTACCCAGAACAATGGAAATGAATAACAAAGATGGACACGGACTTTAAATTCAAATGATTTCATAAATTTGAGATTTTAATTGATAAAAAAAAAAATCTAAGAATTAATCTCAAATATGGTTTAAACTTTGGACCTTTTTATGTAATTTTCATCATAGAGTTTGAAATCAAGTTAAAAACTGTTAAGCTTCGTTTGGGAGTATAGAAAGGAATGGAATAGAATGTAATAAATAAATTATAAAGAAATGGAAAGGAATGGCCAAACTCATGAGCTTCATTAGTTTCTTGGGCCCCAAACTCAAATAAAGTTGCTCATGTTAACATGTGGGCTACCAAGGGCTTAGACCCAATCCATTTTACCAAACCTCTATTCATGTTGCGCGCCATATTAAGGTTGTATCTAATCTATGTTGTGTCTCATACCCATGCCAATCAATCGTATGAAATTTCATGTGCCTCTCATACCCATGCCAATCAACCGATTGATTGGCATGGGTATGAGACACAACATAGATTAGATACAACCTTAATATGGCGCGCAGCATGAATAGTGGTTTGGTAAAATGGATTGGGTCTAAGCCCTTGGTAGCCCACATGTTAACATGAGCAACTTTATTTGAGTTTGGGGCCCAAGAAACTAATGAAGCTCATGAGTTTGGCCATTCCTTTCCATTTCTTTATAATTTATTTATTACATTCTATTCCATTCCTTTCTATACTCCCAAACGAAGCTTAACAGTTTTTAACTTGATTTCAAACTCTATGATGAAAATTACATAAAAAGGTTATACACATAAAATTACAACAAATGAAGCTGAAGCTTGGGAAGCAGCTAAAAAGGCCTGTGGAGGCTTACATTTCCTTTCCATCCCCAATCACCACCAATGTATCGCAATTTTCTCCTCTGAATGCCACAGAGACCGGGCCAACTGCATTGCAAATGAATGATATATAATCTAAGTCTAGACTTTGATATATTTATGAATTTATAGTTTTTTTACAACTTGGTCCAGCAAGATAGACAATAAAATGAGTTATAGAGAATATATTTCAAAAGGTTATACACATATTTCAAAAATTTTGAAGGAAAGATATCTTACAAAACTTTATTGACGAAAATGAATGAACAAACAATAAAATGTGGCGAGGAGAGATAATAAAACTTTTAAAAACAAATTGCTAATCAAAGTCACGTAGATTAAAGGATATAGTAAAACGTGAAAGAACAAAAAGTGCATAATTGTGTTTGTGTCCTTGCTGATTAATAGTTGTTTTGAACTGTGAGTACTAATATTAATTAATTATCACATTTCTAGAACACATGACGGAGCTTTCTGATCTATAATACTTACATAAGTCAGTTACGATGTCAAGTGCCACCTTCTTACTTTTGTCGAATTTTTTTTTTTTTAACCAACTTTGTTGGGCTTGTAACTTAATCTTCATCACAATCTTTTGCTGCAAATTAAACCATAGGATAGGTCATGACAGATGCTTTTTGTAAATATAAAACCCAAAAGAAAACAATATCTGATTGCAAGTAATACTGTCATATTGACAATTTTATTGCCTGTTGCCTCCAAAAGCCAGGTGACTCGTTGTGTGCTTGTTAAGTGGCTTAACTAAGCCAGGTGACTCGTTTTTCTCAGGTTACATGACAAATGCTACCAATATCGTCTCTTTACAATGTGACTCGTTTGTGACACCTTACATGACAATTAACTAAGCCAGGTGGCTCGTTTTTCTCAGGTTACATGACAAATGCCACCAATATCGTCTCTTTACAATGTGAATTAGTTGCTGCATCAACAATTTGAGTAAGGCTTGTGATTTTGCGTAATAGAGTTGCAAAAATAAAGGTAGGGGTGGATATTGATTAAATAACTATGTTTACTTTTGGTTTCTTTAAAGATGAGTGTTGTGATATAATATGCAACCTGTCTCATGACTACTTTTACTGTCCAGGCATGCAGACATTGATTTACCTCACATGTTGTAGCAGATGATGCAACCAGTTGCTCTGACTTCATTATTATTGGCCCAGAGGAATTTCCATTTGTTATAGTGTCCTACTACCTGCTTTACAAGGAATGTGGATTACCAAAGAGAGATGGCTTGAATTAGTTCCATGTATAACACGGTCAACACCAAACCAAATTTGACTCAAATTTGGTGTTTGTTTCTCAATAGGATGAGAAGATATACATAACCAATCTTGCTTAGTTTTTATAACACACAACTTTGGTCTTTTGCACGCTGGGTTTAAAGAATTAGAAAATTCTTGTGATATGCTAAATGTGGTGACAGAAAGCTCTTTTGGTGTATTTGGGACCGGGGTTTTGTAAGAGTGTTTTTGTACTACCTACCTTTGTAATCTCCATATTTTTTAGTGAAACTCCCTCCTAGTTGCCTTATGTGAATGTAGGCTTAAGGCCAAACCACATAAATCTTTGTGTACCAGTGTGATTGTTTGTTCTATTTTTATTTTTTTAATTTCGCAATAACTCACTATTTTTTGCTACACTCATAACAAATAGGGTAAGGGTTCTGTTATCTCAACAGAAAGTATAGCACTAAGACAGGAATGGAACTTCAAAAGTTCGGGAATACATGCACTAGCAACAATTGCTAGTTGTTGTTGAGATTACAAAATGGTCTAAGCTGCCTATCTTTTTTCCTACTGATAGTGTCACCAACAACAATTGCCTACCCCTAATTTTAGTCATTTTCATAATGAACTGGACGAACTGAACTTGCAATCCTCTTCTCTTTTTTGCTTAATTTTGCAATTCCATATTCATTGTTGCTGTAAGTTAGATGGTGGACTATTGTGGTGAATCCATCTTAGTACTTGAATTAATGAGGAGGAAAATTAAGAAGCTCTCTATACATGGTTGCCAATTTGATTTAAACCATTAAATCAAATATTTTGTTAACAATATACCGTGCAATGTGCAGGTTATTACCTAGTAAAAAATAAAATAAAAGCGATACAAGATATCCATTAGAAATGAACGTTCATGAATCACATGCATTAATGTTATACATTCTCACTAAACAAAAAATAGAGGAAAACATAACAACCTTAAGATAAGAAATACGGTTTTACAATTTCAATGAACAGCTAGCTAATAAGCTAGCGCGCGGTACATCATACTTCAATATAGCAAACGAACAAGGAATTAAAAACAACACACTCACACACGAACAACAAGCACACATGGGGTGTGTAGCTCCACACCTTATTAATTACTACTACGTAACAAGTTGTTCTTAATCCAAAATGACTAGATGCGAACTAAAACTGTGATGCCCAAAATTCTGATAAGTGTGTGTTTGCTAAGTCCCACATCGGGTAATTATTGGGTCGAACTGGGTTTTATTAACAACTGCAAGGAGCCCCAATTGTAACTTAACTAGTCCTTTTAGGGTATAAGCGCGGATGTAACTAACACTTTCCTTGGGTTGTTACAAATGGTATCAGAGCTAACCCAATAATCCCGTGTGGGCTCAGATATATGGGCCCTAACGAGGACGTTAGGGATTTAAGTGGGAGAGATTGTGATGCCCCAAATTCTGATAAGTGTGTGTGTTTGCTAAGTCCCACATCGGGTAATTATTGGGTCGAACTGGGCTTTATTAATTGTCGTTCCGCGGATCTGAGTCATATTTTGGAACATTGCTCAGGATCGTATCATTGGGTTTTGGCTTGAAATGTTCTTGAGCTGACAAGAGTCCTTCTAGGAAGAAGGAATTGTGCCAAAAGCCTTCATACTGGTAGACATATAAACCAGAGATCAAACCATTTCCTCTAGGGAGGGTTGAGATTAACTCTTCGAGTTTGTTATGGGATTTTGGACCAGACATATATACTTCTTCTTCAATACTTTTGGGACCATTGTTCATTGAGGAAGAAGAGGATTCCATGAATGGAAACTAAGCAAAGCTTGGAATTATTTGGGAATGTATGTAGGTAGTATATGATCAGGTGTAGGAAAGAGGGCCACTTAATGAGAGTTGAGAGGCACATATAATTTCATGCGATCGATTGGCACACTAGGTTTAAAGAATTAGAAAATTCTTGTGATGTGCTAGTTGTGTGGCGAGAGACAGATCTTTAAGTGTATTTGAGGTTTGGGTTTTGTGAGAGTGTTTTTGTACCAACTTTGTACTCTCTGTATTTTCTTAATGAAACATTCTCCTAGTTGTCGCCCATGGAAGTAGGCATTGAACCACATAAATCCTTATGTTCCCGTGTGATTGTTTCTTTTTTTCTTTTCTTTTTTCCACATTAACTCACTAATTTTTTCTATGATCATAACAAATAGGTATTAAGGCTTCCGCTATCGCAAGAGAACGTATAACACTAAGACAAGGATAGCGATAGAGGGTATTTAAGATTACAAAATGATCTATACAATCTTGGTTTTTTTTTTTTTTTTGGTTTGCAATTCCATGTTTAGTGTTGCTGTAAGGTGGATGATGGAGTATTGTGGTGAATCCTTCTATAAGTACATTGTAGTATTTGAATTAATGATGAGGCAAATTAGGAAGCTCTCTATACTTGGTTGCCAATTTTTGTAATTCAAGTTTCACTACAATATAATTTTTTGGAAAAATACTTGTTAGATGTGAAAAACCTTTAATTTTGTAGTCTTGTCTACTTACTTTTTACCATTTAGCAGCACCTATTGAACCAATTCCATACCTACCAAGAAATTTCACTGTCTCCTTATGACGTGGGCATGAGGCGCAGAGACTAATGAAGTCCAAGAGGTCCATGGGCATTTGATAGAAGACGCCCAAGAGATTCTAACTCGATTTCAGGCTTATGGCAGAAATTACATAAAAAGGCATAGAGTTTAAATCATATTTGAGATTAGGTGTTGTTTTCTATCTCATGACTGAATATGTAATTTTTTTAATTCACAGGTTTTTTTTTTGCTAATTTTTTCTTTTTTTTTAATTCACTGGTTCTGTCTACGTACCTTTTCCCGTTTTTCTGCACCTATTGAACCAATTTCCTTCTTTTCTTGCCTTTGAAGTTCCATTGTCTCCTTATGATTAAAAGTTCTACTCAACTATTTTTGTATGTTCAACTGCATTTTTCTATAGTAGTTATATATCTATTTTTGAAGAACAATTTGTGTTTCTTTGCACTATTTTGAAATGAGAAAAGCATTATGACACTTTTTTGTCAAAAGAAGGCACTGCTTTAATGATTTGTTTTTTTATGCCTTGCCAATGACCATCTGTTGTGGTTTCCAGTATTCCAGATCTTGTTGATGATTTATGATACATAATTGTTAGATATAAGTCTTTATAATGAGTATAGCTAGCTACTATCATCGTCATGTGTATTTGCCATTGATGCTTGACCTAAATGAAACAGATACAACTAGCATGTCTTTTTTTGGTATAATATGGATCATAAAAGATTCTCAGATCCCATTCATATATAGACCACTGCAGCATAGATTACCAACGATTATGTAAGAATAATGTTGTGATATGACTTTACTAACTACTCTCCAACTTTGAGATATGGTCTTGTGTAAAATCGTGGCATGTTTTTGTTTTCCAGGCCTAGGATGGAATTCACATTTATTCTTCCTTTTCATTTCAGGTATGATGAGTTTGTTAGCTATTGGATTCTATGTGCAGGAGCCATTCAGCCACAGGAGCATTGAATACTAAAGCAGACGAGTTTAAGAGTGCATTTTTCTTCTAACCATGCTGGTAATACGAATATGCAGTGCCTAGCAAAAAGCAGAGTGTTATGTATCTCATTCCTGTCCTTATTAAATCTTTACTCTTATAGAATAGATTAAAACTTCATTTGTCTTGGAAATTTGCTTTGCAAGATGGTAGAAATATTACTGTTTCCTCTCTCTTTCTTTTCTAATTTAATTCTCAAACTTTTCTTTGATACCTTGGAATGGATGAAGACAGTAGCTTGGTGTTAGCAATCAGAGGGTACATAGTGATACATCTTCTGTTCCCAAAATTTGAAATCAGTCTCAACTGGTTAACAAATGAAGTAAGAAGGGGAGTGTTATTTTCAAACCAACATTTGATATTTTCACACCAACATTGGAACTTGTGCTTGTAAAAGACTAAAAAGCCCTTATGTATGAAAGTATGCAAATATCAATGTTATGTAGATAAGGGTAATTTAGTCTTTTCAAGGCACAATTTTCCATGTTAGTGTAGAAATATGAAATATTAGCGTGGAAATATCACTTTCCATTAACAAAAGCGTAAGTCTTTTCCCTCAAAAGGATATCTATTGATCAAACATTAGACTGCATGTGTTTTATGTCTATAGTTATTTGGCTCGTCAAATGAATTAGGCCTAAGCTCTTGGTAGGGAGCCCACAAAAATAAGAGCCCAACAGTTGAGTACGGGCGACTTTATTTGAGTTTGGGGCCCAAGAGACTAATGAAGTCCAAGAGGTCCATGTGCATTTTGTGGAAGATGGCCTAAGAGAGTTTTTAACTCGATTTCAGACTTTATGAGGGAAATTACATAAAAAGGCATAAAGTTTAAATCATATTTGAGATTAGCTCTTAGATTTTTAATTTTATCAATTAAAATCTCAAATTTATGAAATCATTTCAATCTAAAGTCCATGTACATCTCTATTGTTCATTTCCATTGTTCTGGGTACTAACAAAACAAAGAAAAACAAGAAATTATTCTTAATTCTATGTTGTACAAAAAGACTATATAAGATTTAAGTGTTATATGCAAAGCTTTAGGGGGTTTCATGTTTTATTACTGAATTACCCATGTAATTAGGTTTCTTTTGAATTTTAGTATATGTTGTACTCTTGAATGGTCTTTTTTTTCTTTTTTTTTTGTTCATAATTTGGTCCCTCCAAAGATAATAACTTAGTTTGGGTAATATGGAGAAATAAAAAGTAGTGTAACAACTTGGCAAGCATAGTTCTTGACTTAAATAATGGAAGGGAAGAATAAAGGTCGACATGTTATTCCTTTTTATCTTTTTTGGAGTTGGATGCAGCTGGAGCTGGACACAAGGCCCAACTTTCACATGGTCTTCAGTAGAATCATGGCACGCGGGCCCGCCTAGGAAATTTGATCTAGAGGTTTACATGAGAAAAATTTGTGTCTTTCTTTCTGTAGTTTTTAAAAATATATAAATAAATAATAATAATAAAGAGAAATGATTGGTTAAAGCCTAGAGGCTAGAATTTTGATAAATAAATAATATGATTAATTTACCATGCTGCACCAAATGGTGTTTAGAGGTCTACATGGTTTTTCTTTTAATGCAGAAGGGGCCGAGCCTATGTTCACATGGACAAATAAAATAATGCAAAGAAAAATTAGAAGTGGGAATGGGATTATAAGATAGAAAAATGAAAAATGCAAAGAAAAAAATAGAGGTCCACACGGGTTTCTTTTGGTGCAAAGGACATGTATGACCTATCTTTGGGTTTACTTTAGACTAATTTTGATATAAGTCTGAAAGAAAAAAGATGGACAAATTTAAAAAAAAAAAAAAAAAAAACTAGAGTTAAGATTGCTTTTGATCGATCCAACTTGTAAGATGGAGAAATAAAAATAAGGGGGTATCTGTACTATAAATTTTTGCAATTAACATATTAATTCGAGAAAAATTTATAATATATATTTACTATCCAAATTAGTAATAGTGGTACATGTTGCAAATGTTGTTGTACTAAACTATTAAATTTTAAACTAATTTAGATGTTGGGTGGACATTGCAAAATTAATATTGAATCAGGGTGTTAATTATTAAAATTTGAAATTTATGGTTCATATTACAAATTCTTCAATAATTTAGAGTGGATATCGGCTGTAATTAACCCTAAAAATAATAAATGGAAAAAATAGAGGTCCACACACTTATCTTTCTACGAAAAGGGCCAATGCATATAATCATTCTTTAACTGCTGTTTAGATTGCTTTTGATATTATATAGAGAATTTAAATAAATAAATAGAAGGAGAGAGTATACATTTTCTTCCGTGTTTAAACTACTTTTAATGCAAGATATGAAAATAAAACATTAAAGGAGTGCTTGGAAAACTATAAAACGGTTTTAATTTAATTTTTAACTAACTCTAAAAAAAATGTTAGTTCAATTTTAAAAAGATTTTAATTTAAATTCAGTACGTTTAAATACTAAAAAGCTCACCTTCTTTGGAGCTAGTGGGTTAACCTTTTCCTGCTTTTCTCTTTATGTTTTGGTGCTGTCCAACTCTCAAGCTCCTTTCACATTTGATCATTATATTCTCCTGATCTCATGTCTATGTCATGATTATTGAAAGGTGGATTTTAAAAGAGAAATGCTCCATCATATTCTTGATAGATTAGTTGAAAATGGCTTTAGAGTAACTACATTGGATTCTTTAAAATGGAATTTTAGCTAAAGTAGACAATAGATAAATATCACAAAAAAAAAAAAAAAAAAAAAAACACTTCCACACCCGGTTTTGCATCACTCTTTAAAAATTTACAAAAAGATACACCAATTAGTAATGCAAAATAAAGAATAGGATGTAGGATGTTTGGTAAAAATTGATAACCAAAGTTCAAAAAGTGGAATTTTAAAAAGAAAAAAATAGAAAAAACAAATGTGAATGCTCCTACACACAAAACCACAATTACTAAATTACATCCCTAATCAAAATGACGAAAAAAAAAAAGTATAAAAATTATTTCTTTTATTCTTCTACGTGTTCCACTGTGAAATAATATTGGCTCAAATCCCAATGGTTTGTACTTCATTGTAGCTCTTGGCATCCATATTGTAACTTGTATATTGTAACTAGCCGGATGTAGAACCAATTTTGTGTGTAACTAACTATAATTTGATTAAAAAAATGATATGAAGAGTGGAATGTGAATGCTTTGAGAATTCATATGCTAGTGATTTAGCCACTTGCTGATATCATTGTTGATTGATTGCCTAAGTTTCAAAGAGTAATTATATTTGGTACAAAAATTTTATATATCACTCAATTTTTTTTTGTGGAATTAGATTTATGTTTCATGTTTATAGTGTTCCCATTAGATGTTAGATTCAGAGGAACATTGTGGCCTCCGAGTAATGAAGTCTTACAAAAAGGATTTAGTAGTTGGATAAAACCTAGTAGAGTGCTTATTATATAAACAATTTGATGCCTCGCTGACTCAGATTCCATTTTGAAAGTTCACTGCACATGAATTTCACTGTCAGTCACTAGGCCAGTAGGCCAAAAGGAACCAACCTAAGAGGCTAAGACTTGGTCTTAATTAGAATCATGGTATATTGGTATGGCAGCCTTACGAAATTTCAAGCAAATGAGGAGAAAGATGCGTATTTGTTCAACCAAAAAAAAAAGAATAACTGGTTAGAGACTATGTACATTATTACTATGCCGTAACAACGACCTTGGCATTAGCTTCAATAACGCAAGGGGAACACTTTGGTCCACACGGTTTTCTTTCGGTGCAGAAGGGGCCCTCACTTGGTGCTTCTTGTTTCTTTCCTATGCATGAGCATGATTGTTCTAAGAAAAGGAAATATAAAGGAAAACTAATAAACTCAGTGCTCCTTCACAACATTACCTTCATCAACATTGAAGCACTTGAAACCCACCCTCTAGCTTTCCTCTCGCTCTTTGAACTTTCCTTTTGCCAACTAAGAAGAAATGGCTGAAGCAATCCTCTATGGTGTTGCACGAAAGATGATTGAAAATTTGGGCTCCCAGATTTTCCAAGACATTGGATCGCTCTAGGGTGTCCAAGACGAGTGTCGGAACACAAAAAGTTACAGTTGGAAAAGCTGACTTTAAGATGAGAAGATAGTCTCCGGGTCGTCAATCCGAACAAGATCCTGGCATACTGCAGCAAAAGAAAGTTTATAACAGATATGGTATCGTTAGAATCTTGGTCAACCAGTGGGGTTGGCCTTTTGATTCTCCAATGCCTAAGTCAGTTTTTCTCCTTTATCAAATAGAACAATTGTCAAGTTATGTGGCAAAACTGAGTAAAGTTTTTTTAGGATTATTCTTTTTGTCCCCTTTTACCGTGGAATCTTCTCCTATTTATATATCCCTGAGATTGGTGATATTTTCCTAGATATTTTCTGTCCCTCTTCCCAATTTATTTAATTCCATCAGTCCTCAAAGATATTTTTAGGTTGTCTGTTTGAGTATCCATGTTCCCTAGCTTCCGTTCTGCCGGTTTTTGTGACAGACTTCCCTCTCATCCCTCTCTCCCAGCTGGTTACGTATTTTTCACTCTTTGGACTTGGATATTTTGGTGCATTTATGGAAGATAAAGCAACTGTCAATTCAAAGTTCAATTGTGCAGAGTTTTAATTTAGGGGAGGAGCTCAATGATCTCTGCTCTAGATATTTCGAGCATCGAACGAAGGGTTTTAATATTATTTTAGTCCATTCCGGCGCTATCCGAACGTAAGGACACATATTCGGACTTTGACCGAGTATAAAGGAGACGTGTGGATATGATGACCGGATATACGCCGAAGACTATCATCGGGGTGATGACTGGAAGAGATTTTAGGTAATTTGACCGGACCGGATCGGATCATCTTTACGGTTTTATTGTACCCGAACAGTCACATGGTTCGGAAAAGACCGAGTACAAAACATACCTAGAAAAGGGTCGAACATTAGGTTGTCAAGACGTGGGTGAGAAGATTCAATATGTGCCGAGTGAATTTTCGAGCTGAAGACCGAACACATATATTGTTCGAACAAGACCGACCTAAAAATGGTGTGACTTAGTTAAGCCCTAACCATCTGGTTTGGTTTGTTTTACCTTCGAATTATTTCCCCTTCAACGAGCTTGATAACATCAAGAGCATTGTTTCCAGAATCCAAGCTGTACTTCAAGATGCAGCGGAGCATCAGAGTCAAAACCATCAAGTGAGGGACTGGCTCGAAAAGCTGAAGGATGCTGTTTATGAAGCAGATGACTTGTTGAGTGAATTCTCCACTGAAGCTTCGCGGCGAAGAGCAATGAGTGGGAATAAAATCACAAAAGAGGTACGCACTTTCTTTTCAAAATCAAACCAATTTGCTTTCCGTCATGAGATGAGTGGTAAAATAAAGGCGATGAGGAAGAAACTAGATGCGATAGCAAAAGAAAACAAAGACTTCGACTTGAAAGTAAGCCTGCCGGAGAAATATAGTGTTAGTATAGAGAGGGAGACTCACTCATTTGTACCAAATGAAAAAGTTATTGGGAGAGAAGATGATAAAGAAGCCCTCATAAAACTATTATTAGATTCTGGGAGAGAAAATGTGCCTCATAAACTATTATTAGAAGTTAATGTTTCAGTCGTTTCCATTGTGGGGATTGGGGGCCTAGGAAAGACTACACTTGCTCAATATGTATACAATGATGAGACCGTCAACACTCATTTTGAGCTGAAAATGTGGGTATGTGTCTCTGATGACTTCGAGGTGAAATTAATTTCTGAAAAAATAATTACATCTGCCACTAATAATAAACCAAAAGACCTTCACATGGATGAATTGCAAAAGCAACTTCGTCAAATTATTGATGGAAAGAAATACTTACTTATGTTGGATGATGTGTGGAATGAAAGTCATAACAAATGGGATAGCTTGAAAAGCCTTCTAATGGGTGGTGCAAAGGGAAGTAAGATTGTAATAACTACCCGTGCCAAGTTGGTTGCAGAGATTACAGAATCTGTTTCAATACACACTCTTACAGGTCTCTCTGAAGACCAATCTTGGTCTTCTATTCAAACAAATAGTATTTAGAAAAGGGCAAGAGACCAACAATCCTAAACTAGAAGAAATTGGAAGGGAGATTTTAGGCAAATGCCAAGGAGTTCCCCTTGCCATAAAGTCTATAGGAAGTGTATTATGCTTGGAGAAAACAGAGGCTAAATGGTCATATGTCAAGGATAATATACTAGTAAATGTACTTCAATCTGGGGAAGATATTCTTCCAATTCTAAAGTTGAGTTATGATCATCTCCCATCACATTTAAAGAGTTGTTTCGCTTATTGCTCTTTGTTTCCCAAAGATTATGTGATTGATAAGGAAACAGTGATACAACTATGGATAGCACAAGGGTTTATCCAATCATCAAACCAACAATTAGAGCAGGTTGCTGATGAGTACTTCAAGGATCTACTTTGGAGGTCCTTCTTTGAAGAATTAACAGATGAATGGGGAGAATTAGAATACAAGATGCATGATTTAATCCATGATCTTGCACAATCAGTTACAAGGGCGGAGTGCACACTACTAGATTTGGATGGACAAAAATATTAACAAAAAAATTCGTCATGTATCATGTCCATTTTTTATTGGCTCATCTTTTACTAAGACTTTAAAGTTATTGGTTGAAGCGAAAAATATACGTACATTTCTTCAAACAACTTATGAGTCTGGTGCTCTGAACGAGTCAATGTTGAATACACTTATTTCGAGTTTCAGAAGTTTGCGTGCATTAGATTTAAATTGCTTGGGGATCACAAGAGTGCCAAAATCTATAGGGAAATTAATACATCTAAAGTACCTTGATCTTTCTGAGAATGAGAGTATTATCACTCTTCCTGATTCTATTACTAGATTGTGGAATTTGCAAACACTAAAACTTGAATCTTGTGAAAATCTTAAAGAATTACCTAGAGACATTAAAGAATTGGTCAACTTGAGGTATCTTGATCTTTCTCGGAATGAGAGTATTATCACTCTTCCTGATTCTATTACTAAATTGTGGAATTTGCAAACACTAAAACTTGAGGGTTGTGAAAATCTTAAAGAATTACCCAGAGACATTAAAGAATTGGTCAACTTGAGGTACCTTGATCTTTCTGACAACAAGAGTATTATCACTCTTCCTGACTCTATTACTAGACTGTGGAATTTGCAAACACTGAAACTTGAGGATTGTATATATCTTAAAGAATTACCTCGAGATATTAAAGAATTGGTCAACCTCAGGCACCTTGATAACAGCAATTGTGATGCTTTGAGTCATATCCCTAGTGGGATAGAGCAATTGACTTGTCTTCAAACATTATCATTATTCGTCGTGAGCAAGGACCCTCCTTCCATCTCCAAGCACGTTGCTGGACTAGGCGAATTGAACGGGCTAAACAACCTGAGAGGAACACTAGAAATCAAACATTTGGAACTACTGGAAGATGCTAACGCAGAGTCCAAGGCCGCGAATTTAAGGGAAAAGCATCATCTTGAAAATCTGATATTAGATTGGGATGATGAAAGAAGTAATCTGAATGCGGATGATAATGATGAGAAATCATTAGAAGGCTTCCAACCACACCAAAATCTCAAATCTTTGAAAGTGAATTGGTATGGGGGTGTGAGATTTTCAAATTGGCTTTCTTTGCTCACAAATCTCGTTGATTTAGAATTATCGGGGTGTAAGAGATGTCGACATCTTCCATCATTGTCTCAACTCCCCTATTTGAAACATCTAGAATTGTGGTGGATGGAGGATCTGGAGTACATATCAGAAAGGGATATAAGTGAGGAGGTCTCTGCTTCATTCTTCCCATCGCTCAACTCACTCGAAATTTGGAGTTGCCGTAATCTGAAGGGATGGTGGAGGAGCGCATCAACACCAGATCATCAACAACATCAGCATCACCACTCATTGCCTTCATTTCCTCTTCTTTCTTCTTTACATATTTGGAGTTGCCCTAATCTGATTTCCATGCCTCTATTTCCGAATCTCGAAAAAGTGCTATATCTAAAGAATCTCGAAAAAGTGCTATATCTAAATGATGCCAGCTTGAAGCCTTCGCAACAGACAATGGCAATGGCTTCTTCACTTCCCTCTTCCTCTTCCTCTCCTTTTTCCAAATTAAAGGTCATGATTTTGTGGGAATTAAAGGTTGAAATGTCTCTGTCAGATGAGTTGGCGTCAAATCTAAATTCTCTCAAGCGGTTAATCATTTTGAGTTGCCCTAGTCTAACAACTCTGTCTGGAGCCATGCGATATTTGACCTCCCTTGAAGAGCTGAGGATTCAAGATTGTCATGAGTTCGATGCATTACGTGATGTGGATGATGATGGCATGGAATGGCGATTCCTCCATTCCCTCCGTTCTTTGAAATTAAAAGGACTTCCAAAACTAAAGTCTCTTCCTGCGGGTCTTCAACATCTTACTACTTTGAGAGAGCTTGTCATTGTAGAATTTCCTAATTTGATGAATTTGCCCGAATGGACATGTCAGCTCACATCACTTGAAATACTTGTAATTGCGAAATGCCCCAATCTATCATCACTGCCTGATGGAATCCGCAGTCTCAGATTACAAAAGCTGACAATTCATGATTGTCCCCACCTAGAGATAAAAAGCGAAAAGGAATCGGCGAGGATTGGCCTAAGATTGCTCACGTCCCCAAAATTACCCATGAGGACCCCTCTCCTGAGTATTTTAATGGTGTACGTTCTCTAATCCCAGTCATCTAGTCACTATATTATCTTTATTTTTATATTCAACCATGGTCTATATTGAATTTGGATTACTTTAGCGAAGCTTTTGGTTTTCTGGTAATAAAAGAAAAAAAAAATCAGGGACTTGTAGAATTTGTTGTTTAATTTATTGATTTGTAAGCAACCAAACTGTTGAATATTGTTTTAGAGTTCTACTTTGATGGGTTGTTATTATTATTATTATTATTTTAAAGCACATGCTTTGTGTTCTGTTAACAGGTTTCATGGTGATGGGATGTATCACTTGGATACTTTCAGTATTTGGGAAGCTGATGTAACTAAGGTACTTGTTTAGACTCGTCTATAATCACATGTAATATTTAATCGATTTGCTTCCAAATCAAAGAAAAAACCCTAATAATCATTACAAAATCAACAACAGACTCTGTAATTATCAATTCTAATCCTTTGTAGAAGCTCAAATGCGATGTTGTCAACAACAGACTCTGTAATCATCAATTCTAATCCTTTCTCACTGTATTTGATCTTGGATGTAGAACGAATTGGAAGCACAGAACAAAATGAGGTCTAAATATCTGAGCATATTCAGAATCTTATGGACAAGTGCAACAAGACAACAGCTTAGGTGATTATCTTTATTTGTGTTTATTATATTTTCCCTCACTTAAAAAATAACCCAAGAGGAAATTCATAAATTTGCATTTGTTTGTTTTTTATAATGATTTTTGCATTTATATAAATTATAATTTATTAGATGACATTTTTACTGTTTGCAATCTTGATGTTGAATAAACAGAGTGAAATCTGGAACTTGCTGATATTGGGATTACATTATGGCAAATGATCATTATAGACAACTACCCTCTAGGATGCGATTCTGGTATTCATTTGCTTCAACTCTTTATTATTACTACCTATTTATATCAGCAAACAGAAATATTAGATGTGGTTTTTGGGTTCTTCAGTATATTGGCTACTTTTTGTTCACTGTATAATATCAGCTTAGTTTGGATTAAAAGTATGGCTTCAGATTTTTAGTTTAGACATGCAGAAGTGCTGGAATGGATTTTACTTTATGCGCAATATTTGGATACAAATTAAAAATAAATAAAAATATAAAGTTATACATAGTTAGTCTTTTGAAAGAGGAGAAAGAAAATCAATTGAATTCTCACATTGAATGCAGAGTTCTTTTCTGTAAACCAAACTAACATAAAACATAATATTACAAAGTTTGTTATTTGTTCTTTTCCTCACTTATTTGTACAATGCCAGGCAGAAATTAGTAAGAAATGGTCCAAGACTATTTGCATCCCTAGATTTAAATGTATTTCAGAAGGATGATGTAGTCCAAAATGTGTCTATAGGTCCATATATCTCCTTTAAAATTTTATCCATATTAATCAAGTATCCAACTTCCTTTTGTTTCCCCTCAATTAAAAGTAGTTTTTGTTTTTTCATTAATTTGATTTTGTGTGCAGAATATTGAAAAAGCCAAGCCAATCCTCCTGCTAGGAGCATGCATTGCTGGGGGTAATGGTTTGGATGTGGTCTGGAAAGGCCCGTAGTTCCCTTGGCTGCCAAATTTCAAGCTCCAACCTAAGTCAGAACAAGCCAGGAATGCAGACTTAACTGCTCTTGAATCAAATTCTCTCAAGAGTTTACAGATTGTGAGTTGCCCTCAACTATCATCTCTGTCTCAAGCTGTGCGATATCTCACATCCCTCGAGGAGCTTTATAATGTGATCATAGATTATTATGTGAAGTTTTGTCCCAACTAAACTAGGTGACTCACTTGTCGTAGGTTACATGACAAAAGCCAACAATATCATCTTTTAATCTGTGAAGTTGCTGCATCAACAATTTTCTCAGGCTTGTGCTTTTGTGCATTATTGGCAATTAGAGTAAGGGTGGATCTTTATGAAATTACTATGTGTGCTTTGGATTTCTTTTAAGTTGACTGCTTTGACAAAATATTCTATAATAAAACTTGTGATCTGGTGTCAGTTGATTCAAAAGGATTTAACTCCACTATTTCAATAGATTCACAATCTCCTTTCTAAGTTCCCTGTAATTTATTATATACCAGTCTTGCTCTCTTCATTCTTCCTTTTCATTTCAGGTTTGGTGAGTTTATAAGTTACTGGATTCTGTATGCAGGAGCTTTGAATACTAAAACAGAGGAATGTAATAGCACATGTGTCTTCTAACCACACCAGTAATACGAATATGCAGCAACAAGCAAAGAGTAAAGTGGTACATATCTATCTTTATTATATCTTACCTCATAGATTAGGTTAAAAAGTTCATTCATTTTGAATTTTTGGAAATTCGATTGCAAGATGGTAGAAATGTTACTATTTTTCTCTCTTCCTGGTCTTAATTTGATTCTTGAACATATTTTTGATAGGTTGGAATGGATGAAGACTGTAGCTTGGTCTTAGCAATCAGATTGCCAACTAGTTTCAATTATAGCTTAATTTCAGGGTAACTGATTCTTGAACTTTTCAACCTCTCCTTATGAAGCTTTATATTCATGTTAAAATACTGCAAATCTTTATTTAATTAAATGGAACATAGATCATTGATGGTACATTTAATTCCACTTTCTTGTTTCATATCACCTCTAGAGATTATTTGATAAGGTTTTTAGCTACACACTGATCACCTCAAAATGGCCACAGATACCATATGGAAAGAATCAAATGATTTCATTTGTCATTCATCAAGTTATAGTGAGCATAGATAACAAGGTGGTGTTTTGTCCCAACTAAACCAGGTGACTCACTTTTCTCAGGTTAAATGACAAAAGCCACCAATATGATCTTTTAATCTGTGAAGTTGCTGCATCAACAATTTTTGCAGGCTTGTGCTTTTGTGCATTAGTGGCAATTAAAGGTAAGGGTGGATATTTATGAATTTATTTTGTGTGCTTTTGATTTCTTTTAAGTTGACTGC
Source organism: Fagus sylvatica (assembly GCA_907173295.1). Taxonomy (NCBI): domain Eukaryota; kingdom Viridiplantae; phylum Streptophyta; class Magnoliopsida; order Fagales; family Fagaceae; genus Fagus; species Fagus sylvatica. The sequence continues at coordinate 4,400,744 of OU015762.1, forward strand.
AACTATGCAACTTGTCTCATGAGTACTTTTACTGTCCAGGCATGCAGTAGACATGTCAGCCACATTTTGGAGTAGATGATGCAACCAATGGCATTGACTTCTGTATTATTGGCCAGGAAATTCATTAGCTATCAATGGTCTTGCAATTCCCTGCTATACAAGAAATGCGGATACCAAAGAGAGAAAGTGTTGACATGACGTGGCTTGAGTTTGGTTATTAGGAATACCACATCACTTGGTTTAGTGCACCAAGGTGGTACCGAACTTGTAATATATATATATATATACATATTCACTACACTTTAAATTCATGAGAGCGCACACAACTTTGGTCTTTTACACACCAAGTTTAGAGAATTAATAATTCTTGTGGTGTGCTAGTTGTGGTGAGAGGGAACTCTTTCGGTGTTTCTGGGATTTGGGCTTTGTGAGAGTGCATTTGTACCACCTTTGTAATCTTCATATTTTCTTAGTGAAAATTCCCCTAGATGCCGCCCGTGGACGTAGGCCTAAGGCCGAACCACTTAAATCTTTGTATTCCCTACGTGATTGTCTCTTATATTTTTCTATTTCTATTTTTGCATAAACCCACAACAAAAAGGTGTCAAGTTTCCGGTTAATTAAGATTACAAAATGATCTTTGCTGCTAATCATTTTCCCACTAGGAGGTATCACCAACAAAAATTGTCTAGCCCTGATTTTAGTCATTTCATGATGAACTAACTTGCAATCCTTTTTTTTTTGGTTCTTGTTGCCTGTTGCGATTCTTTGTTCAGTGTTGCTGTAAGGTAGATAATGACTATTTCATAGGTTGCTTATATCATTCTTAGTCATTCATAATTCTAGACTTTGATGTATTTTGGTGAATCCATCTATAAGTACGTCTTAGTACCTGAATCAATTATGAGGAAAACATGGAGGCTCTCTGTACATTGGATACCAATTTTTGTAATTCAGGTTTCACTGCAAGGGAAATTTTTTGGGAGATACTTCTTAGATGTTTGCAGATTTAATTTTAAAGATGTATGATGTTCATACTTCATGTTTTCTTGCTGCATGTGAAAATTTTTGAATTCTATAGACCTGTCTACTTACCTTATACCATTTATCTGCACCTATTGAACCAATTCAATACCTTCCCCATAAGTTTCAATGTCTCCTTACTTTTTTTGTTAATTACATTTGTTTATTCATGTTTGAGAGTCTGGTCGTAGTATATGCAATTTTTTGCTAAAAAAGGCATTGTTTAAGGCACTGCTTCAATAAAAAAATTTGATATCTTGCCAATGACTGTTTTGTTTTGTTTTCTAGAATTTCTGTTTTGAAGCAACACTTATTTTTCCACTAATTCAACCAAGGTTTTGTCAAGTTCTTAAGAAATCAGTGATTAGCAGAAAATTTTCTGTTTAGCTAAAAAGAGTAGCAGATAGTTGGTGCTATAAGGGCAGGTGGCTTGAGTATCCCAGATGAAGTGCCTAAATAGAAAATTGTGACCTTGGTTTTGAACCCTATTTGGAGCCTAAAGTTTAGCACTATTGAAATAAACACGTATGCACTTCTGCAGTTTATGTTTCCACTTATGTCACGATTAGTCTAACCCCCTTGACACAAATTACTTGATGCAAATTGCTAGCATTACCTCTTTATGGTATCAGAGGAAGAAGGAAGAGCTTCAAATGTCCTCTCCTAGTCCCCCTCCCCCCCCCCTAAGTCTCAAAGTATCAAGATCTCTTATTGACAACTTTAGAATCATAGTCATAGCCACGAAAAATAGGAAACAAGTGGGAAAAAAATATTTGATAATGATTCTTGACCATCCAATAGCTTCATATTATTGTTTAAAAGAGTTAATGAGAAGCAAATAGTCTGCAGATATGCAGTTGTAATAAACCACATTTACCTCAATATGAGTAACAGTTACACATAGATTTGAATAAATTCATTGAAGATACACATATAATTTAAATAAATTCATCACCATCAGTTTTGCATATTTGTTCAGATATGGTGAAACAGGATTCTAGATGACTGCTATCACCCCTCCTATTCAAAACAAACCGTTGTGGGCTTGTAGTCAATCACCATGTACTTCTCCACATTAGGCAGGAGTGCCTTTGCATATTCAACATGAGCAGGATGAGCAATATACTCTGCAACACCCTCCATACTCTCAAAGGTGGATTCCAATACATGAGTGAAACCTTGATGTTTGTTCCCAGCACTCACATCCTTGCCCCTGTTAATCATGTAAGATGACAAAAAATCATATACATACTCCTGTTCAAACTTTTAAACCAATGTTTCAGTCTAAAAACTTTTATGGGTGATCATTTACCAAAACATACATAGTGAAGCAGCATTCCTATACAATGAATTAAAAACATGTTATGCCTGTTTTAGTTGTTGAAAGATGTCCACAAAGTGTTCTTTCTGTCTTCTATGGTTTTGGATCGGGGTATACCACACCAATATGTGAAGTCATTGGAAATTTTTCAGGAGATTAATTCACCCTGTAGCAAGAATATTGAAATTAAAAGGACTAAGAATATTGATCGGCCCGATTCTTGCGTAGCAAGAAAAGGGAATTTCAATATGATTGGAAGTAAATTCTCAATGATAGAAATGACCTAATCATCATAAGCACTGAGTAGGAAATGCAAAGAAAACCTTCACTTAATGACAGCCTAGCAATAAATGAACAAAGACTTGAATAGACAGCAAGAAGAGATATTACAAAAAAAAAAAAAAAATGCTCTATAATTTAAGAAGTACGGACATCTTAAGATCCTTTGACAAGGATAGTTAAAATAATGTACATAGCTTGATTGCTAAAATGGAAGACTAAAGATTTGGAATGTTGTTCCCCTGTGCGTAAAGTTGACGAGTTGGAAAAAGAGGAATAGTAGGTGTTTTGGTGATGTTAAACATAGAGAAATTAATTCCTCTTTTTTGAAATCTTTGTATGACTGGATGACTATTTAAGGCAATGTACGGTCCATATCTTTCTTTGGTTCTTCAAGATGTGAATTTGAGTTGTGCATCTTTATTTAATAAAATTATTTTATGTATAAAAAATTGAGGATTAAATTGATAAGAGTATCACATGCAAATGGTAGATTCACACTACCATCTTTGTCCAAAGTTAAGCTCAGCTGATTCAGAAAAGCATGCATCTCTGAATCTTTTATACATATTCTAAAGTTGCATATCAAGAGGGAGACCAGAGCCTTAATATTTGTAATGACACAAACAAGTTTGTTTTTTTCTTGAAAGCATTAGAGATGCTAAGAAATAACTTCCTTTCTCAGACATGTTTTAAACTATTTTTACACAATTTGTTCTCCTTTTAGCATATTTTGTAAGGAAACAAACAATAATGATGACAAAGAGAAATGGTTACCAATGGAAAGACTTCATGGGCTCGATAAGGTTGACAAGCTTGGCCATTTCTCTGATGAGGTGGTCAATTTGGTTAGGTGTAGTTCCATCCTTGAACTTTGCTAAAAATATGTGCTTCACCACTCCCTTTGCTTCCTCCATGTTGTCTTCTTTCTTTCTCAGAATAGTAAAATTTGAATATGTGTTTTACTTCCTTTTTAGTCTTCTTCCTCAACCACTATTTGGCCACTAACCCTTTTATGCACAATGCCACTCTCCTGGCATATGTTTGCAACCAACCATATTGTCCAACCAATCCCAATTTAATGAGGCCCTCTCATTTTTAACATTTTATTCAACTCTTGGCTGCAAGAGCCAAGAGCTTTTTAGCTCAACTGGCATTAACTGGTCTCTTATATGGGGAGAACCAAGGTTCAAATCTTCCTTGCCCAACTATCGAATTATCAATGAAAAAAAAAATCTTGACTGCAATGCAACTTTATAACACGATGTATTTACTTTAAAGTTGTCTAGTTATTGAATGCACTTAGGCTTACAATAATCAATATTGGACGTCATCCACTCATCTACTTAGTCCTTACTAAATAAAAAGGGAAAAAATAATCTTTTAGGCCCTATAGAAGTTGTACCACATTGTATGGAAGGAGTTGGATAATGGCTTTATTGAGTCCTATTTCTTATTTTCCAATTTACTTAACTGAGCATGAAGACAGTCTTTGTTGAAAGTTAAGAGAAAAAACACGCACACACACATATATATATATATGCAGTTGCATCTTCATTAATGTCAAAGAAATACTTCCTGATTTTATAGGCAAGAAAGATGGATTTATCCATGCTTCCATTACCTCTTCAGGGCATCAAAATAATCAGAGAAAGAGTGAAAAGCTTGGAATTCCTTTTCCTAAAAGCCAATCCAGCACCCCCACTAAAAAGATCTTTTACATGCTTATTAACAACTTTATATTCCTGCCTTTAGAAAGAAAAATAAAGGGAGAACAAAAAAAGTAAAAGAACATTATGTTCTAGCAATAAGTCTAGGGACACAATTTACTCACAACTGTTAACATAACCTATTGTGATTGATGTATAGTAAAAGCGATATCAGTACAGTTGTAAAAAATGTTATCTCCCTCGCATTACTCTATATTCTAGTTCACATATTTAGATACCAAGTATCTGGAATACCATTGCAAACTTAATCATAGTTAAAAACTGAAGCAAATAGTACACAGATCTGACAACCAAATGAAACAACCACATGAATAGATATTCACATAAACTGAAAACAACTTCACCACCATCAATTCAAACAACCAAAGGTACATGGCTTTATTACATGGGTTGCTATCAAAGACAGGCTGTCAATTTTCTCTGGAAAACTCTAGTACTAGAGTTATGCTGGCAACGTTGTCTGCATTTATCAAAAGCTGCAGCCTAAAGTAGGGACCATCCATGTTATTATGCTTGCCATTCTCAATAAGACTATGGTCCAGATTTCTTCAAGTACGTTTGCTGCACAGTCAAGATAAACGGAAAGAGTTTCCTGCCAACCCATATATAACTATATATACTTCATTTGGTTTGAAAGGAATTCAGACTTCTTAGTTCAGATTAAGGGTGAACAAGATTAGAATCTTTAATTCAATGATTGCTGATATTAGAATATGCATAGATGGATACAGAAAAGTGAAAGATTCTACTTTAAATTAGGCAGTCATGTAATAAATAGGAGGAAAACAATAAAGATACTACAAAGTTTATTTTAGTGCATAAAGTTTACAAACTTGAAGGATTTTAAAACATAATAAATGATGTTTGAATTAATGTTTCGTTATTAATGACACATCAGTTTGTAAAAGTTATTTAGTCAAATTTGTAATATCCTTAATATCACTCTAAATAAAATAGCTTAGTTCAGTTTTCTTGCTTTTGTTAAATGTTTTCTAATTTGAGCACTTCTAGTGCAGATGCTAGTTCATGTTATGCTGCCTAAACTTAGTTAAACCAAAAGGACAAAAAAAGTTCATCACTATCTCATCTTATTGAAGTTGCAAAATGTTGTTCAATATAACAAACTTTAACTGCTAAGCTTGCAAATTGTTAATGATAAACAATAAAGTGGTATCAATGGTGTGCTCATTTAAAAATCAATAACAACTTGTTAACTCAGTAAGTAATGAAAGAGAACAAGACAAATCTATGTGGGAAATAGTTTTCCTCTAACTCGGTTTGGAGAAATCCCCCTCCAACCTATTACGTGGCAAGTAAATAGACTATTCACATGTACTTTTAATCACATGACATTTTTAATAAATCATGTGACTTTTTCAAATAGTACATGTGGATAATCTATTTAATTGACACGTAGTGGATTGAAGGAGAATTCATCCAAACCGGATTGGAGAATAACTATGTTCTGTGGTGTACATAGATTTTACTGTTATCAATTCTATTTACTTCAGACTCCAGAGGTAGTCATATAAATGATAAAATAAAGAGTAAAAACTCATTTGGTTGACTATAAGTTAGTGAATGCCCTGATGAGCTGAGCTGGTCAACTTGGTCAGACAGGGTCACATGGCTATCTTTCAAGTTTGCCATTGAGATTTGAGAACATTTGGAAAGTCTTTTTTTTTTTTTTTCCTATTTTAACCAGTCCATCTTTTGTTTCCACATGCATTAGATTCTTTATTTTTTTTCCTCTACTTATTTAAATACTATTTATGTATTTTATTTTATTTTGTCCACATACAAATCAAACGATCAAAATCGGCCACCATTCCATGCGCAAGATCGACCACTCAACGGTGACAGCCACCCAACACTCAATTCGGGCACCACACCCTTCACCGCTTCGGTTGAGTGAGAGAGAGAGGTGATGAAAGGGAAAGAATTGACAAGGGAAAGAGATTGAAAGAGATCTGAGTTGGACAGAAAACTGTTGGAAAAATAATAAAAATTAAGTTAGTTTTTTTATTATGCTTTGTAGTTTGAAGTTGTTTTGGCTTAATTTGCAGGTGTTTTTTGGGTTGGTTAGCAAAATTTTAGTTAGGTTGACTGGCTGACTAGTCCATTAGCATTTGTAAATGCTAATATGAGTTTTACTTCTACCACTTCATGTTGTTCATCTCTCTCCCTCTCGCTGCCTTTAGGGGCGGTGGTTTAATGGTTGGAAGTCGTTTGAAAACATCACCTTGCGAATCCGAGGTTGTGGGTTCGATCGGCTTTTCTCAGAATTCTATATGTATCTATGAGATCGAGTATGGAATTTTGTTTACTCACTTTAAATTGAGTATAGGTTTCCCGCATACCTCATTATTGTCCAGGTATACCCCGTGCATGCATGACAGAGTTTAAGTGAGTCGGGCCGTAACCACACCAGCAAATCCCTTTTTTTATAATCCAAAAAAAAATCTCTCTCCCTCTCACTCTCTCTCAGACAATTTCTGGATCTTCTCCTTTTCACCACCCATCCTTTCAACACCGTGTGGCTCTCCCACTTTCCATTTCCGACCAGCTTTCAGCTTTCATTGTTCAGCTGACCCCATTTACACCTATCTCCTGTAATTTTCAGCCTTGGCTTGCTGTGCAGCCTAGTATTGTTACATCGCTTCACCGTTTAAAACAACCTTGTCGTAATCAGTATGATGTAATCAAGCTTGAAAGTTTGTCCACACAATCTCACAAGTATATTTTGTAAAGATCCCCTGAATTATTGAATTGTTTTGCATAAGAAAGAACAAATAGATAAAGGTAACTCTCATAAAAAAAAAATAAAAAAAAAATAAAAAAGTCATTTTATTAAATAGTGAGAAATACCACACTCGTTTAGTTCTTTTCAGTAGGTGAGAAGAAGATATCATTAGCACCTTTTATAAATTAAACCCCTTTAACAATGCTAAATTGCTAATAGATGAAGTATGTTATTCACAGAGTACTCACTAAAAAAAGCTAATATTTTTCAGGCCACTCATTCCTAATTGGTTACAGTGGACTCCTAAATGTCTTGAGTTCCACACAAAGAAGTGGCGGCCGAAGCAAAAGGTACATCTAAGAATCGGATTGTATTCAGATACATGTAATGTGAGGGGAGGATTAAGGAATGAAATATGGCAACTTTTTTTAACTTGTAGAATAAATCCTGGTTGAATGGGATTAGCTATTGAGAGAAATGAATAGCCCAGCCTACAACAATCCTTCAGTGAAATATCAGCAGTAGTACAAGCAACCAGAAGAATAAAACTCTGAACTTCTTGGGCCTTGGGGAAATGAAGAAATGCCTCTTCATCTTTAACATGGAAGAAAGCCTGCGGACGATAATTATACATCAAGAACAAGCTCAGTCTTCATGTTTTTGATCTCTTCTGCTTTTGAGGAACAAAACGAACCCCTTGTTTGCCAAGCTCCAAAGTCTTCACTTTACCATCATCTAGGGTAACAAATAACAACGATGTGCCTTCGATTACATTGGTAACCTCTCCCTTATGCCTGAATAAAAATAAAAGGGAAAAAAAATATTAACCCACAATTTGTGTAACAAAGTAATCAAACCATTGATGGATTTATAACACAAGTTCATCAGAAATAGAGACCTTGAGTTTAAACAAGAAAGAGATGCATCATTCATTTATAAAGACATTTGCAACAAAACAAGACATGAACACTTCCATTTTTCTTTTATTTTGATATTTTTCCTTTTTGGGGAGCTTTATCTCCTTCTTTCTTTTTTTCCTTTTTTCTTTTTTTTAGTGGGGGTGGAGCAGCTAGGGATTCAAATTGCTCAAAGTGACAGAGGCATGTGAAAGCGTAAGACCCCTGAGGAATCAAAAACTAATTTCAGCATTGATCATACCAAATTTTCAAGTTCCTAAAATAGAAAGATAAGAAATATCAAATATGTTTTCTTTTTGAAGACAGAATTTAGTGGGTAAAGCTTGAAAAGATCACCTTTGGTTTAAAACTAACACACTGATCCTAGTGGGCTGTGTTTTTCTATAATTTGCCTTCACCATGAATGAAAAACTCACCATGAATTGTCAGATGACTGATGAACTTCAACTCTCTTTCCAATTGCATCTTTACCCAACTTTTTCAGTATCCAATTAGCATCCATGATCTCATCCATCAAATTGTCTTGATTTGATTGTGTCACGTCTTCATCTTCATTAAATGATGTTTTCTCAAAGGGAGATGGTCTCCTTCTTTTTGACCTTTGGCCCTTGATAGAGCTCCTCTCTTCCTCAGGATGAGGAGAATTCTGATTTTCAGGAGCCGGTTTCTTAAATTTGAACTTCAGCAAAGGTTTGGAATCTTTTGGCAAAGATTGTGAACCTGGTGTCTGACCATAATCATCATTACCTTCAGTGTAAGTCTCGGGTCTGCTTTCTGATGGCTTCCCCAGATTGAACTTGCTACCTCTTACTTCACCAAAAGATCCCACTGCAGCTGTGTTTCCTTCATTGTTTCTCTTTCCCAGTACAATACGTGTATGCTCTTGAATAATAGTTTCATTTGCATCAGCACTACTCCCTCTGCCAAATTTGGGGTTTGAATCAGAAATGTCTGATCTAACTTTTCCCAACTTTATCAAATTTCCTTCTTTCCCGGCAACCTTCAAATGTTTCACTTGACCAAAGCTATCAGTTCTGTCTCCTGCAAATTCATCTATTAATGTGAATCACAGGTAGATTGAGAAAACAAGGAATTGAGGATCACTGTTTTCAGCAAATAAAAATAAAAATTCAAAATCAAAAGAACTCCTACCTTTACCATCACCAAGTTTAGCAGTGCCAACCTGTCTATCCACCATAAATTTGTCACTCGTCTTCCACTGGCTTGTATTTACACTGCCTGCTAATTAACATGCATACATAAGTCATGCACAAAGAGAGAGAAACTACTATATATCATTTGTCAACAAACTGAAATTATTAGTCTCTAGAGAAACAAAGTAACTAATTATATTAGAAACAGGCATTTTGGGTTACTTCTTGCTTATAATATGCACACACTAAAAAAAGCTAACCAATAGAACCAAAAAAAAAAGAGCATAAAAGAAAGAATTCACATCAATGAAATGTTGAAAGTGAAATCAATAACTAAAATTTGCTGAACAAAAGATGATGGAGGACAATAAGCACAGTAAGACATTTAATAAGTGAATGTGTCAGGCAGTGGGCATATACAATCATTATAATAGCTATTTATACACAATCATTATAAATAGATTTTTATATCTAATTAAAGCATTAGAAAGAAAAAGGTAAAACCAAAAATATTAACTGTCATTAATTATCAGCCAAGAACGACAAACTATATAGTTTTTTCAAAGGTAAAGATATCTTTATCCAAATGAGGAAAAACATACTCTATTGAACTCACCAGAACTAAGAAATTGCAATGCCTGCAAATTCTTATTAAAACACACACACACATGAAGATCTATCCTCCACTTCAGATAGGCTCGTAACAATCACCTTGTCTAATTATAATTATGATAATACAAGAAAAAGAAAAGTTCAAAGCTGCAGGCATACCATTGGAGGTCATTAGATCTTGTTCTCTTTGGAAGCTTGAAGCATCAGACATAGGAGAGTTCGTTACATTTATTTTTCGTGCACCTAGATTTATAACTAACTTCTTTCCCTTCACATTTTTTGCCTTGTTAGCATGTTTTCCAGAGTCCTCTCCAGTATCCAAAACATGAGGCTTATTACTCTTAATTCGAACAACTCTAGAGGGCCTATCGTCATCACTCACCATCACCTCGTCAACAAACTTGTGTTTCAAAACCCCAGGCTGATTGACTGTGCAAATCCCATCAGTATGATTCAGAGTTCCAGCCACAGAAAAAGAATGTTTTTCTGGTTCTTCCTTTCTATGGGACTGCTTATCATCATTCTTGTCATCATCCAAGCTGTATCCAAAAGACTGGGTATCGTTATGTCCTTCAAAACTCTCATGCGATTCTGTTTTACTAGACAAAGGTGCCTCATAACCTTTTTTCTTTGCATACTTTTTATTTGAAGATTTCTTTCCATAATCCTTGGTCTTTTTTGGTGACTTCTCAACTAACCCTTTGAGAGAAAACTTCAAGGACCGGCCAAATTCATTCTTTAATCTCACAGGACCATTTTCTTCATCATCTGAATAAGGTGATATAGAAAATATTTCTTCTTGGGTTGGCAAACCTGCAGCAGCCCTCAAGTTAGCAATTAAATCTCGATCAGCTTCGTCTCTTCTCCTCCAAAGCTCTTGAATAGCATCCTCAATACCCTGGACCTGCATATATAAATTTATGTACAAAAACATAATTCAAATTCAACAACTGCTAAAACAAAGGAATAAAACGCATGCAAGAACTCTTTCTATTTATACAAACCTGATAGCATTCCCCACGACATGTGGGGCATCTATACTGAAGATTTCCATCTACTTGAAACTGCAGATATTTATCATCACTGCAATACATTATTTCCGGTCATCAGCAATCTACTATCAGAAAGTTAAGAACTGATTCACCTACTTTAATACTCAAAAGTGATCAGTACCAATCAACAGGGCACCAAACAAGAAAAAGGACTTGGACAAAACTATCACAAAACCTAATAGGGGAGATTATGAATAGCTTATATTGAAAGAAGAATCTATCGTATAATGGCATACTATAAAGTGTCTCCACAACAAGTTCCAGCGACATATTTCCTATTTATATAACAACTTATTAATGTTTAAAAAATAAAGAAGAATTATCATTATCACAAACTTTTATCATGGCAACCAATCAATAATAATGATCCATCCTCAGAAGCCTGCAATAAAAAACATTAACATAGTTCAAACACATTGCGTCTATCAAAGAACAGAGGCGGGAAATGAACCTGATGCCATCACACTGGCAATGCACCCAGCGCTGGCAAACATCACAGCAAACCATTGGTGTTGATTCTGAATCTCTATATACCTACAAAATTGGACCAACACATCTAGTCAAGTTCTTTCTTATTTTCTTTTTTCCTTTCTTTGGGTAAGAGAAGTATAAAACATCAACACTGTCACACACACACACAAGGAAATCACAGATTGCGAACACTAAAGAAGTTACATGCATGCATGTACCTTTTTTTTATTGACAAGTTACACACACCCTATGGGTCTTAAACACATGACCTCACCCTCCTTCCAATTCTTAAAAGTTGAGGAAGCGCCATTTGAGCTAGAGCTCATTGGCTACATACATAAATGTACCCCTATAACATATCAACTTTTCCCCCTCATTAAAAAGCATCTAACTAAACACATTAATCATAAATAATACCTTCCAATTGAATAATGTTAAAGAACTTCAGAAAGCCCATAAATTTAAAAATAATAATAATTGATACCTTCAAACAAACAGGGCAATAATTCCCCTTCACAAACAATCTTCCGCATGCATCACAGCAAGTGTAACCCAGAAACCACCTGTAAAGTTAAAAAGAAATCATGAATCCACCTGCTAATTGCAGAGTACTCAGTTTGTGGATAAGTACAGATAAAGGTCGTAAAAGACTTGGTAATCCGTCACCTTTGAAAATGCAAAGAACAAACATAAAAACCCATGGTGTGTAACGTTACTGTAATCTGAACTTCAAAATAGAAGTGTAAACAACAATAAGTGGCATGAAGTTCCTTTTTTTTCATACACAGGCAAATCACACATCCATACGGAGCCTCACTGTAACCCCCTTGTTTATGTGGGAAGAGATGCCATTTGGTCCACAAAACAAATGGCAAGTTATGTTAAGATTCTTCATATACAGAAGCAATTGAAATCATAACTATGTATGAAAATCATATAAATGAAACAATAAACCAAAATTACACGTCCACATAGTGGATTGAACTGTTCACCAGAATCTCATATAGAGATAACGGTCACACCCAAAATGAAGTCCAACCAACAAGCAAACTCTAGAAGGCCTGATGATTATGAAGTAGTGCCTAACACCCAATACTGAGATGTTTTACAAACTTCATTCATCACAAAACAAAATAAAATCAATGAACATCAAATTCATACAAAAAATCCTATTATATATGTGAACTTCAATGATATCAATCAATACCTTACACTTGAGCCATTTCCCGGGACATTGGAGCTACAGCTGTGACACCTTGTATGTTTTGGGCACAAATAAGGCCCAGCACTGACATTCTGCATTAACAACAAACAAGTATGAGCAACCTCTTTTAATCAAGATAACAAAAGTTCGGAACTATCATTTTACACCCTACCTTGTGAGAAGGCTGCTGGCAGTAGCAATGGTGAGCACCATCACACCTTTTACAGAACATAAATTTATTTGGGTCTCCTGTTTTTAGGCATACCTAGAGAAATAAAAAGGCAATGAAGTGTAGTGTCAAAAGAAATTATTAATTATAAAGAGAGCAGAGCATATTAGACCAACTCTGCAATCAGCCAGTAATGAATCTTTATCTAGAGCAAAAGCACCATGTAACAACCGGATATGCAGAACATCGGTGAGTAGGTATAAGATGTCAATGGGACTCTAAAGGCCAGAAACCTTAATGCAGCAAAAAGGCTAAGAATTCCAGAATTTCTACAATTTATTTGAACAAGGTTGTGATGAAATAACACAACCACCTTATGTTACATGCTGAGCAGAAGAAATAATTATTTTGGCCAAAATTTTTGTGCTGGACATAAAGGGAAAAATCCATTTGGGAAAATTTGACTGTTGCTATGTATGCCTAAAAAAGAATGAACACTATAAACTCATTGCTATGTATTAGCACCTTATTTCTTATAGATGTACACTCATGACTTTGTTTCTGCACTGCTAGTACATTATATTTATCCAAAAACATAACCACAAATACAGGGTGGCATCATATCATATGTCTTATATCCTACAATCATAGACTGTGGTATCCTAGAAAGTTAATATGTCCTTGTGCCATTTTTAGTCATTTAGTTCCAATGCATCTACTTTGACATATTCATATGAAGACGATTAAATTTCAAATGCAAAACAACACAAAAACATGGTCAAGAGTGCTAGAAAAATGGACGATAGGGAGTCTTATGAACTGGTAAGTTATAGTATGATTCCGTGCATTAAACTGATCCTTTTCATTAACACACAAATCACATCAATTAAATCAAACAAGAAGATAAATAATAACTTCTAACTGGAAATTTTTAGTATAAAACTTATGTCCTCTTCTACCTGCAAGTAATAGAGAAAGAACAAAGATATTCATCCACTATTCATTGGCTTGAAATAATATTATACTATGAAAAAGGGAACACACAACTGGAGAAATAGCAATCAACTTCCAATTTAGAGATTCAAAGAAAGAAGCATTTCGACTTCCAAGCATGAAAAGACGTAACAAAGATTCACTAGTATTGCACATCATCGTTTACCTCACAAATCCGACAAGAGGGACAGACCCATGAACTCCAGTGGAATAGATCTGCAATCAAGTCCCGCAATGAGAATACATGTAGCTTATAGGGTCATATATATGTTCAGCCACAAAATCTTACCTCTATGTTGAGCCCAAGATTTCAAGCAGCTCCTGTGATACTTCTTGCCACACTTCTTGCATGGAAGCATCCTTCTTGCTTTCTCACTACCTTCATTTTCACCAAAAAAGCACAACCGGCACATTACATTCACATTGGACAGACCCTGCTCTTCTCCAGAATTACCTCTTGAAACATCCTGTTTAATAGAGAACCCAATCAAGAAATAAGAACATTACATACAAACAAAGAATACCAAATTGCAAGCATAAAAATCCACCCAACACAAACAAGGAATTGTTTTTCAATCTCATCCAGAAAATGCCATTGCACATAAAAAGGAGTAACTAAATCGATTGCAAAAAAAAAATGAAAACCACTTTTTTTAAAACCCCATTCAGCATCGCCAAAAAGGTTTTGGTTTTTGTTTGTATAGTATTTCCGTAGATCCTCCATACTAGAGGGAGCAAGTCCATTTTCAATTCTCTAACATATATAAGTTTTCGATATTTTTATCACAAGAAAAAGGGAAATGCATGCATCCAGCAGGAAATTTTAGTGACGAATTGCCTAAACTATCATCGGATTAAAAAAAACAAGCCCAAAAGACAATATCATATAAACTCAAAGCTCACAAAATTTAAAAGGGAATTTTATATCAAACTACAAATAACTATAATGCATCAAAATGCAAATTATCACCAAGGAAACTCTACATCCAAGTGAAAGTTTCCACATTTTCTGCCATTCAAGCTCCAAACAACACTAAAATCCAAACAGAAATTCATCATAAGTGAAAAATACACATATATATAAAAAAACACAAGCTATTCCATACACATAAATTTGCAAAAATTCAAGCTTTCAACCAAACAAAATTCGCCAAAATTCACTAAAACTCAACCAATTGAGATGCAAGAACCTCACCGGGACCAGATCACCAGACTCAAACCTCCTAGCATAGTCCTCAGCAGCAACCATCGCGGCAGCCGCCTTCTTCTGCAGCGCAACGCGCTTGCTCTGCGCGGACGCAGCCGCCGCGACCTCGTCCACCACATTTCCACCGCCACCAATCCCAATCCCTCCATCCACAACAGGCGGAGGAAGCGGCGGCGGCGGAGGCGGAATTACCTTGGGGACCACAACCTGAACAGTATCGTTCCATCCTCCTCCTCCTCCTCCTCCTCCTTCTTCTTCACCCTTCTCTCTCACCCTAATCCCCCACGGGTCCCTCAAAAACTCCTCGATTCTAGAAACTCCCTCCAGAAACTCATTCTTCGCCTTCGCGCTCTCCAGCCCCCGCGGAAACCCTAGCGAACAGAAACAAATTCGCCGACTGCAACAACACCAAAATCACAAAAATCAAAGAAAATTCAAAAAGCGAGAGAGAGAGAGAGAGAGAAACAACAACGCTCTCGTTCTAGTGTCTTCGCGTGTGTGTGAAAGCGAACAATAGCGAGCGAGCGAGAAAGAGAGAAAGAGAAAGAAAGAAAGAGAGAGAGAGAGAACCATACCATGTAATTGGGCAAGCTACGTGAAAGGCCATGTAGAGGAAAAATTGGTGGAATTTGAATTATTTTGAGTTTGGGTGAGTGAGTGTTAGGGATCGCTGGCTCGCAAATTTTTTTTTTTTTTTTTTTTTTTGAGGTTCAAAATAATGAAATTTTTTTTTAAATTATAAGAAAAAAATATAAAAGTAAAAATTAAGAGGGAGAGAGAGAAGATTTGATTTGGGTTTTGGAGGTGATGGGTTGGAGGGAGGGGGTTTAGTTTTTATTTTTTGGGTTTGGGTGAAAAGGAAGGCTTTTTTGTTTTTGTTTTTGTTTTTAATTTAAAGCGGCCATGAGTGACTATGCTTTGTAGGCTCTGTTTTTGTTGGGCAGGTTTATGTTGTGGTGGGGTTAATAGGAGGGATTGCGGTGTTTTAAACGCTGCGTTTTGGGGGAAGGTGGAAACGAAGCGTGGTTTGTGACCAATAGGAAGATGACATGGTGGTTGTTTTGGAAATAGGTGTTAGTCAACAAGGGGAAGCCAATAGGAAGTTGCTGTATCAGCATTGAGAGTTGGTTTTCTTTGTGTGTGTTTGTTTTCTGTGAAATAGCTATTGCCGATAATAAAGAAAATATAATAAAAGAGAGTTAAAAACACAAGTAGAGTTACTTAGGGTATGTTTGGTGACTAATTTTTGTTTTCTGTTTTCTAAAACTTGTATTTGAGTGTTTTGAGAATTGTAATAAAAAATAATATTATAATAGATTTGAAAACAAAAATTTTGTTTGGTAGATGTTTTCCACATTATTTAGAGTATTGTTTTTATGCATTATTTTATTATTATTATTATTATTATTTTACTATCAATACTAACTCGACCACAGCCACCGGCAGCACAGCTAGCCACCATTCACAGCAACACAACCACCCAACCACATCTTGACCCACTGCAAGACCCACCACAAACCAACAAAACCCAACCACAACTTCAACAAAACCCCACCACCGGCCACCACAGACCAACAAATCTCCACCGCGAGAGAGAGGAATCGGTCCACAAATCGGCGAAGCCCAGCACCACCGCGAAGCTTATTGCGAAGCCCACGCACCACCGCGAAGCTGCACCACCGCGAGACCGTGGCTCAGATTGGCGAAGCCCAGCACCACCGCGAAGCTTATTGCGAAGCCCACGCACCACCGCGAAGCTGCACCACCGCGAGACCACCTCCAGATCTGCAAGACGACGCCGGTGCTGCACCACCGTGAGACCACCTCCAGATCTGCAAGACGACGCCGATCGTAACCACCGTGAGACCACCGCGAGACCACCTCCAGCTCTGCAAGACGATGCCGATGTAACCACCGCAAGACGACGCCGATCGTAACCCAAAGAAAAAAAGAAACATTATTATATTAAACAGTAACTTTGAGAACATAATACAAATAGTGAAAACACCTAAAAGGGTGTTCTCAAAAAGATGGATTTGAGTCCAGTTAGAACAGTAACTGAACTCGAGAACTGGAAACGAAAACAATGGCCAAACAGAATTGATATTGCTTGGGCCCACCATTTTCTGTATTCAAATACAGAAAA
Organism: Fagus sylvatica; assembly: GCA_907173295.1. Classification (NCBI taxonomy): domain Eukaryota; kingdom Viridiplantae; phylum Streptophyta; class Magnoliopsida; order Fagales; family Fagaceae; genus Fagus; species Fagus sylvatica. The sequence goes on from OU015762.1 coordinate 4,417,765, forward strand.
CAGTTTTTGAGTTAAAGAACCAAACATGCTCTTAAGTTGTTGCACTTGAATAACTATTTTTATTCTTTGGTTTGATTGTAAAATTTGAATACAAATTTATTATTTGTTTTTAAATATTTTTATTGTGAGAACTATGACCTAATAGGGTCGGAAGATGAGTTTTAAGGTGATGATTCAACCGATAATATTACCCCCTAAATCGAGAGTTTAACATTTGAATACCCACTTATTTTATTTAAAACGGAAAAAATAAGAAAACCAAAACAATAAAATTGAAGTTTTCTCATTTTATTGATTGAAATGTTAAATTTACATTACTTTGGAATATAAAATGGAAAAATACATGGTTTTATTCCTAAATACAATCTATGAAAAATTATATCACTTTGGATCCTAGTTGCATTATGAAAAGATGAAAATTACATGGTTGAAGCCAATAGAGGATCATTGATCTAAGATCAGGCTAAGTTACAGAGTGGAAAGGTATTAGGCAAACACCACGCTCGATGAAATCAGTCTTTTAGAAAATAGTGGCCATGAACTCATGTCATGTAAAGTAAGCATCCAAATATTTCAAAAAAAAATTGCTATTGTTTTTTTGCTAAACACATATGTTATTGTTTGAAAAAAAGATCTAATAAGAAGGGTTTTAAAAACATAATTTAACCGTGTTAATATCATGTGAGCATATAGAAAACATATTTCTAAGGCTAGGATGATAAATGTTTATGATGTCCATCCCATATGAAAGTAAAACATGTTTTCAACAATTCAAGAACATAAAACTAGATCAAGATTATTTTTAGTTTTTAAATTTATACATGCATGCATGAGGTTTTGACAAAATGAATGGAATTGGAGGCTTGCTTCAGAATCGTGCTCCTATCTCCTTGGGCAACACATACTATTATTGAATGTTCCTTTAAATTCTTCTAGATTGCTAGAAATTCGAGCATAGTAGTAGCTTATTCCTCGATCAGTTAATTGTTAAAGACAATGATTAGGATTGATAATCATAACATTTTATGGTCAGTGTTTAGGACCTGGGAAGATGGTTTTGTATTATTTTAGGATGATTTTCAGACTATTGGAAGCAAATAATTTCATGACTATTGAGATGAGAGATTGTGATTGACAAAAAATATTAGCAATCACTTAATGTCTCTTTTCAAAAGCTCTACATATCCAATTCTTCATGCTTTGAACTTTGAACACATCCTCCTATTTATAGAGAGGGAAGCCTTGGTTATTAAAGTTAGGATGTGTTAGAGATATATATTGGGCCATGAGGCCCAAACCAAGTGTAGGCCCATTAATTGTAATAGAAGCAAACTGTTCTAGTTAGACTAGGTTTCTCTAGTATATATACCCTACTTAGGTCTCATTGTAACTATCAAGAAATATAGTAAAGATGTAGCCGTCAAGGGCTTTCGTGTGTGGACGTAGGTCTTTATGACCGAACCACGGTATCTCTGTGTATCTGTTCTCTATTTGTTCTCTCTCTTTCCCTAAACTCTTTTCTCTCTAGCACTATTTGAGCATCTGTTCTAACATGGTATCAGAGCCAAATTAATTTTTTGGCATTGTAATTCTTAGAAGCACCCGTAGAACTATTTGAAAACAGTCTTTCTCTCCAGAAACAGCCGTACCTCTCCTCTCCTGCCATTGCTTCCAGAGACCTCCGTTCATCCTGTGCTACCTACTGCCCTGATCGTCCGAACTCGATCGACAAAACCTGAGAAATTTCATCGCCAGAAAATTCCCCACGCGCCAGATCTGTCTCCGGCAAACCCGCCGGTTCCTCTCTCCGCCGCCGCCGTTAGGCTGCTCCGTCTGTCTTATGCAAGGCATCAATTGCTTCGTCTCTTCAAGACGAATCTCCACCTGAAGTTTCGCAGCCAGACGACGTCCCACGCGCCCTCACGCGCCGGTGAGGCTTCCGGCGTCTTTTTGGTTCCCAGCTCCACGCGCCCGTGACCCGCGACCCGTGACCCGCGACCCGCGAGTCGACCCGCCCCACACCTGTACTCACAGCTGACGTCAGCCCTACCTATTGCTGACGTCAGCCCTAGCCCGAAGAAAAAAAAAAAGCTTACGTATTATTTGTTTTTTCTCATTTGTTCTTTTCAGGTATTTTTTGATGGATAAAAATGCTCAAGGTGTTTTCAGGTGTTTTCTCTCCCCAATCTCAAAACAACTACAATTGTGGCTTCCATGCCACCTGTCCTCTCCTCGATCTCAGAACAAAATCAATTGTGGTTGCCATGCCACCCCGTGCCCTCTCCTATATCAAGACATCCCACTCTGAAAACGAAATTTAATGCAACGCCCTATCGCCCATGAGCTTCCTTGTTGCTGCACGATCTACTTCATGTTATGAAGATGAATTTGTCTGTTATTGTGGTCTTCCATGATAATCTGTCTCTTATTGTCTTCCATGACAATCTGTTTCTGGTGTTTTCCGTGACAATCGTCTGGTGTCTTCTGTGACAATCCGTTTGTTCTATCTATTATAATCGTCTGGTGTCTTCCGTGACAATTCGTTTGTTCTGTCTAGTGTCTTCTGTGACAATCCGTTTGTTCTGTCTGGTGTCTTCCGTGACACAATCCGTTTGTTCTGTCTGGTGTCTTCTGTGACAATCCGTTTGTTCTATCTATTATCTTCCATGACAATCTTTTATGAGCTCTTCTGAAGACAGTCTCTTGTTGTCCTGTGTGGCAGTCCGTTGTCTTACTCTGAGCTCTTCTGTGTTCTTTTATTCGTTGTGAACTCTTCTGAAGACAGACTTTTGTTGTCCTGTGTGGCAGTCCGTTGTCTTACTCTGAGTTCTTCTGTGTTCTTTTATTCGTTGTGAGCTCTTCTGAAGACAGTCTTTTGTTGTCCTCTGTGGCAGTCCGTTGTCTTACTCTGAGCTCTTCTGTGTTCTTTTATTATGCTTCATTTGCTGCAGGGGTTTCTTTCTTTCGACAGGCATTTTCGTTTCGTGGACCCTACTTTTCTTCGAGGATTCTACTTCATGCAATTCCAAACTCAAGGTTTCGTCATACTGCACCTTGAGTTTGAGGGGGGATGTTAGAGATATATATTGGGCCATGAGGCCCAAACCAAGTGTAGGCCCATTAATTGTAATAGAAGCAAACTGTTCTAGTTAGACTAGGTTTCTCTAGTATATATACCCTACTTAGGTCTCATTGTAACTATCAAGAAATATAGTAAAGATGTAGCCGTCAAGGGCTTTCGTGTGTGGACGTAGGTCTTTATGACCGAACCACGGTATCTCTGTGTATCTGTTCTCTATTTGTTCTCTCTCTTTCCCTAAACTCTTTTCTCTCTAGCACTATCTGAGCATCTGTTCTAACAGGATGAATTTCAAATTCTCCAAGGCTATATTTATCTCACATAAGAGATTCAATAAGTGTTGATATTAGGATAGTCAAAAAAAGCATCTGAAAAATCGGGAGGCCCTCACTAATTATGGATTGACACTTGATAATTGTCAAACAACATCAAAGTTTAAATTCAACCTCGCATCACCCAAAATTTGACTTCAAATCCAACTCCGCCTCACACATTTCCGGCAAAATCTAAACCTAAGAAGCATCATCAGAATTGTTCGAACCTGCAAGCTTTTTGTTTCAAGGTTTGAACAACCCAATGTGTAAATTTGCTTTTTTTAATTTTTTGTGGTTTTGAAAATTTGGAACCGGGCCGATTCTCCGTGAACCCGATTTGATCACCCGGTTCCCTTTTTTTTTGTTTTTTTTGTTTTTCCTCATTTTTATTAAGACCAGTTTGGTTTTCAAAACCATGTTTATATCACCCCCCAAGTCCGCCACTCAAAATAAACCATTTTTATACTTGTTATTACTTGAAACTACGTCGTTCTATTGAAGACTACTGGAGTGGAACCTAAAATAACCCCCCGCACTAGCTGAAAAAGACAGTCTCACACACACAAACACGCACACAAACACGCAGAGAGCGAAAGAGTTCTTGAGAAGAAGAAGAAGAAGAAGCAGCAGCAGCTATGAATGCTCCCGATCGTTATGAACGTTTCGTCGTCCCCGAAGGCACCAAAAAGTAATTTCACAAACACACTTCCTCTCTCTAAACCCCACCTCTCTGTCTAACCCTCACTTTTTTTTGTTTCTCTTTCAAAATTCCAGGGTGTCATACGAGAGAGACACGAAGATAATCAACGCGGCGTCGTTTACCATAGAGAGAGAGGACCACACTGTCGGCAACATTCTTCGCATGTAATTTTTTTTTTTTTGCCCATTTTAATTGAACTTAATCAATCCCTAATCATTTCTAAACTCACTTGCCTTTTTTTTTTTTTTTTTTTTTTTTTTTGTGATTACCAGGCAATTGCACAGGGACCCCAATGTTCTATTTGCTGGCTACAAGCTTCCTCACCCACTTCAGTACAAAATCATTGTTAGGGTTAGTATTTTCCTTCCCTATATATATATTTTTGGTATATTGGAAATGGGTTAGGTCCAAAGTTGTTAAATATTGATGGAATTAATGGGTTTTATATTTTTTTAAGCCTTATCAACTGTCTCATTATTATGTATATTTTAAATTGGGTAAAACTTAGGTGCAACATTTTACCTTAGATTCTCCCATTAAATCCAATTAAATTCAACCACGTGGCCTTGGAAAGTGTAACTATACACAAGGAAGCTACATTGACCAATAAAGCCACATGGTTGAATTTAACTGGGGAATCTAAGGTATAACACCGAAGGAACTTTATCTAAGTTTAACCCTTTTAAATTTTGGGGTTTTGGTGTTTATGTGTTTCTGTATTTATGTATGTATGTATGTATGTATATGTGTGTATGTTTTTGCGTTTCTGTATGTAGGATTGTTATCCTCTACAATTAGTTTATGGGGTAACTAATTCTAACAATTCAAGGTTAAATGAATGGTTGAGATTTTGACATGTCATCAATAACTTACATGGATAAAAAGAAAAAAATCAATGTTAGTTGATGTTTTTGTAAATGTTGATGATGTGACAAAATCTAAACCGTTCATTTTAAGATTGGTAGATTTATCCTAAGAACTCTAGAGGGTCTTAATATATGTATGTATGCATGCATGCATGTGTACATTGTAGGGGGGTAGCCATGTTAATTTGCTGGAGGTAAGAATTTAGGGTTTGTCATTGTGGGTGTTTTACATTGGTGCACACACACACCGTATTCTCATTTGGGGTTTAAAGTGGGTTAATGAGGCTCATGGTTGTGAGAGAAGGAGAGAGTTTCAAGTGAAGGTGAGCTCTGATTCCTCTGCTGTTGACTTATGCTAATGGGTCTGGTTTATGGGCATTCTAATGTTTATGGATACTTGCAACAATCACCTTTTTTTACTATTGTGGGTGCATTTGATACTATTAGAACCCAACAATGGTGGGTCTATACTTTTTTTTTAATCCCATGATGACATAGTGTGCTTTTATTGGAAAGAGGCACCTACCTAAATTTTCTTGACTGTATGTTGATAATTCATCTGAAAAACATCTTGATGGTAAGAATTCCTATTTTTTTTTCATGAATTGATCTCTTTTGTAGTTCATAGGTTGGAGTGTCTTTTGAATGCTCTATAGAGATTCTGGTCTGAATAATTTATGTGGTTTTCCATAGATACACACCACTAGCCAGTCATCACCAATGCAGGCATATAACCAGGCTATCAATGATCTGGACAAGGAACTTGACCATTTGAAGAATGCTTTCGAGGTACAACATCTCTCATTATCCTGCTTTAAGAAAGAATGTAAAACTTAATGCCATTTGTATCAATTCATTTTTTTTAAATGATCATTTCTTCATGATCAAGCATCTCTCATGGATAGAGTCAAGAAACTAGTATCATATTTGTAAGCATCAGAGGAGAAGAAATTCTCAGATGGTGTAGAGTCATTTCATTTTTCCAGAACATCCTATGCCTACTTATGTGACCATAGAGAATCTAAATTTGTGATGGATGAAAACTGAGATGCTTACTATGGGATCAAGGAAAGATACTTCCTTGGGATGAAAATTGATGATGCACCAGCATTTAAGATTTTTTTTCCGCTGTTATATGTAGAAGCAAGCAATATTGCTGCTTTATTGGCAATTGGTTTTACATGGTAAAATAGATGGCATGCTTCAATTTGTCAAATTCTTGATATAAGTGGATTTTATTTTTTGGGTTAATTTTGGCCTTATATGGAGGACATAAGTTTGAATGACAAAATATCTAACTGACTGATCAGAATAGTGAGAGGTTTGGAATGTTCCATTGGCTGTAATTCACTAATTTGAGGTATTGAGTTCTGAATATAAGCCAATCACACATTTTCAAGCATCCTCACATCTTATATTGGCAAGATCATAATACTCATACAATTTCAAATCTCTGCTTGCAGACTGAGATGGCAAAGCATTCAAGGGAGTACTAATATGCATTCAAAGCATGCAGGGAAGGAGTGTGTTCTACTGTATTTGTTGAGGGTGTTTTCTTGTTAAAAAAGAATTTGAAGGGAAGGGGCTGATTTTTATGAACTTTTGCTTTGAATCTGATGGTTGTAATGGATTAATGAACCTTATGTGGTCATGAAGAATGTTAAATATGTCCAATGGAGGATTTGATCATAGCCTTCACCACTAGCATTTCGATGTTTTCTAATCTCTAGTAAAGTGCATAGAACTAACCGGACCGTATGGATCTCATGTATCATAGTTGTCTTTTGGGTTTAATCTGTAAGCAGGTCATTGATATAGTTTTATATTTCGAAGATGAGTCGTGGTAACGCAGTACTGCTTCATTTTTGTCCTGCACTTGGATTATTATCATCTTTGTTATGACAATCTTGATTTAAGGTTCCATTACCATATATGTAGTAAGCATTTGGCTCTGTCGTCAAACAGAATATTCATAGATGGCTCTGTAGTCAAACCTAAAAAAGAGTTGAAACTAAAAATCGAGCAGTAAGAATAAGTTCGTTTTGAAAGTCAAGACGAAAGATTATAGTGGCTCTTCAAGTTATTTAGCTAACATATGTTGGTAATTGGTGACATCCCAATTATTAAGACTCTTAACTGAGAACATGAAAGTTTCTATAAATTTATGAGTGACATGCTCTAGGATGTTTGAAAACTTCAGATGAGTGAAAATTGTCTACCAATTCAAAGAGCAAAAAAAGTAACCAGCCTAGGTTGCCTCAGTTTCCCGTGGGGAGATTGTGTCGATTGCTAAAGACAGTTATTTCTCAAATGATAAACATGGATATGGAATTTGATATTTTCCCCTCCCAACTTTTATGAGGAAGGATTTGTAATATAAGGCATTGGATGAAGATTGACAAACTATGTCATATCCCATTAAGGAATAAACCTGCAATGGGAAGAAGGCATGGCAGTACACCCTAATAGAAAATAAATGAATTACTTGGCTGCTTAATTGTTACAGATATTCACAAAGTGAATCGGTTTCCATTCATTTTTTTTTATATCCACTAGTTTTACCTCTATCGTCTAATCCTTTTTTTAAATCAACCCTTTGAAGTTAATAATTGTGGTCCATCCCACTGTCAATTCTCATATGGTTTGTTGTAATTTCTACAAACTATGCTTCTACAGCTGATCTGGTTCCTTGTCACAATTAGTTTCTAAGTTCTATGCTATCCCATTAGATATGTCATTTACATGATAGAGAAGTCATCATCAAGTCCATCTAGTTCTCCTCTTACATTGTTTGTTTGGATGACCAAAACTGAGGTCTTCACTGAGAAATCAGACCCTGAAAGAACATCCCCAATTGGACCCAATTCTGGACACTGCTGCCAATCATTCATCCCTACTGTCAATATTGAATTTACCCTCCCTCCTCTTCCAACAATGATGAGTGCATACTGCCCTTCCAATGACATCAAAGTAGAATAAGTCTCAGCTGAATTTGCAAGATGCTTCTCCATGTAAGCAACATGCCCCCCTGCAACATGTCTTTCATAAAACTCAGCAAAGCACTCATCATCAAGCTTCATCTCCTCTTCCAGCTCAGCAATATTGACCCTATAATTGCCGGCTCTTCTTGATGCATTCTCTGCACTGTTTTCCACTAAGAATCTTATTACCGTGAGTTTTACCCCAGGATGGCGTGCTACACGACCGGCATAGGCTAGTGCTTCTCTATCATCTTTGCCACTAATAAAGATAACAGCCACATTGAGTGAAATATATGATCTTGATATCTTTTCTATCAATCCAAGACCTCTGTCCACCAGAATTCCCACTGAGCATGGGGCATTCCTGAGCACCTGTTGAAAACCAGAACTACCATATCAAGCCTCAATTTGAAAGTATGGAAAGAGCTATATTATCATATACTGTCACTGTGAAGTATCTGGAACAATTCACAAACTTTCAAAGCCCCTTCATCTGTAATGAGAGTCAAAATGAAAATTTGTAATAATTCATGACAAGTAACCCATACTTCCATATTTTATAACCAATATTCTCTGTACTTTCTTTCTAAACAAATTATATATTTTTTTTTCAGGGTCTAAAAGATGACATCAATCCTGATTGTTTTAAATAACCAGTGATGATAAACTATGATGTGAAACTATTTTAGTTTTTTGAAACAATAGACCCCAAAAAAAATACAATTTGAATTCCTAAATCAGAGGACTACTTATCAGTAGCATTGTAATAAGGCATTTAATCTAGGATTTTATTATTTATTTTTTTCATAGATACGATAAACTTATCATTAGGCTAAGACACAAATTGGATTGATCTAGGTGGGATTCGAACCTTGGTCCCTTATTCGACAGCAAGAGACTTTACTAGTTAAGTTAACTGGAACCTCACATTTAATCTAGGAATTTAAAAGCTTAATACAACATGCAAATAATGTCAATAAGTAAAACATATATAATTAGGAGCTTTTTTAGCTGCTTAAGTTTTGCAAAGTTTCTGATTTTACCTTGCGATTCACATATCTGAATCCTGAATGGCCTGCATCTAAAGTTCCATCGGCACGCTGCCTCTTGTGAAATGGCAATATGATGAGTGCTACCATCAAGTCCTCTGCCAAGATGCAGAGATCCTGGGGCATAACATTGAATGTTGAGAGTGCAAGCAGTCGTCTGAGTGTGACACCATCACTATTTTGGTCTACATAGGCTTGAGCTGCAGTGGTGACTTGTTCTCTCATTTCAGTCACTGACTTGTCAGTCACAGACACCGTGTTCACATCATCATGAACAAGTGTGGCTGCTATTTGATCTGTGAGTTCAATCATGTCAGTGAGATATATCACAATTCCAGGTTCAGCTGTGCCTCTAGAAATCTCCATGAAGTTAATGGCAGTAGGCACATCTTGAGGTCCATGAACACATAGCAAGAGTCGGAGCTCATTCGAAGGGTCAAGCAATTGAAGTGCCATTCTATGTGTTGGTGCTCGTTTCCTTGCACGTTTGATGATATGCGCGACAACTAATGGGGCGTGCACAACAGTGAAAAAGGCTGCAATTACCATCCCAGTGCCGGTTGAAGTAGAAATTCCACCAGCCTGCATTGGTTATAAGATTATATATATGTGGGCATGAAAATCATAGCTATTGACAGTTGTATCTGTTAATATCATTTGTTGCATTCTTTCATTTGAATTGAAACTGTACTAATTAATTGTGGAGCATTAACCTGTTCTGTGGACTTGTTCTCTCATTTCTGTCACTGACTTGATACATCTAATTCGTTCTGGCTTGTATTAATTTCAAATGAGTCAATTTAGCACTGTTTAAGGCCATTTTTCAAATTTATGCAGAATCACTTTTTTAGAAGTATCATGACTAGGGATGGCTCAAGCCCTTGGCCTAAGGCCCCAAAAAAAAAAAAAAAAAAACTCCAAAAAATATGAATGAATAATTAATTTTGTAGAAAAAGAAAATGTGTTGTATATTTTTTTCCTTATTTTAAAAAATACCCTTAAAATTGTGAGTTAATAGAAACTCATTTCAATTACTTTATTAGATTTATCATATTTTCATTAACTCATGTCATAATTTTTTTATTTTTCATTTCTTTCAAAAAATTAATTGACATTACCTCATAATTACAACCTTAATTACCATTTATCATCAACCATTTTCTAATGACATGTTATATAATTGAAATTGATTCCCTAAATAGTATAACACATAACAAATAATATAAATTTCTTATAAGATAATTACTTACAAAATATTTTAAAATGTACTTCAAATTGCACGTGATATCATAATCGTGTTACTAATTTTGAAAAATGTTACGTGTTTACTACTTTAAACCCAAAATCAGTATTTGAAAAACCACAAATTGCATGCTCTCCAATTATGAAATTTGGTGCATTTATGTCATACTTTATTTGCATTTTGTATGAAAACATTTAACCTTTATATAGCAAAAGATGAATGATTTTTAATCAATTAATTCATCATTCATATAAAATTCAATTCTTATATATTCTTCATATATTCATAATCTGATAATTTAGGATATTGAAGTAAATTTAACACAAGTCTAAGTACTAAGTTATCACCTTTGGCCTCACATTGTATTGAGTCGGCCCTGAATTCATCTCATATTGTATTGAGTCGGCCTTGAATTCATGATTACCTTTTCAGGTTACACCACAACATTTTTGCCTTAGCTGCATACATTTTTGTTTGTGTCTGTAATAATTTGTTGAATGTAGCGTGTGTGTCTAAATACTACAAACAAAGTCTATAGAAGCATGCCTTGTACTACAATTAGAAGCATTTTCTAAATGGCAAGAGACATAAATGTTAACATAATAAAGGAATAAAATAGAGACTTACTGTTTTAGCAGCCATAGCCAAGTACATTTGATAATGGCCCTTTGTAGAGAGAAGCAACCCAAGTGCAACTGATTCAGGCCAATGAAATCCTAACACCAACCCAGAAAGAAGTGTTCCAGCTATCTTCCCAATTGTCGGTATCAGAAATAGTAAAAGTAACCTTGCCCAGGTTCCTATTTGTTCAGGTTCAAAGTCGCGGAAATCAGCTTCATACCCCATCCAAATGAAAAAAATGGGATAAAAAATGGTGGTTAACAAATAGTTGATTTTTCCAACTACCCATTTTGATACTCTACCCTCACTTGGGAAGAAAATCCCCGCCATAAATGAGCTTAGAATCGAGCTGTAACCATATACAGGCGAGCAGCTGCAAATCAAGGCCATATAGGCAAGTGATAGCACCAAGTGCGAGCCTTTTAGTGGTTTGCCTTCTGGGTTCTCATTGTTAACCCAGTTCATAATAATGGGTGAAACTTTGGCAGTTACCAGAGTTTGTACAGCTAGTGCAATACTCATCTCTAAGATTTCTTGAACTCTACTCTTATTTGAATGCTCTTCTCTTATTGGATATGCTATATAGCCAATGGAAATGAGAAGGGTGGAAATAAAATCAGAGTGCATTCCTGCAGCTATCACAAGCTGGCCTATGTCTGACTTGCCTATTTTGCAACTAGTAATTATACGAGTCAGGACGGGAGAGGCTGTGCTAGAGAGGGAAATGGAGAGGACAAGCATGAACTGTATCTTAAATTCCTGAGAATAGTTCAGAAATGGGGTTATAGAGCAAGCTAGGATGAATGTGGAGAGCATTCCTGCATAGGCCACTTTAGCATCCCTAGTTGGTACCTTGAAGAGTACATATGGATCCATTTCAACGCCCAACACAAACATGTAACACATCATACCAAAATCAATGATGAAGCGCAAAGTTTGAGTTACTGATACATCAAATAAACCATGTACAATCCTTAAGTTGCCAATGAGCAATCCTACCTGCATATAATAAGATAAAGATAAGAAATTTAATCACAATAAAAGAGATTTCTCGCATATATAATCACTACTGCAACAAAAAGAAAGCACCTCTTAGCAAAGTTATAATTCAAAGTGCCAATTGATGACTGATACATCCAATGCTTGTTAGAGATACAAGTTATGGTAGGCTTTGTGTTTTACTTGAATCTGCTCTTTAGTGTAGAAATTTGGTTTCATGCCAAGACTCCCATTCATAATCAGTTTTTATTTTTATTTTTTTTCTTCTTCTTACAAGTGAGGGAAGGGGGAGTTACCTAGATTCTTCACTTTGGAAAGAACTAGCCATGTTATTGAGCCACAATACTCTTGGCAATAATCAGGTCTTTTGTAGTTTCCTTTATGCTATGGTCAATATGAAAAGGAAGATTAAGCTATAGGCTCCACAAGGTATTGATTGAGACGTTTTACTCATTTCTAAACTATAAAGGGCTGGAGGTGGTATTTTGTGTAACAGTTACATGCAACATCCCTCTCATATGGAGGTGGACCCCACAACATCTCTCTCACCTGGGATGAGTCCCATATTTGTGGGATCCACCTCCATGTAAGAGGGATGTTGTATGTAATTATTTCATAAAATACATTTTCAAAAGGCGGAAGGACTAATTGCCTTAAAACTGGGGCCTAGGCTTCGTTTATTATTATTATTTTTTTTTAACAATTCTTGTCATTTATATTTTGGGGTCTAGAGGCTTGAATCTTCATATTTACTTTGTTTGAATTAATATTCTCTTCAGGCCAAATAAGGAAAGAAAAACAGGTTGTTTTATTCTCCACACAGACACAAAGAATCATGCTTTATGAAACATTACGGATCTTTTGACCCAACATTTTGAGGGGATTAGAGAGAAGTGGTTGGTGTTGAGAAGATAATGGAAGCTCTAATACCACTTGTTAGGTTACAATCTAGTCTTATGTGAGTTAAGAAATTCCACAAATATTTTAATCAATTATCAAAGATTATTATCACAATGCCAAGATATCCAACACACAAGAATACAAAAATTTAACTGGAAAACTCTTTCTCCTTGAAGGGAAAAACCACGGGATAAACTCCAAATAAATTCATTTTAATTCACATAAGACTAGATTGTGACCCAATAAGTGATATCAGAGTTTCTGTTATCTTCTCAACAATTGGTATCAAAGCTCATAGTGGTGTGCGGCAATGTGACAAGGTAGGTCTCTTTTGCAGTAGGAGTGGGGACGGTATACGCGTACTTAGAGAACACACAAGTGTATTTTGAACAAAGCAAGCCCAACAAAGCCCACATAAATGATCTTGGAAAAAGGCTCAACAAAGAGTTGGCAAAGGTGCTAGATCAAAGAAGCATGACGCAACGCGAGTTTCCTATGGAGTTATATGTATGAGGTTCCCATGAATGAGCGTGCGAGGTCGACACGTGGTTCCCATGGATGCGTACAAGTGGCCATGGCTAACAGGCAAAAGAAGGAAAAAGCCCATAGGCATTGGTAGGACATGTTCCTGGTAAAAGAGGTCTCCAAACCCACATAAAGACAATAATTCACTCGTGAGAAAGAGATTATTGGGTATACATGTATGAGTAAAAATCCCAAATGGAATATAAGTAAAGATATTGAAGAATTAATATAAAATAACTGAGCCTAAACCCCTATGACTTAAACTTTTAACTTAAATGATATCTTATATGTTATATTAATTCTCCAAAATATTATCTCCCACACATAATACACATAATACTTTTTAATCATACTGGACACCATCTCCTTATAACATAATACTTTTTATGATTTTGCTCTCTATAGGACCACAATCATCCTATCAAAGGATCTCTATATGTTTCATTCCCATATCCAATGTAAAAGTCACATGCAATCATAATTTTTCAATAAAATAAATCTCAGTAAACAAGAAACTTACATTGACATGTACAACAATGCTTTGGTGTTATCCATATTGAAGGGCATGTGTATCATTGTGTGTGTGTGTGTGTGTTTTTTTTTTTCTTACAGAACTAAACAATGTTAATTACAAGGCTCCCGACATATCAATGTGTTGTTTAATTATTGTGAATCATTTTGTTTTGTTTGAAAGAGAGAAAGAGAGACTTACAAAGGTATCAGAGGTGATACGAGGTTGTGAAAAAGGCCTTAGAACGTAGTGCGTGACATTGCATAGTACCACCATCAAGAAGAAACCGAATACGTGTTTTGCTACTCTTGTAAAAAGTGCTGATAGCTTTCCCGAACATGGCTCTTCTGGAGCTATTTCTGACATTTTCTTTCTTCTTTAATTCACTCTCTTGTTCTTCCCAGAAAAGAAAAGTAAAAAATCACCTTTTGATCAACAAAAGGATCTTTGTCTTAATTAAATTTTTCAATGTTTTGTGTATTACTTAGCAAATGATTATTGTCACAGTTTCTCTGTCTCGGGTCTTCGCCGGTGGGAGTTAGTGGCTGTAAATGAATGCTTAGTTTGAGGAGAAAACAAAGGAGTAGTTTCAGCAGAAATAGACATGTCCGTGCTGTAGCCAAAATGACAACTTTTAAAGTGACCAAAAAAGAAAAAAGGTACAAAAACACCATAAAAATGGTTAATTAGTAAAAACACCATAGATAATAACATTTTATTCATTTGGGTAACTCTATCAAATTCAAAAGAGTGAAGTTATTAGTTTTTTTTTTTTTTTTGGCATTTGAGTAATAAGGTGTTATTAATTATATATATAATAAAAAAAGTAACAAAAGGGTTACATTTTAATTTAGAGAGGAGATTTAAAGTTTTGGACAAATCAAATGATTATTGTGTTTTTGACACCTTAAGAAATGTGAGGACTATTAGCTAGAAGTATTGTGTTCTTTTATCATTATTCTTTGAAATTATTTTTTTACAAATGAGAATAAATGTCAATAACTTAATATTCATAATTTCTAATTGATTTGCATAAAAGAAAAAGATAGCAAAAAAGAGGAGAGAGAGAGAGGGTCAAATGAAATCCAAAAATGACAAAGAAAGAATCTCTAGAGTTAGTCACTTAAACTCATATATTAAAATTTGCATCTTATTTAATATGGTAACTCAAATATTGTTAATATGATATAGATATTTGATTTTCTAAATTCTAATCGTTCATATTTACCATCACCTAAAATTCAAAATGTTATACATGAGAAAAAAAAAAAAAAAAAAAAAAATCAACTCAAACGAATATAACAAATTAACAATCTTAGTTACAAAACGAATAACTAAACATAAAATTAAAACTTTTCAATTTTTTATTTATTTAAAATTTTGAACAAGTCATTGCATGGAATCCCTAACAATTATAAAATAGTTGTCATGCCACGTTGTTAAAAAAAAAAAAAAAATCCTTTCGCTTTTTATCGTAACGAAAATGTTAAAAAAATCGTATCAATTCGTGTCCATTTCAAGCGAAGAGTATAAATAGCTCTCCATAGAGAAACACAAAAACAGAGAGAGAGAGAGAGAGAGAGTATAAAAGAGGCTTTCGTGTTTTTTTCTCTCTCATTTCTGTTCCGGTGGAGCGCGCCTCGGAGATCCAGTGCTATCGCTCACCCTCAAAATTCTTCGCACGAATCCCGAGGCCATTTCCCCACATTCTCTCTCTCTGTCCAAGCAATTTTCCGATTTCGATTATTCTTCTCCAAAATTGATCCATATATATATACATATATACATACATATGTATCTATAGGTTTTGATTTTTGAAGGTAAAAGAAAAAAAGAAAAGAGAAGAAGAATCGGAGTTTGGTGGATTAGAGAAAGTTGAAGAGAATGGGAGTGATTTCGAGGCAAATATTTCCTGTGTGCGAGAGCTTGTGTTTCTTTTGCCCTGCATTGCGAGCGAGGTCGAGGCATCCGGTAAAGCGGTACAAGCAGTTGCTCGCCGATATATTTCCTCGGTCTCAGGTCGATTTCTGTGAAATTATTTTTAATGAAAATATATGATGTAATGTCTGTTTGGTTGCTAAGAAAATGTGGGAAAATAGAATGGTGTTTGAGACTCGAAATTGCAATGTTACCGTTTTAATTTTGTATGGTGACCGTTGAAATTGTTTTTGGAGGCGCGATTTGCGGGTTAACTATGATGTGGTTGCAATGTAGCCTATTCTACAAAATTAAGCAATGTCATTTTCGTCAGCTTTAATGGAAGATTCAAATTTCTAGTAGATACGTTTTTTTAAAGAGTAAAAGAAGATTGCTTGGTTTTGAAGTTTAGTGAGTTTGCAACTGCACCGCACCCTAGGTTTTTTTTTAGTGATAAGTTATGAATGTATCCGGTGGGTTTTGAAGTCACGACTTCACCCTTCAGAAAGTGAGCTAGAACGCACTAGGATGCTGAAGGTGGAATCTTATGCAGAATGGGTTTGATGGTTTGGTTGTTATGGAAATAAGGGGAAAGGAAGATGGGATCATGGGTTTTGATTTATGTGTTTGTTGTTACTTGGGTTACAAGAAAATTCAAACTTAGGGTGGGTGAGTTCTTTGGTGGGTTGATTACTTCGGTGGAGCCTTTGATTAGTATGAATTGAGCGGGTTATTATTTGAACTTGAGATTTGTTTGTTTATTTGTGAGACTGGCTGCTAAGGTTACTGTGTAATGGAAGTTCCTGTTTGACATGAACATTTATGTGTTTGTGAAACTTGGTTTTAAAATTGGCATAATTGGTTTGGCATTTGTTAATTTATGTTATTGAGAGCATTATGGAGAATGGTTCCTTTTTGAGTTTGATCCTCTTCTATTATTTTGGCAGGAGGAGGAACCAAATGATCGAAAGATCAGTAAACTATGTGAATATGCCTCAAAAAATCCTCTCCGTATCCCAAAGGTACAAACTCTCTGTTTTGTGTCTAACATTGTGGAAGAATGGGTGTAATGTATTGTTGTGCATGAAGATCATATTTTTCTTGGACCTTGAAAATTTGTTTCATTATTTGTCTATTTCTGTTAATGCAACAGTCTCATATAATTGGATTTTTTGTTATAAATATTTCATATAATTGGAATTAAATGAAATGTGTTTATGTGTTATAAATAAATGAATAATTAGGGCTTCCAAAATGCCCACTGGGACTTATGGGGTTGGCTTGTGGAAATTTATTCGGTCTGGGTGGAATAAATTTTCCCGTATGCTGCAGTATGAGGTGGGGGATGGTACTCGTATTCGATTTTGGGATGATGTGTGGTGCATTGACAGCCCTCTGAAGAATCCGGAGTTGTACGTATAGCTAACTCTCTGTGGCAGATAATTTTCAGTGTAGAGGCAATTCCATTCATTGGGAGGTGACTTTTTCTAGGTTGGCTCAGGATTGGGAGTTGGAATCCTTCTCTTCTTTCCTAGAGCTACTGTATTCTTTCACTGGCATAGGTAGTGCGGAGGATAAGGTGTGTTGGAAACCTTCTCAATCTAAATACTTCCAAGTAAAGTCCTACTATAAGTCTCTTACAACTTATGGAAAAGACTGTTTCCCTTGGAAGAGCATCTGGAAGGCAAAGGTTCCTCCTCGGGTTGCTTTCTTTTCTTGGACAGCTGCCTTGGGGAGAATCTTAACAGCAGAGAATTTAAGGAGAAGGAGGGTTATTATAATCAGTTGGTGCTGTATGTGCAAAGTGGATGGGGAATCTGTTGATCATTTGCTCCTCCATTGTGCTTATGCCAAGGAATTATGGGATTTGGTCTTTGCGATGTTTGGGATTGCTTGGGTGATGCCTGCAACAGTTAGAGATTTGTTTGATTGCTGGTTGGGGAAGATGGGCAAACATCCGATTCATGTGATATGGAGAGCTGTCCCCCATTGTTTGATGTGGTGTTTGTGGAGGGAACGAAATTTGCGTACCTTTGAGGGCTGTGAGAAGCATGTGGCTGATCTGAAGCTGCTGTTCCTACGTACATTATTTGAGTGGATGGGGTCCACAAGATTATTTGATTCCTCTTCTTTTCTAGAATTTATAGATTCTTGTTGTTTTTGACTTTGTATTCTTTCGCCTAGTACACGTCTAGTGTACTTGGTTTTTTCTCAATAAAATTATTACTTATAAAAAAAAATAAAAATAAATGAATAATTAGAAGGTGTTAATATGGAATTTTTTTATGGAAAGCTATCTATTTGGAAGACTGATAGAAGCTATCAAAATAGAAAAGAGTATGTTGTGTTTAGAGAAGGAGACTCCTTGATTGTGTAAATATCTTCTTGCTTATTGCATGTGCTTTGGTTAATGTATAGTTACATCACTTCTAAGCTCCAGGCCAATGGGCTCTAGCTCAACTGGCACCTCCTCCCCTTGTAAGTGCTAGGTGGAGGGTGGAGGGTGAGGTCGTGGGTTCAAGACTCATGGCCATCGGGCATGTGTAACTTGCCAATAAAAAATCATCACTTCTAAGCTCCGGGGGTTGAAAGGGTTTAGTGGCGGTAATAAAGATAGAATGAGTGACAGTGGCTATCCAAATTAAAAGGACACGTTTGATGCCTATAGCGAGGAAGCTTATCTTGTTGATGATTACTTGTTTCACTCATACATGCACTGCATTGTTTTGGTTGAATACATTGGCTATTATGAAGGAGCTCTAGAGCCTGGTAAGAAAGTTTAAAGAAGCATATAGTTGCTTTGACCTTTATAAAAACTTAGCTTGTGGGGCAATATTTGAGGAGTTTTTTATGTTGGGGGGGGGGGGGGGGGGGGGACTTGACGCTGAACAGTTGCTTGAGTGGAATTTGTAAAAACCTTCCTCATTGCCCATCCATTAATAAACTGAAAGAGAAGATTTATATTTTCTGTTTATTGCTATTATGTTTATTTAGTTGCTCTTTTGGTGGCTAGCATTAGTTGTTAACTGTTGGCTGGTGTTTCAGTCGATGAATATTTTTTGAAGATATAAAAATGTTGAGCTCTATATGTCAAGCCTATTTATTTAAAAAGCAACACTAAGCTCCATCATCTTTCGACAATTTAGGTAGACGCATTGTGCCACATGCACATTGGTTGAAATACCATATCTGTGTGTATCTTGCCAAGAGCCTTGTAGTTCAATTGGCATTACCTAGTCTCTTTACTTATAAAAAATAAAAAAAAAATGCATCTCTAGATAACACCAACCCGGAAGCCATTATGCAATTACTAGAAGCCTGAAAATTAGGATATGCCTGTGATGAAGGATTGGTTTTTTGCTCAATATAATGCTTTATATGCTGCATACAGTGCCTGATTTATAACTTTTTGTTTCTTTATGGTCTAGTTGGAGTTTGTTTGAACATGTTGGCATAAATATTTTAGCTATATTTGTTATTTTGATCACTTTTATCTCTTCCCCTATAATTGCTGTCTTTCCTCATACCTTTTATCTGTCTCCCTATTGTTTTTTTTTGGTTTTGTTTCACTAATGAAGATGAAGGTGCAGTTAGTGTTGGAAATAAAAGCTTTTATCATGCTGTAGGGATCATGAATTCATGCTCTCAGCTGAAATTTCCTAATTATTTCTTGATAACAATGCTTCTTGGGCATGCGCATTGTCATATGGCTTTAATTATGAAATCAATGATAAGTAGAAAAGCTTTGGAGTGTGTAAAGTTGCTTTACTAGCTCTGATTTTGTTTGGCAAATGTTTCTCAGATGGTTGCTTACTTCTTGGTTCTGAAAAATCATGTTTTATTTGCTTATTTTTTAATTTTGATAGAAATTCCATATTTATATTTTTCCCAGATCACAAGTTCTCTTGAGCAAAGGTGCTACAAGGATTTGAGAAACGAGCACTTTCAGTCTGTAAAAGTTGTCCTGTGCATCTACAGGAAGTTGTTGATATCTTGTAAGCATCAAATGTGAGTTTTTTTTTTTTTTTTTTCATATCAGTTTTGAGTCAAGTAACTTTCCTTTTTTAGATTCCTGAAACATTGTCAGAGAAATTAGGTCTCGTGGCTGCTGAGTTTTTAATGGCATACAAAACCATCGTTCCATTTACAATGTCTTAATTCGATATATTAAAACCAGAATTTTTGGTGGTTATCAGACCTAAGTAACAGTGGACTCTTCGGTGTGATAGTCTTCACTTACTACTTGCTTGTGGATTGAAATATTATATACTTTCTTATTGGGGAGAAAAAAATAATTACCTTTCATAAATTATGAGCTGATTACATGTACTTTCCCAGCACATTTGTTGTGAACTTTGGTCACTCCACACATTAGACATGTGTCAGGTTGACCTCTTCCATTATTGTCGCTGTTATAATGGACAGAAATATGTTATATGGGGGTCATGAAGCCTGATTAGATACTCTTAAGCGTTCTGTTTTTTCCTCAAGAAACTTTTATATCTTCTTACTCTATATTCATTTTTTAATTTAGCTTTATCTCCCACCAAAAGAACCTAAAACATGTCCAGTCATACTCCAAAGCCCACACTGCTGCCACTAATGCTAATTCTCAAATGTTAGAATAATGATTAAATGATTAAATTCATAATTTCCTAATAACTTAAACTTTTGGGACAAGTGGTAATTATCATGGTATCAAAGCAGGAAATTTTAAGTTCAAACCCTATCTCTACTCTACCTCCCATTTAAAAATTAAAAATTCTACATGTTGGCCTCATTTGTTGGGGGGATCTAGGCCTAGACATGAGGGGGAGTGTTAGAATAATGGTTAAATGATTATATTTATCTTTTTCCTAATAGCTTACTCTTTTGGGACAAGTGATCATCAAACAATTTGATTATGTTAAAATTAAGATTTTCCAGCTAGTTTTTGATGAAACAAATTCATGTTTCAATTAGAATTCAACATATCTTTAAATTAGTCAGTTTTAGAGGGGGTGGAAAAGTCAATTTGATTTCGTCTTTTTTAATTGTCAATGTTGATGGATCAACGGCATATCTGACATGCATTTAAAGTACTAGGTGAAAAAAGTAGCTAATTAAGGAATGTCAAATAGCTTATAAGATAGGGCAGGTATCAGTATTTTTCCCCTCTAACAATATGGTTTGTGATCTTTGTCCCTAATAAAAATTTGAATCTTTGAACCTTTACCTCATGAATGCTGTGGTGTCACAACCATGCTTTTTATGTTTTGGTTGTACTAGGTTTTTCAAACGACTTCTACTTCATGAATGCTTTGAAGTAGGATTTGTAATATGCTAGTTAATGGATATGTTAGAATTAGACCTTGCTAAGTCAGCTAATTAGTTTTGTACATGCTGATGACAATGTTGGATGTATAGCCCTATTTTTTTCCTCATGTGATGTATACCTCAGATTTCTTAAGACATGGACGATATTAGGTACACAGAGTAGATTTTGGTACGCTAAAAGAGATGGTTCATTATGATTAAGACACATAAAACCACAGTCAAGTGCATTTTGATAGTTATGTTATCAACATCTATCCAACAATGAGATTAGTCATTCTTGAGAAGCTGGATTTGTATATCAATTTAATTCTTAAGCGTGTAAATAAAGATAATCAATGATCTAATACACAAATTCGCACATATAGGATATAGGAATATGCCACGACACCTGTGTATTGTTTTTGAGGTTTCCATGTCGAGCACCTTAGATTAATGTCTTCTGCATCCGTTCCATCACATAGCCTGTTTCCACATTCTCTGTTTTGATGGGAATATTTTCCCAGAACAAGTGATTTTAGGTATTGTCCATTTATCATGTGACATTTTTTGTTGGACATGAAATTTAAGATGCTACTTCATAAGCTTGGGAAAATCCATATATATATACATTTCATATGCTTTACTTACATACACAAGTTATGATCAGTGACAATTTATGGCAGGCCGTTGTTTGCAAGTAGCTTGCTTAGCATCATCCACATTCTGCTAGATCAAACACGACATGATGAAATACGCATTTTAGGATGCCAAGCTCTTTTTGACTTTTGTGAATAACCAGGTGAGTGTTGTTGGTAGGTTCTTTCTTTTTCAGGTTGTCGCTTGTTTCTTTCAAGAAATACTTAACCATAATTGCTTATCTATAAGCTTGCAGATTCTCAGGAAGTCCTTAAACTCATGAAATAATTTTGATTTTGTAGAAGGATGGTACTTATATGTTCAACTTAGATGGCTTGATTCCAAAACTTTGTTTTTTAGCTCAAGAAATGGGGGAGGAGGGGAAGGTACTACATTTGCGTTCAGCTGGGCTTCAGGCTCTTTCATCAATGGTAATTTACCGACTTACCAGTAATAATGTCTTTATGTACTGAATGATCATTTTTTTTTTGCTGCATGCACTGAATGATACCTGTTTTCCACATTAATATATTTAGTGACATGGTTATTGTATGCGTAACATTTTTTTTTAATTGGTAAATTACACATGAAGCCAATAGGTCTTGAACCCATTATATTATCATTCACCCCATATGGAAGAAAATGTGCTATCTGACTGACAGCTCATTGGCAAACTCTTAACCTTTTTTTTTTTTTTTTTTTGATAAGTCAACTCTTAACCTTTTTTTGATAAGTAATAAACAGATTTATTGAAAAAATACTACTTGGTGTGCATAAAGCATGAACACACCATAGCTAAAAGAATTACAAAATAATAGAATGGTGTAAGGTAGCAAGGAAACCCCCCACCGAAGTAGAGGATGTGAAGCCTCAAGCCTTAGCCCAATCAAAAAGAGAACGCATACAAAACTCAATGATCTGATCAACAGAATGCTCTAAGTCTTCAAACGTACGACTATTCCTCTCCCTCCATATGGACCACATTACACAATGCGGGACAAGGTTCCAAACCTCCGAGTAGTGTTTCCCAAACCAATTCCTCCAACCGGCCACCATCTCCATCACACAGCCCGAGGTCACCCACTCCACACCAAACAACTGAAAGACATAACTCCGAATCTCCCTAGCCACAGGACAGTGTAACAATAGATGGTCCATCGTTTCCCCACTACACCTGCACATCCAACACCACCAAACCAGAATAATACCCCGCCTCCTAAGATTATCACAAGTCAAAATCCTACCCCAAGACGCAGTCCAAACAAAAAAAGCGATCCTCCGAGGAGCTTTTACTCCCCAAATACCTTTCCAAGGGAAACTAATGTTCTCACTACCCCGAAGAGCGAGGTAGTATGAACGAATATCAAAAGCTTCGTTCTTCTTCAAGTCCCACCGCATTTTGTCCACATCCACTCGAGTAGGACTCTTAACTTGGAGGAGCTGAAAAAAAGAAGCTACTTCCTCTATTTCCCAATCATTAAAAGCCCTGCCAAATCTGATATGCCAATCACAATCCTCCCCCCCACTAATCCTGGTATAAAGAGCATCAATCTATGCATCACGATCTCGAGAGCATTCAAACAACAAAGGAAACATTTCCTTCAACGGCCGGTCACCACACCTTCTATCATGCCAAAACCGCACCGTATCACCCTTACCCACATCAAAATGAATATAGGTGTAAAAGGCTTCCCCCCCGCCATGATCCCTTTCCAAAGACTACAACCATGTGACCCCTGTATCGGTTTAGTACGCCAACCACCCCCTACCACTCCATATTTAACAACCAAGAGTTGTTTCCAAAGCTTCGAATCTTCTACTCCAAACCTCCACATCCATTTCCACATCCAATAGAGGCAATGAATAAAGAAATAGATAGAGTGACAGGATGTGCATGGACCTATTTGGTGGGGTTAGAGATTAAGTATACAATGGGACATGTGATTCTTGAGTTTGCGCAATAATTTGGAAAAAAAAAAAAAGTTCATAAAAAAGGATCAGATATTGACATAGAAAGAGTTGTTGTTATCCTTAACACACCAGGATCATGATGCAAACTCCAAAAGAATATATATTTTGTTGCCAAGATTTCATTTAGTATTTTATGAGGTTTCAGTTATTTCATTTTAAACGCTTGCATATTAATATCTTGTGGTCTCATAGCAAACCTTCCCTTTTTGTTAGATTCCATTTCCCTTCAAAAACCATTTCCAATTCATAGGAGCTTGTCCTGCTTGACAGATTTAATTTCATTTGGACCCTCAGTTAATTATTCTATTTGCAGATCTGGTTCATGGGTGAATTCTCTCATATTTCAGCTGAATTTGATCATGTAAGTTAACTTTGTACCATTTATTTCTTAAGTGTTTTGGTGTTGCATGATTTTGAAACTTGTTAATATGTTAATGCTGTGTTCTTTGACTGGGAACTAAACACTTAATCCATTTTTTTGAATTGGATAGCTGTTGAAATATTCTATATCAGTCTATACTTTGTTGAGACAATTTTATTTTTCTTTCTATCTCTTCTTTTTCCCCCCTTCAAGTTAAGTTTGTGTATAAAAGTTATATGCTAACATACTAGTTGTGAGAATATTTATTTACCTCTCTGACAAATTTTCATTTATCAGCACCTGTCTTCCTAACAAGTGGCATACTTGTTATCTTACGGTTTTAATTATGTAGCAAAGCTGTTGTCGGTATCCAACAGCTTTCTTTGTTTCTTCATAAATCAGGTTGTTTCAGTTGTCTTGGAAAATTACGGAAGTGTTAAGAAAAATTCTGATGCTCTTACCCATGGTAAGCAAGATGCCCAGAAAGGGCATGTCGAAGAAGCTTCTCCTTCCCCAGATGCCATGACAAGGATTTCTTCTTGGAGGATGATAGTGAGTGAGAAAGGCGAAGTTAACGTGCCTGTGTAATTCCTCTTGACATATATGGGATAATGTACTTAAATGTGCTTGCATTTTTTATCTTGTTATAACTAACATCTACTTTTTTTTTTTTAATTAATTTTTGTTATAGGGAGGATGCCAAGAATCCCAGATTTTGGTCAAGGGTATGCCTGCACAACATGGTCAAGTTAGCCAAGGAAGCTACGACTGTACGGCGTGTCTTGGAATCTTTGTTCCGCTATTTTGATAATGGAAATCTCTGGTCTCCAGTACATGGTGTCGCTCTTTATGTCTTGCTGGACATGCAGTTAATGATAGAGAAATTTGGTATATAAAGTTTTTCAATTTCTTAAAACTTGGTTCTCGGGGAACTCAACCTGTCTTGCTTTCTAACAAAGTTTTGTCCTTTATGAATAGTCATTTTTCTGTGTAAATGTTTTCTCTTCAATTTGCAGGGCAGAACATACACTTTCTGTTGTCCATCTTAATCAAGCATCTTGATCACAAGAATGTTCTTGAAAATCCTAGTATGCAGCTGGACATTGTTGATGTCGCAACCTCCCTTGCTCGACAAACAAAGGTTCAGCCTTCCGTGGCCATAATTGGAGCACTGAGTGATATGATGAGACACCTAAGGAAAAGTATACACTGCTCAATTGATGATACAAATCTGGGGGCTGAATTAATTCAATGGAACCAAAAATATCAAGCTGCAGTTGATGACTGCCTTGTGCAGTTATCACACAAGGTGACTCACTCTATTCTCCTTAATGATTTAGAGGTTTTTATTGAATATATCTATAATTGATGTGTTTTATAATTAGTATGTTTTGAAATTTTAGATACTAATGTGGAATTATCAGTCTTCGAAGGTAAATTATCTGAATGATGTGCAGGTTGGAGATGCAGGTCCTGTTCTTGACGTTATGGCTGTGATGTTAGAGAATATGTCAAATATTACAGTTATGGCCCGAACCCTGATTTCCACTGTTTATAGGGCTGCTCAAATTGTGGCATCCATCCCAAATTTGTCTTATCAAAACAAGGCGAGTGCACATCAAATTTTTTAGTCATTGTGATTGATTGATTTTTTGGAGTTGTTTTTTATATAATTTTTTTTGTTTTTGTTGTAATCTGAATTCTTTAGGCTTTTCCTGAGGCATTATTTCATCAAGTACTCCTAGCTATGGTCTCTGCAGACCATGAAACCAGGGTGGGCGCACACCGTATATTTTCTGTTGTTCTTGTCCCATCTTCTGTTTGCCCCCGTCCTTGTGCTGCTACTTCCTACTCCACAAAGGCAACTGATATTCAGAGGACACTCTCAAGAACTGTATCTGTGTTTTCTTCTTCAGCTGCACTCCTTGAGAAATTGAGAAAAGAGCAATGTTCATTACAACAAAATAGCTGTCCAGATGTAACTGTAGATGTTGAGGATGCAAAGATGAATAATAATTCGATTCTGAGCAGATTGAAGTCAACTTACAGCCAAGGTCTTGGTTCAAAAAGGCATCCATCTACTATAACCCCAGGTGAAACTGTAGATAACATATTGAAGTCAACTCACAGCCGAGTTTATAGTATTAAAAGGCTTCCATCATCTATAGATATTGAAGAAAAATGTGTCGTCAATTCTAATAAAGAACTGGTATGTACTAATGTTTCTGTCATTTTCACATTCTTTATAGAGAATAATACTTAAGATTACAGATTTCTGCATCATCATCGTCTGTTATGATCATTGTTATCTGATTACACCATTGCAGATATTATCCCTTAGGTTGAGCAGTCACCAGATAACTCTACTACTGTCATCAATTTGGGCGCAGTCCATCTCTCCTTTAAATACACCTGAAAACTATGAAGCAATAGCTCATACCTACAGCCTTGTGTTACTATTTGCACGGACCAAGGTATAGGTGTCATTCTTGCTGATTGACATTATCATGAATGTGATATTCTTCTTTGGTTAATGGTGATTGATATCAATGTTTTTATTCTTCTTTGTTCTGATGATGAATCCTTTGGTACAATCCACTGATAGCTGTGTATGAGCTGCATTTTTTACTTTCTAAATGGCTGCTATTTTCGTATGGTATGAAGTTAATTGCTTCAACTTTCAAATGGATTATTAGATGATCAATGCTTTGTGACCATTTTACCTAACATTAAACACTAGGATATTACAACAGCAAGGGGTGCCACACTCGGTCATGGACCATGCCTCATGAAATGGAGGTCATTGATTCGATACCATGAGTGTGCGTATGTGGACTCTCATAGGTAGGCTGCATCACGAGAGCACTAGTAGGGATCTATCAATTTGAAAAGGCATCACAAGAGAAAATTAGAGACTATAAACATTGTGCATCAAGCAGGTTCGTTAAAACATAATAGCCTAGGATTTTACAGAGGCTATAGTCCTTTATATAGTTGAATGACACCAATTTTTTCATGCGGCGGACAAAAAGAAGTTGGATGATAAGATTTGAGTTTAGTTGATTTAGCTGGATACAAGCTTGGTCCATGAAGATGTGTTGATGCCATCATGATTGTCATTAGAATCAAGTCCACCTGAAAATATAATTGGATCTGTACTAGCTGTTGAAAATAAAATGATTAGCGTGAAATGCTTTCTATGGGCCAATGGTTCTTGCACCAAATGACATCTCCTGCCCCCAAAACAATGGTTGGAGGGTTGGGTAATTGGTTCAATTCCAACATGGGTATATTAGTTGTATTAAACCTATCAAAAAATGCTGGCTATGGTAAAGAAGACTTTTGTGCTTGATAGAGGAAATGAAAGCACATAATAGCAGCAACCTGCTTTCAAGTTCAATTCTTTGGAGTACTTGGAATCATGACTGTGATAATCAATTTAAAAAATAGTTCAATTGTTTGTGGGATATATTTTTAAGCTTTAGTTTCTCAACCTCCTCTTTTGATTCCATAAAGATAGTGTGGATTCCTTCTGTAGAAAAGAATTATAGATTGGGTTTCATTAGTTAAGTCAGAAGACACAAGAATGCTACGGTAGCAAGTTTCATTATTTATTATTTTTTTTTTTACTTTTCTCTAGGAGTCTAATGTCGCCATGTAGTTACTTTCTTTCCCTTGTTTTGTCTTAGTGGTGGTTATATATTTAACTCTTCAGTTATATCATTTTAATGATTCTTAGTCTTTGAAAATTACCTGGAATTCATATTTGGCTATTTATTTCATGGTGCTACCTGGTTTTCATTTGGTGTATTTCTTATAATTCACTGTGTCATGTAGAACTCATCCGATGAGGTTCTAATACGAAGTTTTCAACTAGCATTTTCTTTGAGGAGCATTTCTCTTGGAGAAGTAGGTAGGTTCTCAAGTCTGACTTTATTTACAAATTTATTGTTCTGTATGTGCAATTCTTGAACTCTTGCATGGTTTTGCGGCCATATAACAAAATGCCCATACCTTGGAAATGGCTTGATACCAAGAATTTAATTGTGTGATTTCTACTTTTCCCACTCATTCTTCATAACTGAAATCCTATGCGAGAAGCAAACATATCAGGGAATATAAAATTACTTTGCAATTATGGTTCAGTATAAAAAAGGAACTGGTGAATAAGATTGGAATGGTTTGTCGATTATATAAATAATTCACTTCTCTTGTTCAAGTATTTGGTTTTCTTTTCCTTTTTTTTTTGGGGTGGGGGGGAGAGAGAGAGAGATAAGATACATTCTGAATTAGGATGAGCAATCGAATGCCTTTTTTTATCATTATCATTATTACTAGGTATATTTTGCATGAGTCCCCTAGAATTGTGATGGACATAATGGCCATGTGGTTTGGATAGCAATTTTGGATTCCATCTCTGCAACTGAAAATATATGTTCTTGCTTATGCAGCTGCACTGCTCCCATCACGCCGCCGATCCCTCTTTACTTTGGCGACATCTATGATTATCTTCTCGTCAAAAGTCTACAATGTCCTCCCACTCGTTTCCTTTGCAAAAGCTGCACTTACAGATGAAACAGTATGTGCAAAAGTATATTTTATTTGTTTGTATTGGTTTATTTTGAAGCATCTGTCATTCTTGGGTTTCTATTTTATGCTTCTCAATTTTTAGGTTCACTCTTATTCTTAATTTTATTTGCATATGCATTTGATTCTTTCAAATATGTCATATAGGAAAGCTGAAAGTGTTCAAGTGTACTTCCTACTTATCTTTATACTCTGATGACTTTGCATCAGGTTGATCCATTTCTACGGTTAGTTGATGATTGCAAGTTAGAGGCTGTTAATGCTGGACTAGACCATCTGATAAAAGTATATGGATCAAAAGAAGATGACGAAGATGCTCTAAAGTCACTTTCAGCAACAAAAATAACTGAGAGCCAATGTAGAGAATCATTTGCTACCATGATTGTACAGACCCTGGGAAAATCATCGGATGTAACTCCCATCTCACATTCTCACAATATATAAAGCATTTCTAGTTTGTCATGCAATGGGATTACTGTACTGACTTTTGGATCTTTGTACAGCATGAGTCATCTCTTGTCAGAGAGCAGTTGCTTAGTGCTTTTTTGCCTGATGACATCTGCCCATTGGGAGCTCAGCTATCCACAGAGACGCTGGGACAGATCTACCAATTTGGATTAAAAGATAATGAACCTCTTGATGTGGTAACTTGTACAGCTTTTTTTCTCCTCTCCCTCACCCCTCCAAAAAAAAAAAAAAATCTCAAAGATATGTACTAATAGGAGTATTTTTTTCTATAAGAATTACCGTGTAGTAATTATTAGATCATATATCTTTCTTTGAGGACGGTATACTTGTACTTCATCGACTCTAGTGATGTATTATGTATGAATAACAGCAACAACCCCAACTGTAATATGGTTGTTCTGCCTTCACTCTTTATGTCTTCTGATGTACTATTGTTGTCCTTGTTCAGGTTGAGCCTCCATTATTTAGTATTGATGATGATGTTTTACCCAATGCATTTGAAAGAGCAACTGATTCTGGTACACAGCAGGGTATAGAAAGTACAAACCTACTGAGTGTTGAGGAACTTTTAGATTCAGTAAGTTATCCCATTCTTTGAGACACACACCCACATGTACCTTTATATATATGTGTATGTTTAGATGCAAGTTTTTACTTTTTTATAGATATTTACCATCAGTATTTTGAAAATGTTGCTAATGTTATCAAAATCACGATATGGATCGTAGAATCATACAATCCTATGATCCCACTTTTCTCAAATGAGTTGGATTGCTCTGATGCTCCCAGAATCGTTGGGAAATATAATCATGGATAGATCGGTCCAGGATTGGTTAGGATCGTTAGGATCATACAATCACACCGATCCTTGCATATATTATCATTTGGGCTATTATAGCTACAGACCAGCATGAAAATTGTTTGAGCTGTTGGGCTAAATATAAAAAATGTTTGGGCATTGGGCTATCAGTCTATTTTTAAGCAAAAAAAGGCCCCAAATACCATTGAACAATTCCCATAAAAATTTCCCCCAATTTCCCATTTCTTGCAAAAGCTCAAGAGGCTGAGAGGTCAGAGAGCAGAGGCGTTGGTTGAGGTTAGGATTCTGTCACTGTGTATGATTGTCAATTTCACATCGGCTTTTCTTTTGTGTTTTGCTTCGTTTCCATAATTTTCAATAAGTGCATTAAGTGCTTTTCTGGAAAGTCACTCCTTATAGGTTATGAGTCTGGAATTTGCCATGGCATACATGTCTGGAAGTGGAAATGTCTTTGAGTTAGCTGTGGTTAGAGGAACTGCTCTGTTTTTTGCTTTTTTCTTTCTACTTTTTGTGTCTTTCTTTTGCTTTTTTCTAACTTTTGAGCCATTTTTCCTACTAATAGTTAAATAATCTGGCTGCAAAACAATGCTCCTGAGAGGGTACGTTAACTTTTTTCTTTTTCTTTTTTGATAAGTAATAAGAAATTTATTAAAAAAAGAGGCAAATATTTACAAGGGGACTATACAATGAGTACATTCCCAATTACACCCTAAGAGAACAAAGGTCAAGAAAATCTAAAAAACTCTCACAAGGCAAACAACCCGAGACACCAGCCCATTCAAACAAAGTTTTTAGGAAATTGTTTTTCAGACTTAACAGAGTTTGCTCAACCCCCTCAAAGCTGCGCATATTCCTTTCCCTCCAAATACACCACATCAAGCAATGAGGTATGCACCTCCAAAGCTCCACATGCCTATGCTTCCCAAAAGAACCTTGCCAGCAGGCCAAAAGATCCAAAACAGTACAGGGCATTACCCACTGAACCCCAAACAGGGCCAGAATCATATTCCAAAGCTCTCTTGAAAAAGAACAATGAAGCAGCAAGTGATCAACCGTTTCCCCATCTGCCTTGCACAGACAACACCAACTAACCAATATAATGTTCCGATTCCGAAGGTTATCAGCTGTGAGAATTTTACCCAAAGAAGCAACCCACACAAAAAAAGCAACCCGAGAAGGAACTTTTGGCTTCCAAATGCTCTTCCAAGGAAAAGACATATCAATCCCTACTAGAGAGAACCCTATAATAGGAACTCACCTTGAAACCCTTTTGCAAAGCTGGCTGCCAACACATAACTTTTTTCTTTCATTGGCTTTGTTCCTTTATTAGAGAAAGACCAGGTTACAAACTTCTCATACAATTGCCAAGAATCTTGGTTCAAAATTTTCTGCAGCTTTACTGTTTACATAATTAGGCTTGTAATACATAGTTACATACTCCAATCAAGTGAAGTCTAGAGAATATTACCACTAAATTTTATTTTGTATGTTTGACATCATTATGATTGGACATCATCTAGGAAAATATAAAAACTTCAATGCTTTTGTTGTAAAGATGTTTGGAATTAGGATCTCTAGTCACTGAAAATTTCTTCAGGGGATTCAAAGTAGAGTAATGAAGAAGAGGTATCTTTGTCTTAAAGAGGAAAGTATAGATTAGATTTTAATGGAAAATAGGAATTAGGCTTCAAGTCGACATAGAAACTGCTTGAAGCCAGAGAATGGTAGTGACAGGGCTGTTGCTAATATCTGTGATACCCTTAGCCTGGTAGAAATTTTCCTGAAAATACTCATGCTTGAGTCTTGACATGAGTTGTTTTTCTTGGCACTGGTTGACTGGTTTATGATAAAGTTATGAAATTTTCCTGAATTTATGCTTAGCCCGTCAGGGGTGAATGCCCCTAGATTACCCGGTAACTGGTTCTGGCAGGTGGGGTTGCCCATAGGTTTTTCTGCCTAGAGACAAGTCCAAAAGGCTCTTCTTTAGAAAGGTTCCCTACGTTATCAAAAGGGAAAACATACTACCCAACTTCCCCTGAAATTGTCAAGAGTTGTAAGACCCACTTGTAATTTAGATTGTATAAAACTATTTCCAAGATGAAAAACATGGGAATTATGATGAAATCCAAGAATTCACAATAATTGATGGGACTATGGTTGCTTGGTGGTACTGTACTTTTGTGATTTTGAGGTTTGAGGCTAAAAAAGAAAATCTCTCAGCATAACAGAAAGTTTGGAATCTATGTTTGTTGTTGATAGCTGATGTATTAGTTGTTTGACTTGCCATTGACAGATAATGTGAATCACCACATTCATTTGACCAATTCTTAGTTGATTGAACCGTGGGGTTTGATTTTATCCAAAAGTTGAATGGTCTAGAGAGCCATAGATTACGTAATAAGATGACTCTAATTGGGAGCTATTGGCATTTATGTGACTCAACATAAAGCCGAATGAGCCACTCGATATTTTGGCATTATAATCACAAAGAAGAGCTTTCAGATTTCTAATGATTACAGGACTTGTTGGAGAGGCAAAACAAAAAAGAATAAATTATTAAATCAAAGGAAGAAAATTAGTGTCCCCCTAAAAAACAAGAAAAGGGAAAAAAGAAAGATTTTTAGAAGCCTTCCACCAATAACTACAATTTGCATCCAAGCACAACCTTCTCAAAGGCACTATGTGGTTTCTTTTTCAACTTCTATTGCACAGTTTAAATATATTTTTCATAAGAAGGTGATGTGCATGGCAGGTTTTGGAGACCACGCATCAGGTAGGAAGATTTTCAGTCTCGAACGCCACTGACATGACATACAAGGAAATGGCTGGCCATTGTGAAGCCCTTTTAGTGGGAAAGCAGCAGAAGATGTCCACTTTCCTGACTGCCCAACAGGCTCAAGAAAGTTTAGTTAGCTTTTCTTCTCATGATTACAACCAAGGAAAAGAGCTGGCTTCTTATTCCCCAGTTCAGCCTGTTTCCCCTTTGGTACTTCCTAACTTTATCATATATTTGATTCTTATACTGGCTTTCTAATTTCTTTAAGATACTGAAATATTGTATGCAAGAGATGCACATCCAATTAATTACATATATACATACATGCATGATGCATATGAACATACAATGTCCAACTTAGCCGCTTACTGATTCCTGCCAAATGATTTGATTCTGAAACCATCTGGTTTTACAGAGTGGAAATCCATTCCTTGACTCAAACCGGGGTGCTACTTCACCCAACCCATCCTTTGCCACTGGTCCTATGCTCTGTGCAATCGAGTATCAGCATCATCCCCGCTTCTTTCAGCTCCCAGCATCAAGCCCATATGATAACTTTTTAAAGGCTGCTGGTTGTTGATGCCCTAGAATCGATGGTAACTCTTATAGGAGTGAGGATATTTGTGAGATGTAATGACCAGGGCTTGAACTCTTAGGTGGGATACAGAATGCTCAGAATTCCTTGCATTGGGTGCTTTCCAAATTTTGCATTGCTCCAGTTGTTATAGTCGGATCAGCGATTGTGTTGCTTTTTTTTACTATAGTCAAATAGTTCACTGCTTCACATCCTGATGCCTTCATTCAATTGTTATTCTTTTTTCATTCATTTTAAGAGGGGGTTTTTTTCTTGGCTTCCTCCCCCTTGTATAGCATTGAAATGTGCATAGGTGCCCCTTTACATACTGGGCTGTATACTGGGTTTTCTTTCATTGTTTTCAAGGCTCATTCCCTTATTGTCATGTGAGGCCTTTTTGAAGTTATTCTTTATGTAGGAGAGGAGTTTGTAATATTCAAATTTTCTATAGAAGAAACAAGCAATGCAAATTTGTATAATGATGTTTGGGATTAAACTCAATTTTTCAAGTTTGCCCACATGTCTAAATGCCACCATCTTCTTTTTCTTTTATGAACACCTTCGAGGGCTCAGCTTTGGAATTTTTGTTTGGGGCAACAAGTTATGGTACTTATAAATTAGTCAAGACAACCCCTGCATGTATGCGTGCATATTTATATTAATTTTCTAATACTAAATAAGTCATAATTCTTAAATATATTACATACGAAATTATCAACTTTGATGTATATGTATATATTAAATTTTTAGAACTTATCATTTTTTTAAAATCATTTAAAAAAAAAAAAAAAAAAAAACTGACGAGTATACAAAAGTTGTCTTGTTGGAAATTAAAGAAGTACAAAAAAGTTAAAAAACTTATTATCCATATAAAGTTATGCTCAATGACTATGTTTCTTAGAATAAAATTCATTTATTATCATGCATCTCTAAAGTGAAATTCTTAAAAACT
This sequence comes from Fagus sylvatica, assembly GCA_907173295.1. Lineage (NCBI taxonomy): Eukaryota > Viridiplantae > Streptophyta > Magnoliopsida > Fagales > Fagaceae > Fagus > Fagus sylvatica. Next base: position 4,451,910 of record OU015762.1, read on the forward strand.
TCATTTTTCAATATAAATTCTCAAAACGTCTATCAAAGTGAATGGAACCAATGAAGTATTAAAAACCACAAATAGTTCAAAATTTTAAGTAAATATAAGAGTAAATTTTACAATATAAAATGAAATCAAGCAAAGAAAAAGTAACTTATCTCTATAACGACCGAGTCAATTACTTAAATTTTTTTTTAAGTCCATATTTTTAATACTTATATATAGTATAGTGTGCTTTTTCTTTAATTTTTTATTTTTTATTTTTTTTGGGGGGGGGGGGGGGAGACTTTACCTTTTCTTTCTCAAAAATTAATTTTAAACATAAAAATTATACAACTTTAATAATTCTTAAGTTTTTACCTCTTAAATACTTATTATTAACCGATAGTCAATGGATGTAATCGCCAATGGAAGAGGGTGATTTTATTCTAGTTAATTCTTATTAGTTTTTACCTCTTAAGATTATTTATACTTATTATTATTATCTTCGATAGTCATTAAAAATCTTGCAATGAAAAAAGTAAATGATTTTCATGTACGTATCAGAAACAAGTGTCTCCCACCTTTGTAAAAAGCGTTAAGATATCACAAAAAAATGCCATCACCACTACACAGCATCTAGGTAAATTACACTTTACCACCCTCAACTATCACCCCTTTTTCACTTCACCCCCTAAACTTTAAAAAGTAACAATTGACCCCCTAAACTAATCTAATTACGGCCGTTACCCCCTATGGCCAAAACGTTAGAATTACGGAATAGTGTACGTGTGCACATAATACGGGCCCACAAGAATTGCTGTCAATAAAATTTTAAGCTCCCCAAAATACCCTTATCCCTAACATTAAAACCCAAAATTTCAGCAAAAATTAGACAATTTCTTTTAAAAACCAAAATTTTTCAGTTATAAGTTACCTCTTAATTTGCTATAAGAATAATACAAGCTATAAACCCAAAGGCTACGAGCACGTTGCAATGTTGCTGATATCACTGTCAACTCAGTGGTTACAAATTTGGTCTAACTTGTGCAAATGAGGGTTGTGGATGCTACATGTAGAGGTTCGTGTTTGATGTCTTGTTGTTGCTTAGGATGGTTTGGGTGATTGTTGGCAAAGATTGTTGGCAATCAAATAAAACTCTGTTTTGGATGCTCCAACAACAATTGTTCAATATATTTAGAAAAAACCAGCTTGCTTGTACGGAGGACATCCCTGAGTATAACCTAGCACCCCGTTGCTTGCCAGAAGAACTCAATGGTATCAATGGAGAAAGAAGTGCCTCTTTTGCTCTCTAAACTTGTTCCTTGCACTCAAAACAAATATATGAATTTCATATATTGTAATGCATTAGCTTTTTTGCTGAAATGAAAGAGCTTCAAACACACTCGCTCAGCCAAGGAAGTTAGCTCAATTGGCTATTTAAACCGGGATTGGGTGAAAACCGCACAAATGCTGAACTTCGATTTAAAGAATCAAGCCCCAATAAAAAAAGTTTCTAATCAGATATCACCAAAAACAGAGCAATTGTTGGCAATACATTTGTTTCATTTTATTTGTCTTTGTTTTAATGAAATTTTCTGATTACCAAAAAAAAAAACACGTGCGAGACAGCACTTATAACTCACTCATCATTAAAAATCTTGCAAGTGAAAAAAGTAAATGATTTTCACGTGATGCACGTAGTTCAGAAACAAGTGTCTCCCACGCTTTGTAAAAGAGCGTTAAGATATCACAAAAAAATGCCATCACCACTACACAGCATCTAGGTAGCACGAATAAATGCCAATTTTTCTATTTTTTTTCTTCTTTTTTTTCAAGATAAAATATTATAAATTATATACTTCGTAATGTAAATATATAAAATATGTAATGCTTTCTCTGTCTCTGGAATCTTCGTCGGATCGTTGAAAAATCAAAGAAACACAAAAACAATCGCATTGCCCCCAAAATTCCCACTCCCAATTTCAAGTTCTCATATTCTTTTCTTCCACCTGTAAGTCTCTCCTTCTCTATAAATCTGTTTGGTTACCGAGAAAATCCTTACTGGATCGCACTCTGTTTTAAACATTGTTTTTGCTTTGAACTAAAAGTCCACTGAGAAACTATAAACTACTCTCAGCTGAAGAGTGGAGTTTCTGTTTGTTTTCAGCTACATTTTCTCGGTAATCAAACGGAGAGTAAGCTAATATCTCTTTTTTAATAATCTGGTTTGGAATTTCAAAACTTTGTATACTTACTTATTTATACACTTCCATTTTACTTAGTTCTGTGCAGAAATTTGAGAGAGTGAAAAGTCAAAACCGGATTTAATGGACGAAATTCACGAGCAGCAAAGTCAACCACTTGGTAATTTATTGAATTTCTGATCTTTGAAAGTTCTAATTTGGGTCATTAAATGTTTTGTCTCCGGATTTTTGTAATGGAAATTGTTCTGAGCAGGGAAATTTGCAAGCTTTGGTTGATAAAGAAAGTGTTTTTTGTGGTCTTGTTTAGGATTATATTCAGTGATATAGTTCAAGTTATGGAAATCTAGGTTGGCTTTTTAATAAATGTATAATTTGCTATGTGGCTATGCAATGCGGTGATGCATACAAAAATTTTGTTTTTCGGTTAAATTTGCTATAAATGCAGTGTATGTAGATATCTAATTAACTCTTGGACTCTGTATTATGGTGGGAGGAAAGCTGTTTCTGAAAAAGTTTATATTTTTATTTAATGGTTCTGTGAGGTGAATTTTAGCTTAAGAAAAGCCAGGATTTTGTTTAAAAAATGCGTATAAGGTCGTCTTGGAGTATAAGGGTCAGACTCTTTGTTTTGAACTTAGTAGATATTTATATATTTTTGGAGGTAGTTTCTTCATGATGTTTTCTTGTGGATTTAATTGTTATAGGCCCTTATCAGGTAACTTGTTTATTCCATACGTGATGTGATTCTGAATAAACCCTTGATTGGACATCTAATGTGATAATTCAAGTCTCCCCAGGGTGTGATTTTTCCCCTTAAGAAATATGGTCAATGATGGCCAATGAGCTCTATCTCAAATGACACCTCCTTGGCTCCTTCCCTTCTAAGGGCAAGGTTGAGGGCGATGTTGGGGGTTGAAGACCATCTGATACGTGTATAACTTTCCAATACAACAACATAATAAATTAATAATAAAGTGACTCAATTTTACACTGGCCATCTTACCAATCAAAAGGAAAAAAGGCCAGTCATGATATCTAATCCCTATATATTACAATCTAGTGTAGCGGATAAGCACAGTGTCAAAATCAACCTGTTGGTACTAGTTGTACCTTGTAATTTCGTTTTTTTTTTTTTTTTGGTTTCTTTGGCTTATCAAAAGCTAAGTTTGACATAGGTCCAGTTAATACTTGATGTATTAAGTAATATATTTTGATGTATATATTTTGGTAAAGAGTAAAAGTCTTAAAAAAAGTTGTGGTAGGGGTATGTTGGATAGTGGGAGCTGTGGTGAGAGATCTTTGTTGCTCTAATGACTGCATATAGTCTTCCAAAGATGTTTGTTGTAATTTCTAAATATGTATGCGTAATCCAGTTACTTAAGTCTTGCCTTCTTTGCTTTTCATCTTTTTAGGAAGAAGAAAATGGTTTTAATCTGATTTGTATGATTGAGAAAGATTGCTCAATAGGCTGTTCTTACATACTACAATTATATTGAAGCTTCAAGTTTAGGAATTAACATCATGAATACTAGTAAGTACTTATACCCTGCCTGGCCTCACCTTTGGCAGATCAAGAGGACGACAACGAAATAATTACTGAAAATGCTTCATTTGTGCATGGGGAACCACCTCAAGATGCTAATGGGCCCCCAAAAGTGGACTCTGAGGTGGAACTCCTTCATGAGAAAGTGACAAAGCAAATCATTAAGGAAGGTCATGGTCAGAAACCATCCAAATATTCAACATGCTTCTGTAAGTGTCAGAAAGTTGCTTATTTTGTACTTCTTTTTTTTATTTACCTTGACCATTAATATATTCTCATATCTTCAACTAATTTGCATCTAATATTATCATACCATCGTGTAGTTATATGCCATTATTTGATTTGACTAAATTTCTGTTTTGGTATCTGGTGTCTCATTTTCTAGCATTGAATGTGTGATGGTACTTTACTTAATATCTCAATAAAGCTTCAATGATGATTATCTTTATAAACTCATATGTGATAAGGTTGTGGAAAACAGTATGGTAAAGACTGAGACCAATCAATTTGAGGGGTCCTAACCTAGCATATTAAGCTTTAAATCTATAGACATATACACTATTGCAAGTCATTCAGCCATTCGACTAACCTTGGCTAAGGTGAAAAATCTGTATACTGATACAATTTTTTCTTTTAAATATATAAGAAGTACAGCTGTTCCTTTGATTTACACGCTTAGTACTTCTGTAAATAACTTTTCTTTCTAAATTTGATGGGAAATATTGTGTTGATTACTGATTGTTTCATGCATTTTACATCTTAAAATTGTGCCTTGCAAGTTGAGGTTTTTGACTGAGTGAATGTTGACATGAGATATAAGGCTGCCTAGGTTTGCTGGGCAAAGAGATAGGTACTGGAAATCCATTTGAAAAATCTTTTTCTGATAGGTTGGATGAAGTATTTGCCTCTTTTGCTCACTGAAATTATGTTCACTATTCTCTCCTTCTGGGCAATCATGTTGCAGTTGTTGTTTTGTTCTTCTAGCAAGCTCATTTTTAAGTTAACGTTTTGGCAGCCTGAAATTTGTTTGTGAGGAATGTTTTTCATGTGTTGGGTCCCATGGATCTTAGAGAAGAACTTTTTTCCAAAAGATTTTCAACCACTTACTCCAATGCACATCTGGTATCAAATTTTATTACTTCAAGCTAAATTGTCTTTATTCACTGAATGATAATAGAGCAACCAAGGGATCTTTCTTTTTTGATAGGTACAGCCAAGGGATCTTTCAGGGCAATGAGAAAAGTGCATTTTACTTTCTAGAAGGCTTCCAAATTTACATCTATTTGTTTTCCCATTTCTGGAACCAGTCCCCCGCCCCCCGCCCCCATCAATGCATGTACTTTTGAAGTGGTAATTTTAGAATCAAGAATCAGAATATTTTACTGGAGACAATAGGGATACTCTAATGCTTAGACATTAATACTGTTTATGAGGTAATTTGCTTCAAGGCTGAATGCACAAAGCACCCAAATAGGGTACATTTCAGAAATACAGTTCAAAAGTGGGGTTCTTTTACAAGGGGTTTACCAGCCAATTTCTTTCTATTAATATTGATTTCTGTAATTGTATTAGGTGACAAGCCTATGCTTCTGATTTCCTGCAATTCATGCACCTCATGTTATGTTTCTCTTTATGCTAGATATGCTTTGGTGCGGCCCTTTATAGGGCCAAGTGGTGTAAAAGGATTTATGTAGCCTACCTTTTATTAATTGGTATTTAGGCTTAGTTGAGTTGAGTTGAGTTGCATATTCCTATGGCATCATTATGTTAGAGAGTTGTAGATCTGTTAACATTGTACTCATCAAAGAAGCTATTAAAAACTGTCTCATGGGATGTTTATGGATGATGTTAACTCCATTATGCTTTCCAAACCACTATGTGTGATAGTGCACTACAGGGCTTGGACGGAAAGCACCCAACACAAGTTTGAAGACACGTGGAACGAACAAAGACCAGTTGAGTTGGTAATTGGAAAAGGTATGTGCTTATATGATCCCTTTTTTATTTTTTGTACTTTTCAAAATGTACATAATATCTGCATGTAACTTTTTATATGTTGCATGGATAATCTCATTGTAGTTTTTCACTATGTTAATTAACAATTCACTCTGTCTATACTTTTCCATCTATGATTGTTTCAGACCATGATTTCTGATTATTCTATGGTGGTGTTTTTTATACTTAGCTCAGTGACTGATAAAAATTAAGTAGGTAAAAATGGCGCAGTGATTCAGTAACTTTCATTTCTTTGTGGAGTTCATTTTTTATGAACTAAAGTTTATGCTAGGCTTGAATCCACAAGGTTGAACCATGAAAATAAAATTACCTCATTTAAAAATTTGGATCACAAGATTTCCCTTGTCATAATTCCAATTACATCCAACATGAAGATTAAAATTCAATAATGGAAACTAATATTGAAGAATACAGCTGCAGTATACAACACATAAATACACCTAACACACTCACAATGACACATTTGCATTTTAATGATATCAACCAAAACATCTATCTGGTGTAATTATTGGACGAGTTCTAGAATATTGACGTACTTCCACCTGCAACAGAGAAGCAAGAAATGACTGGCTTGGCTATTGGTTTGTCCAGCATGAAATCTGGTGAACGCGCCCTGTTACATGTGGGCTGGGAATTAGGTTATGGGAAAGAAGGAAGCTTTTCTTTCCCAAATGTTCCACCCATGGCAGACATCATTTATGAAGCTGAGCTCATTGGGTTTGATGAGACCAAAGAGGTAAGTTGCTGTTAAATGACTTTCGAAGTACTTGTTTATGGATGTTCAAAAGTTTCTGTTTGATTGTATGAGCTTGACCTCGGTAGGATGCTAACAGCACATATATGTGGTGATGCATTTCTTAGGGGAAAGCTCGTGGTGACATGACTGTGGAGGAAAGAATTGGTGTAGCAGATCGAAGAAAGATGGATGGAAATGCTTTATTCAAAGAGGAAAAACTGGAGGAGGCTATGCAACAGTATGAAATGGTTACACACTAATGTTCCTTAAATATTATTGTTTCTTCGCATGAACACATGTCTCTCTATATATATATATATATATTCCTTTTCTATGCAAGTTCTGATGGTTTTTCTTCATGTCAGGCCATCGCATATATGGGCGATGACTTCATGTTCCAGTTGTTTGGGAAGTACCGGGACATGGCTTTAGCTGTTAAGAATCCATGTCACCTTAACATGGCTGCATGTCTGATAAAGCTCAAGCGCCATGAGGAAGCAATCATGCAGTGCAATGTCGTAAGTATATAGTTTCATGAATGGATACCATTTCATTTCAAATGCTATGTGAACATATTTTTCATCTTTAGATTCCACAATATTAAAGAATTTTGAAACTTATCTAGGAATTTAAGAACATGCTTGAATTGGCATCTTTCGCGTTTTCATTTTTCTTTTTGAGAAGCATGGAAAACACTATGGAAATTTTGTCTGTTGGCAAATCAATTAAAAGTATATGAGCCACCTGGATATGCCCTCAGAAACTGTACTGATTCCTTCCAGCCCCGATATAGTCAATTATGACATTTAGGAACCCTATTGACTGTTCTTGCTCAACACTGCACACTTATTCTCCATAATACATGTCTTTGCGGCATGCTGTATGGCTATTTTTATTGCAGTCCCATATTGTTATTATGGCTGATGTCAAATACAAGTAAGGCATGGTTTTCTGTGTCTTATACATAGTTTGAAGACTTAATGCTTATTAATTGATTAAGTCTCCATTTGAATCTCGGAAAGTACAAGAGGAAAGAATCTTAAAATTTGCTTTCTTTCTCTAGCATTTTATTTCTCTCTCTCACTCCTTAGGATAACTTATAAAAGGTTAACTCAAATGTTTCTAAATGATAAATCTACCAGAACTTTGCAGACAAGCCCAAATACAGTTTGTGTTTCTTCTTAGTCTGCAGCAACTTGCATTCTAATGCAATGGACATCAATTGAGACTATAACATGCAAAGCCACAGTGAACTTAAATGATAGTTTTGCTACTATCTTGGGCAGAGGTATATATTTAAGGGGTTATACAGGGTCTGCATTAAGTTCAACAGGTCATTGCACCTTCTTTAGAACCTGGAAATTAAATTGAAGTCCTGTCAGCTCTTAGCTATCCAGAATTTGATATATTGTGACAGGCAACAAAACCTTCAAGATATAACAATTTCCCTCTCTTGTGTAATTAATACCATTGAATGTGTTGATCAGTTAGAATTCTAGAACATGGACACGTACTTTTTATTGACTTATCAAAAAATAAATGATACTCAATTGGGATGATGGGCTCACAGGTGTTGGCAGAGGATGAAAACAATGTCAAAGCACTGTTCAGGCGAGGTAAGGCCAGAGCAGAACTTGGGCAAACAGATGCTGCTCGGGAGGACTATCTAAAAGTACGTAAATTTGCACCTGAAGACAAAGCAGTTGCGAGGGAGTTACGTTTGCTTGCTGAACATGACAAGGCTCTTTATCAGAAGCAAAAGGAGATTTATAAAGGAATCTTTGGACCAAGACCTGAACCAAAACCAAAGCGAACTAATTGGTTGGTTCTCTTTTGGCAGTGGCTGTTGTCACTATTCTATCGTCTCTTCAGACATGGAAGATACAAGGAAGACTAATCAAAGGTTTCGATAAGCAGATGGGGAAGAGATTTTTGTGTACTAAGTATGACTTCTGGTAATGAATGTTTACCTGTCAAAGGTTTCAGTCACAGTGACACCTAGTTATTTCTTCCAGTGTATGCTATAATGAGCCTAAATATGTTTACAAAGGAACTTTGAATGGTTTAGTGGGATCCTAAACCAATAAGTTAATGTTCTATTTTTCTCTTCTCTGGTGCAAATGGATTTCTAATCCAACACTTCCCTCTTTTACGTAGGATGTAATAAGTATAGTTTGCATTGTGGGCTGGTTCATTGTTAGGATTGGTATTTTAATATGATTTATATTTCATTTATGACTATGCCTCTTTAAGGACTTCAACTTAAAGATGTTGCTGATGAACAATGGTGCTGCTACGTGAAATTCAATTGTTGCGCCGTTGTGAGAGATAAATTATCATATAAATGGCCTGTTTCTATGCATAACCAAAGTAGCCGTATGGCTTAAGGTGTCATTTACTCCAGTAGTCCATACCCTCAAGTCAATGAGCTATGTTCATCAGCAGTTCTTCTAATAGAATTTTGCAAATGGCCTATTTCAAAAACTTGTTGCAGCAATGATGAAGTAATCCATTTTAATCTATGTTATTGGAACCATGCTTAAATGGATAAATTTTCTAAATAGAGAATTGACCCTAAAAGTCAGATCTCTCATTCTCCTTTTATTGCACCTAGGCAGCTCAGTTTGCGGTTGTTCTTGTTATAACCTCAAATGTTTGCTTGTAGCATTACCAGTTGTGACCATTTTAATTGAAATAAATAGTCTATATAATGCTGAAAGAGCTCCAATTGATCATAGACATTGCACTCCATAGGAGCTCAACTCAAAAGTACTCTTGGTGACACTGCGCTAGTCACTGAAACAGGCTCGAAATGTTATAAAAATTCACAGAAGATTGTGAAGAGAATTCTGCGTTCATGTTAACAATGGAGCTATACTCCATTTACTCTGAAACAAAATGATGAATATGTCTCTTCAATCTCATATTGAATAGTTGCTTCTTTATTTATTTACTAAATAACATTTTTGGCATTACAATAATGTAATCTCTGTTTTTCTTGAGGTTAAGCCCAAAAAAAAAAAAACTTAGATCCCAAAAATATTATACAACTTCTACATGAAATAGCATACAGAAGAAAGATATATTCAAAACCACTACCTATATATTCAATAGCTAAAACATTACAAAAGTCTACCATGGTTGCTTTGGCATGTGCATCCAAGCACAATAAGCACAAACAATCTTCTGTGATATATACACATAAACAGCAAATGATAAACTCATTAACATCACATCCTTCCAGTCACCCTTCTGCTTTGGGCTCAAATTCTCTTTCAAAACCTTCCCAAACTTCTCAAACGCAACAAAAGATGGTGGCAACAGTGACTTCCTTTTGCTCTCTTTCTTTGATCTTGGGTTGGAAGTGTCCACAGGTTTGCGGCTTTGGCAACATAGAAGGATGAGAATTCTTGGGTTACTGCTCTTTCTGTGTTCTTGAATTGTGCTGTGTTTTCTATGAAATGAATGGCCAATTGAGAGAGCAGCCATTGAAGGTAAATTGATTTTGAATCTTCCAAGTTTTGGTAGGTCAGTTGGAGAAGAAAGCTTTGTTCATGGATGTTTGTGAGGAAGGAGAGGTGGAACTGCTGTCTTTGGCCTCATTATGCAAAAAGAAGATAACCCAATCACTCTCATTGGCTGTTAGTGGAGTGGAAGAAAATATCTTTCATGGAAAAGCAGAAAATATTTACCTTAGATTTTTGGATACGTAAGAGTTGGATAAGAGTCTGGCTTTTGTCATTGTGGGACAAACAATGTGACCCCTAATTTATGAAAGTAACCAAAGTACTTTTCCCTACTTTTTATTTACCTATGTAAACTCAATCAGGCACGAATTTTTTATATCCTAAAACGTAATAATTGGTCTAGCTTATTTTTATAACTTTTATAAAAATAATTGTTTGGAAAAAGTTGTAACTAGAAAAATAGTAGGGTAAAAACTCTTTAAGTGTTTGCTTTAAAACTTTTTTGAAATTGCTTCTTTTTTTTTCTTTCTTTTTTTTTTCATGAGTAGGAGACTTGTTTCTTATATTGTTATATTTTTAAATAAGTGAGTGTTACCTAAATTATAATAATTTCTAATGGAGCTTTTTGATGTTTTTTAAGTTTAGATTCATGGTCAAGAATGTTATAACTCAACTGACATTTTTTCGTGTTTTCAATTGAATCATCCAAAGTTTAAATCTTTCCTTTCCTAATCATAAAATTATCATATATATATATATAATAAATTCATGAATTTAACATCCCACATGAAATTAGAGATAGAATAACACTTAAAAAAGACACAAAATTAAAGCACATCTAACATTTAAAAACACTTTGCATCAAATTATAATCCAAATGGAATTTAACCTGGATTCTTGATTGAAATTATAGATGAGAATCTTACAATCCTTAAGAATAAAATATCTTATCAACTTAACAGTAACCAAAATGTCCTATCATGGCCTCCCAATGTCTTTTTTTTCTCTCAAAAAAATACATTTAAGCTCTACCAATATACTAAATGAAGGTTTTGTTTTTTTTTCCTTTTTCTTTTTTAAGATGGAGTTAATGGAGAATGTGAGTACTTCCAAAGAGGAATCATTTTGTTCCAACAGTTACTAATCCATTACATTGACTTCATATCAGTAGTCTTCCCTTCAAAACACATGGGACTCATTCATTATATCTTCTTTCTTGGCCTTCACCATTTTGACTATTAGTCCCATCCTTACCTTACACGTATGGTGTCCCATTCAATTCAAACTCATCCAAATCGTGGGCCCAAGAGCCTCCATGATCCAACGGCTCTAATTCAAAACCCCAATTCCAATCTTCACTCTTGACGTATACAATCAGACAAGAGTAAGAGAGAAAGAGTCAAAAGAAAAAGTAGTATGTGACGTCAAAAGTCTCAAACATAGAGTCAAACCTTCTTTACTTTTCTTACGTGTTGCACAATGTTATAGTACATGACTACACTCTCTTTCAGATGATGACACGTGTATCTTTAGAAATATGGTCGGTCAAGATTGAGAGTATTGCAAAAGTTGTAGTTCTTAAAGGGTGGTGATTGATTTGAAAGCTTTTAAATCGTAGACTGAGCATTCAGCTGGCAGGGCTGGCTAAAATTTTAAGGTTAGTGTACCCGACAAAAGGTTACAGATTTGCAGAATTTGGCATCCCAATAACCTATAGAAACATGCCACGTAAGTGTAGAGGACTGAATAGTGAATATGAGTAATTTATTTGACATTAGAGTTAATGGGAAATGGAGTTGGGATTGCATGGAACATTGTGCACCAACCACTCCCATTTTATGGACAAGATCTAAGGTTGGGATTGAGAAGCTTTTTATTGTACATCATGTCTTTGACTTGTACATTGTATTTTAGTTTCTGCTTTCTTATGCATATTCATAAGGATTGCATGGGTGAAATACCCATCATCCCCTACCATGTTCTTTTATTTTATTTATTCAATGTTAAGATTAAAAGTTAAAAAATATTACACCTCCTACAATATTTTAGGATCTCAATCCCTTACCATTAAGCTGAAGTCATAATTTTAGGTTCATTTGCTAAGTGATTAGCATTTCAACTTAGTGTATATTGGAGTGTTATACTTTTTGTTTTGTGAATAAAGTCTTCTCTTCTTCATTGTCAAATTATTATTAAAGAAGCTATTGACAAAGGTGGATTTGTGATGCATGGTGATTTTCACCTTGATGCTTATGGAAAACTTTTGGATTCTTATTCATTAATAAAAATATTGTCCATTTCATTGATAATTACATTAACAAAAATAATGTGCTACACTTCCTAATGGGTCTAATCTCTAATAAGCAATAGAGATACACAACCACAGTGGGAGGGTTTTATATTCATTTTAGGAAAAGAGTGCTCTATATAATGCATTAACAAACTTTTAATAAAGAAAAAAAATTACTTCCTTAATATTTGTTTGCCTCTTAAGTCTTAACTATATTCCACTCACAAAATTATATTTCATTATTTCAAATCATTCAAATAATTACATCTAACTCATATACCATTTAGTTTTTTTTGTTTTGTTTTAAAAGAAATCAATGACCATGGAGAGAGAGTTCTAACTTATTTAATGTATATAAAAATGAAAGTTTAGACAAGAATTTTGTAGTTTGGTGTCATTGATGAGTTCTCTTGTAGAAAAGTGAATGCTTTTACATTAAACCATCACCAATTTGTTTGCCCAAATTAAAAATTACAATGATAGAAGTGAAGAAATCAAATAATATGTTGACTTGGACTGATAATCTGATTTTTGTATTAATCTCATTCAAAACGAAGTCCATACAAGCTACTAACTTTACAAATTACAAAAGCTACATTCTTGAATTAGTTAATTCTCCACTACATAAAAAATTAATCAAAAGAGTTCTTTAGAGTAATTGAAAAATTGAATATGCATGCACTTGGTGGTTTAAAAACTGGCCTAACTTAAGGAAAATGTTACAGTCAATGGTGTGAGTGTGTGACTAATTGACTAATTAATCATCATAAGACGCATGTTGAGTAGACTGTAGAGTAAACATCACCAACAGTCCAACACTACAATATCATACATATTGTTATATTGTTAATTTGTGAGAACTGAAATAGCATATAATTAATGAGACCCACGTGTGTCTAAGCATAAAAGACATGCAACAACGTGACAATGTCCTATATGATATGGACTCATCTTATATATCTAGGACAAATGTCCTACAATCTAATTAGATTTTTTATTTTATTAATACAATCTAATTTGTTAAGGGTACCTTATGGGGGAGGAAAGCTTCCGTTAAGTTCTTTAATATATTATACGGGATACGAGAGTGACATGTATTGTTGCATCTATTATTGCATCTAATGTACTAGAGTACAAAATACAAGCCAAAATTCCCTCTAAAATACAAGTTAATAAAAGTACATACAATCATTTTAAATTTGAGAAAATTATTAGTACTGAATAATTACTCATTTAAATTTGTGCGCAAATGTGTTCTAGTGAGTTATTGATAAACATATTTATTTATTCAAAAAAATATGTTGGGGAGATAATAGTTTGGGGAGTTTTTTTTTAGGTACACTATTTTACCCAAAAGTTTAAGCCTATGGATTAGGACCCAGTTATATTATATTAATTTCTTCAACATCTTTACTTTTTTCTTCCGTATAAACTTTCACATGTGTATACCTAACAAAATATACATTACAACTCATAATAAATCAATAAATTTGGTTAAGGAGTGCGATATTAAAATCTCAATCTTTAAACAATAATACACACGCTTTAAATGATTTAAAGTTGTAAACACATCTGTGTATAATTTGATTTTTCTCTTATATAGTATTTATTTTTCATAATTAATTAATCTGCCAAGTAATAAGCATGCCAACAATTATTTTCACATGAAATCACTATCGAGACTAAAAATTAAGAAATTAATCTTGTCCTTAAACTTAAAAAAGAAGAAGAAAAGAGTTAAAATGGATGTGAGTGGTCCACCAAACACACTTACAATGACCTCTACTGCACTCAACCCAAACCCACCACCGAAACCCTCTCTCCACCATTTAACCCCCCCTTCAACTATAATACGCCCCTGAGCGCATTACGCACCCCCAACACCCCAATATTTCACACACTTTTGTTATGCTTTCCACGCACATTGCGTATCCAACTCTCTCTTTATTTTTCTCTCAGTAGTTAAACTGCGTTGACTCAGCTCAAAAACCCAAACACATCCACCACCTTCTTCACCTTCCTTTTTCAAATCATTTTCCCCATTTCCCATTATGCCCTTACCAAATCCTTACAATTACACCCTCCTCACCTCCATCTCCGGCGTACCCCAAACAGCCCTATGACTATTATGGCACTCCCGTAATTACCACGTCAACTTTGGGCATAAGGAGAAACGAGGTTATTTTTAATTAGAAACAGAAGCCAAACCCTAGAGGATTGAGAGGGAGGGGCAGGGGTTGTAAATATTGCATGAGTTTTTGGGCAAAGAAAAAGCGAAGAATTTCTGACGGAGGAGGAAAATGAAGAGGTTGAGGTCTAGCGAAGATCTCGATTCGTATGGAGACAAGTGTAAAGATCCGAATCCGAATTCGAATCCGAACCCGAACCGTTCTTCTTCGTCGCAGCAGTACCGGAGTAGCTTCTACTACAAGTCGGAGAATGTACGGAAGGGTGGTTTGATGTCTTCGTCGTCGGCTTCGTCTCGGTACGACCGGGATCGATCTGCTGGTGCTGGAGCTTCCGGTGATGACGATCGCGAGGGGCCGAGGGTGGTGCGGAAGAGATCAGAGCATGATTTTGAAGGTTTTGATCGGAGGAAGGGATTCGATCGGTACAGTGGAGAGAGTAGAGGAGGTGGTGGTGGTGGAGGTGGAGGTGGAGGTTACGATCGTAATTTGATGCACCGGTCGGAGAGTTTCTGCGGTGGCTCGTCGACGTCTTTGTCGTTGTCTGCTTCGAGGAGGGAGTTTCCGAAGGGCTTCAGATCGGAGCGGTCGTCTTCGGCTTCGGATCGGTCTCGACGGGAAGGGAGCGTGTCGTCATGGCGGCGATTTGGTAGCAACAACAACAATGGGAATAAGGATTCGGAGGAGCGGAGTAGAATTGGATTGAGGGACGTGAAGTCACCGTCGTGGTCCAGGGATTCGGTGTCGGCAGTGAGCGAGAGGATGAATAGGGTTTCCGCTTCGGCAGCAACGGCGACTGTGGCAGCTACTACGGTTTCCAATTCTGGTTCGTCACCGTTACGAACCATGGCGAGAGCGGATTCGAGGACGGTGGTGACGGCAACAAAGGAGGAGAATTCGAATAAGTCGAAATCAAAATCGAAGTCTCCGAGTTGGTCGAGAGAATCCGGTGCGAGCGAGCAATCGAGGAGTGTGGATGTGGAGATGGTGAAGAAGAGTGAGGAGGAGGCTCAAGTTGAGAGTGGAAGTAGTAGCGAAATGGAGGAAGGAGAGCTTGAGCCGGAACCAGAACCAGAACCAGAACCTGAGCCTGAACCGGAAGCAGAGCCTGAGCGAGAACCGGAACGAGAACCGGAATCGGATCTCAAAGTCGAGGCGGAAACCGAATCAGGAAGAGTTCACGAGAATAAGGAGGACGGAGCTGAAGTATTGAGTAAAGAAGATGAGATAGAGGTGCAAAATATGGAGGGTGTTAGTGAGGTGAATGATGTGGGGAAAGAGGTTGATAGAGTCGAAGATAGTGAACCCAATTCAGTTGATGAATCGGGTGGTGGGAGCGGGGATGAGGCAGTGAATGATGATGGTTGTGGTGGTGATGATAAGGAAGAGTGTGTGAAGGAAGATGGGGAATGTGTTGAGGAGGAAGGAAAGAATGATAGGGTTGTTGATGACAAGTCTTTGAAGTTTGAAGAGGAGTGTGGTAAACAAGACAAGGGTCTAAGTATAGATCTCGAAGCCAAGGCGGAGGATGTGGAAATGGAAGTGGGAATGCCAGAGTTGAATAAGGAAGTTGGGAAAGTAAATGGAGGGGATGAAGTGAATTTGGGGAGAGAAAGAGAGGAGGGTTTGAGTCAGAATTTCAAGGATAAAGGGAAGAGTGTGTCTATTGAACCGACCCATGTTGCGGATTCTGCTGAAGATGGTGTATGGATTGAGAGGGAATCGAGGGAGTACGAAACTTGCAGGGATAGTGATGATATGGAAGGACCGAGTACTCGGGGGTTTGATTTGTTTACTAGCTCTCCTGTTAGAAGGGAGGAGAAGGATGATCGATCCGGTGTTAGTAAGCAGAAGGAAGAGAAGCTGGTGTTGGAGCCGTTTGATCTTTCGCTAAGTTTACCGAATGTTTTGTTACCGATTGGTGCTGCTCATGATTCAAGTCAAGCTCCTGGTTCACCTAGTCAAGCAAGGAGTGTTCAGTCCTTGAGTACGTTTCGCACTAACTCGGATGGATTTACTGCATCAATGTCTTTTTCAGGTTCTCAGTCGTTTTTCCACAACCCGAGCTGTTCTTCTGACGCAAACTTCAATGGACAACTTTGAACAATCGGTTGGCAGCCGCCCCATATTTCAGGGAATCGATCAAGCTTCTCAGGGAGCTTGGCAGGGACAGTCGCAGAACGAGTTTAAGCAGAAAGATATTTCCCTGTATCAGAGAAGCTTGATGAATGGAAACGGCTCTCTTAATCATTCTCAAGTATTACAGGGCAGTTCGAATGGTCAAGCTGTGCAAGGACAACAACATAGGGTTTTAGAAGGAAGCTCTAAAATAGGCAATGGACTAGAGAGGCAGTTGAGTTTTCATAGGCAGTTGTCAGGACAGTCAAGGCACAACGATGATGTTAGATCACCTTCGCAGAGTGTAGGGTCTCATGATATCGGATCGAATTATAGTTTTGAGAAGAAGCGGAGAATGAAGGAAAAGAGTAGTGGTAGTTTATATAGGAGTAGTAGCCAGAAGGAGCATGAACAGGGTAGTGGTGGAGCTGAATATGTTGAGAAAATCATTGCCAGGATAATTGAAGAACCGATACATGTAATGGCTAGGAAATTTCATGAAATGACATCACAGGCCATAGTGCGTCTGAAAGAGAGCATCAACGATATCATGTTGAGTGTTGATAAGCGAGCACCTCTGTTTGCAGTTCAGAAAGCACTGCAGAACAGGTCTGACATAACCTTGGAGGCGCTGCTGAAATCCCATCGGGCTCAATTGGAAATCTTGGTCGCTTTGAGAACTGGTCTTCCAGATTATCTTCATCAAGATAACAGTGTTACATCTACCCATTTGGGGGAGGTTTTTCTCAACTTAAAATGCAGAAATCTTGCCTGTAAGAATTCTTTGCCTGTGGATGAATGTGACTGCAAGGTTTGTGGACAGAAGAATGGTTTTTGCAGTGCTTGTATGTGTCTTGTGTGCTCAAAGTTTGACATGGCATCTAAGACATGTAGTTGGGTTGGTTGTGATGTTTGTCTTCATTGGTGCCATACGGATTGTGCATTACGAAAATCTTATATTATGAATGGAATTAGTGCAAAAGGGGTTTATGGGATGACTGAGATGACTGAGATGCAGTTCCATTGTGTTGCCTGTGATCATCCTTCAGAGTTGTTTGGCTTTGTGAATGAGGTTTTTCAAACTTTTGCAAAGGAATGGACAGTCGAAACTCTTTCCAGAGAACTCGATTATGTGAAGAGGATTTTTTGTGAAAGCAAGGACATGAGAGGGAGGCGACTTCATGAAATTGCTGATCAGATGCTGGCACGATTGGCAAATAAGTCTGACCTTCCAGAGGTTTGCAGTCATATCTTGGCTTTCCTTCGTGGTAAGTCCTTTACAACTCTGTTGGTAATATGAGTTCTTTATATTTGGTATTGCATTATTTTCTTCCATGGATGATTATGGGATCATGTTTACTTTGAAACTTGTCATGGACATATTTATTTGAGATTTTTGACCTGTTTCATGGATTAACTGTACAATATGACATGATTTGGGATCACTTATGCTTCTTGTCTATAATTTACATTCATTAGGAAATGATTTGAGATAACTTAGGTATTCACATTATACCAGTAAAAGAAAGCTAATGAGTTTGAAGGAAAACTAATTATTTTGGTGCTTAAAAGTTCTTTTAGATGGAGTAAATGTTTGTAAGAAAAAAGTGCCAACTGCTTATTTATCATCATGCTTTTTTGTTTCTTCTATCATAAATATGTGTATACTGCCTGATCTGCATGATTTACAATATATGTATGATGTATTATAGGGGATATCTGAATTATTTTGATAATGTCTTGCTATTAGTTTCTGTAATTATATTTGTGAAGTATGTGATAATGTAGTGATGTTGTAAAGCAGAATCGAGCAATTTCTGAATTCAATAAACAATAAAGCATCTCTAGTCCAAAACCTTTTCTCTATAAGTGTAAATCATATCAATCTTTGGGCAACCCAGAAATTCCATATGAAGTAGACTTTAGGAACTGATTATTTTATGTAAGACAGAATATGTTGCTGAGCAACCGAGACTGCAATTTTGATCTGCTTTCCGTAGTTTTTGTATTTAACTCAGGCATTAGTGTTTTGCTTGCTTATGTTGAGTGTGGTTCTTAGCATTTGAATTTTGTGATATAAGTTGTGTCGGAAACTAGTAAGCTATTCTTTACAGTGGCTTGCAACTGCAATATTTGCATGGCTTAGTGCCATCAAATGAATATATTGCAGTGTTTTCTTCTTTTCTATATATCACTCTGTTGAGGTCTCAAGCTGAACCACGAGGTTATAATTTACATTCTTTACTGTTATTGCAGAAGCCGATACTCCCAAGTTAGGCAAGACACCAATATCATCTGGCAAGGAACAAGGTAAAGAAAGCAATGGGATTGCTGGGCCAAGCCAGGATCCCACTTGGCTAAAGTCTGTTTATTCAGAGAAGGCCCCTCAGTTGGAAAGGGCAGCTAGTATATTTCCTAGATTCAGTTATGACCAGAGTGATAAACGCAATTTGGAGACCGAGTTGCAGACAAGTATTCAAAAGGAGCCCGTCTTTGATGAATTGGAGAGTCTTGTGAGAGTCAAAGAGGCAGAGGCTAAAATGTTCCAAGCACGTGCTGATGAGGCAAGAAGAGATGCCGAGGGCCTGAAGCGCATTGCCATTGCAAAGAAGGAAAAAAGTGAAGAGGAGTATGTAAGTCGAATTGCAAAATTGCGTTTGGCTGAGGCTGAAGAAACGCGTAAACAAAAAATTGAAGAAGTCCAGGCTCTAGAGAGAGCACATCGAGAGTACTCTGATATGAAGTTGAGAATGCAAGCAGATATTAAAGATCTCTTACTGAAAATGGAAGCTACAAGACAATCTTGACTTGTGATTGGCTGGTCATTAGGTCTTTCTATAGAATTGCCATCTTCTCAGGTAATTGTACCATTTCGATGTTGAAGTTTTTATGTTGTACTGTAACATCATGTGTCCGATCTGCTATAGGTCAGTAGGTGAATCTTCTGTTCTAGGTTCTGTTTTTTATTTCTTTTTTTCTTTTTTTCTTTTTGAGCTGCTAACCAGAATCTGTACAGAGATTGCAACATCTCTTTATGTCTCTTTATATGATGAAAGGTTCCCTTTTAGTGAAGAAATATGAAAGAGATTATTATACATCAAGCTTTTATTTCCCAATGGTGTGTTTAGAATTTAGATAGAGATATTTAAGGTGAAGGATTTGGATACTTGAATATAGTATGACATAACAATTTCTTTTACTTATGGGATTGGTTTGAGTTTGAGATTTATTAATACAGTCAATCCCTAAAATGATTAGGTGTAAGAAGTTGTTTCAAATCTATAATATCACAAGCATTTTGTTTGAACAAAATCTCCAAGGATCAAATCATCATTAATTATATCAAGCAATTTATACTATAAAAAATTCTTCAAATCCCTTTGGTTTTAAATCCTCAAATCCAAAAGGGGTGGAAAAAAGAAACAAGGACGGACAGTGTTACATTATGCTAAGATGTAGTTTGGATCTGTTATTTGCTGGCTTAAAGATGCCTGATTTGTATTACTGTTACAGAACTTGCTGGTATTGTGTTAATTATTATTTTTTAAACCAAAAAATGGTTGTAAAAGCTTCAAATAATTACCTCTTTTTCCTGATTGTATTAGGAAGTATATAACTATAAGGCTTCAAATTTGTTTTTGTTTTTTTTTAGCTTTTAATTGTATCATCAAATTTGTAATAATTCATTTTCTTACTAAAGTTAACACTTAATATTCCTCGTATGTTGATGAATATCTAGAAATGGACATGTTAATGAAGCTGAGAAATAAATATTGGTTAAATTACATTTCAAACCCTATACTCTAGGGTGGTTTTAAATTAAATTTTATAATTTCAAAATTTTCAAATTAAACCTTAAAGTCTAAGACTGTTACAAATAAAAAAAAAACATTGGACTTTTTAAATCATGTCAATTTAGACCCCAATCAATTTAAAGTTAAACCCCCAACTAAAGTAGCTTAAAAACAAAGATTTATTTGTTTTTATTTTAAAGAAAAGTACAATAAATAAATAAATAAAACAGCACATTGAATCATTGATCTACACAACCAACGATCCACAAGGAGCCCTGGATTATGGTATTTCTTTGACCAACAGATTTAGAGTCCCAAGCCCAATGCAACTATTAGCTACTATGCTATCTCTATTTTATTCTTATTTGGTTTCTTTCTTTTGTACTTTTGGTCAAAAATTATTGAACAGACTTCGAAAGCGGCCATCAAAGGGTAGGCCGAAAGCCTAACAAAGAGTCAAAACTCAAACCGGCCTTTCTCTTTTGCCCACATGGAGTGGAGGTGATGATATACGCTCTCTACTTTACAAACATTTGTGCTGTTTCTAATAAATAATGTCTTAAAGTCCTTTTTGGTTTTTACACACAAGTCCAATTCAAAGGCAGATGGTTCATAATGCTGGTAAGATTTAGGTCTTCTATTATTTTTTTATTTATTTTCTGTCTATATCAAACTAAATCAAGATTGTAAGTTATTTCACACGTCTCAGTTAAGTGACCAATTTTCAAGGAAGAAAAGGTATTTATATTTGATACACATATACCATTGGAGTCCCTTGTTCCTTAAGCAAAGGCATGAGGTATTTGTCTTTACATGAATATTAAAATGGTATACGTGATTTTATAACAATAATAAAATTTAGAAAACATCTTAGGTGTTCTGCTGAAAGAAACTTGTTAAGATGATGAAAAATTGTGTGAAATATATTGTGTATATAAATTTACTCGTGAATCCTGATTATAATATTTACCTTACAAAATTCATAAAATAGATGATGAAAAATTATGTGAAATATATCGTGTATATAAATTTACTCGTGAATCTTACAAAATTTATATTATTCATGTCAATCTGGGATTGAGTTAGACGGGGCTTGAAAAGTTTTTGTCATATAAATAATTAGGAAAAGAAAAACTTGAATAATACAGATTTTGAGAGATCAAAGGAATAGTAGAACTTAGTCTCATTCCTGCAGTTCAAAATGGTTAAATTTTAATTTTGAAATCCTATAATAGTATAAAATGATATGACTTGGTATATAAGTGCAAATAAATTCTTAAAAAGTCTTGATTTCTAAATGGATTTTCTTAAGAGTACAAATGTCAATTTTTCATGTCCTGCCTGTGAAAATTGGGACTCCATTCGTGGTGTGGTGTATGGAGTTTTAAGCTTTAATTTTTGCAAACAATAGAATTCATTGCAATAAAAATCTTAGAAATTTTCGTCTTGTCAACCTAACCTTGGGCTGAAGTGCGTATTTTTCGAAGGAATGCATGGAACGTTAAATCTGCCTTCAAAGAAGACTCGCTCAATGTGAGCTGGGTAATTCAGGGCATTATCATAAATGACATTAAGGCCATGTTGGCCCGTTTTGTTTGCTTGGATTTGGAGTTTGTATCAAGAGTCCAAGATATAATTTTGTTGTCTATTATTCGGCCCTTCGGTTAATAAATTGTAATATAGATATGATGTTCACAAACTTTCTCAATTCTTGCAGGCTGCATGGATCTTTGTATTAGAAGGGGATAGACTTGGCCCAACTGTTTCTTCTAGGCTAAAGATTAGGCCCGAAAGCTATTCCCTTAAGGACACAAACTTTTTTCAAAGCTTTGAAAAGTTCGAAATGGTAATAAATCTAATATCACTTTTTATATATGCCTAGTTGCCTACCACTATCATTATTTTTATTAGTCGCAAACCTGTGCGATGCATGGAATAATTACTTAAAATGTAATCTAAAGAATTATTAGTTTAAATATGATTTTTTTTGTTTTTTATATTTTGTCTAAATATGAAAATTGATAATTATTAAAAGTTTATTATTATTGTGTTTATATATAAATATATTATAGTATTAGGCATTTATTATGATTGTGTTTATATATATGAACAATATATTATTTCTATTAAAGAAAATATAATGTGTTAAGATTCTATATGATTGTGTTTATATATATGAAACAATATATTATTTCTATTAAAGAAAATATAATGTGTCAAGATTCTAATGAGATGTTTAATTATGAATAAAAAAATTTAAAATGTAATCTAAAGAATTATTAGTTTAAATATGATTTTTTTTTGTCTTTTATATTTTGTCTAAATATGAAAATTGATAATTATTAAAAGACGTTTATTATTATTGTGTTTATATATAAAATATATTATAGTATTAGGCATTTATTATAATTGTGTTTATATATATGGAACAATATATTATTTCTATTAAAGAAAATATAATGTGTTAAGATTCTAATATGATGTTTATATATAGAAAAAATATTATTTCTATTAAAAAAATATAATGTGTCAAGATTCTAATGAGATGTTTAATTATAGAATAAAATTTAAATTCAATTAAAAAATATATATTAAAATAATGAGATGTCAAATTATGGAACCAGTTTATGTGACGCAATATTATGAAGTTAACCAAAAGTAAAAAAAAGTTTCAATTTTATATTATAGTATAAATTACTCAACCTGACTCAAAAAGTTTGCTAAGCAAATCTATCTTCATGATATAGCTAAGTCATAATTCTTCAAGTAGCAAACTTAGAGAATTAAGTGAATTTATTTTTAATTGTGCAAAATGTGAAAAAAAAAAAAAAAAAATGAAAGTAATGGAAGAAGCCATATTATAAATAATGAAGAGTGCCTTTGAAAATGTACTTAAGATTTTATTTATTTATGGTTACGATAGGATTGAACCTATAACATATGCTTCGTATTGATTATTCTTTATCATAAGGTTAAAATATCATTTTGTTTTGGTATTATGCATGATTTACATTCGAGTCTTGATTCAACGACGAAAGTTTTTATCAATTAAACTATCTGAAATCCACATTAATATAAATTTGTTAATATACTTTATATTTTACATTTTTTATATACACTAAAACTACTATTATACCAAAAAAAAAAAACTTAATCACCAGATTTTAATGGCTCCTCACAAACAAATTCTTGACTTCCCAATAAGAAAAGAAAAAGAGTATAATAAAGAAAATATACGAGTCATGACTCATGAGCATGGTTATTAGAATCCCGATTCGAATCTTAAAATCTTACGATTTTACGACTCAACATTTGGAAAACGATTCGAATCTTAACTGAATCTTAAAGGTGGTAGAATCTTAATAGAATCCCGATTTGAATCTTAGAATCTTTAGAATCCCGATTTGCTTCCGATTCTATACGATTCTACTGCACAAGGTTTATTCGGATTTTTTGGATTTTTTTTTTTTGGGCCTCCAATGAAAATTTGGCTTATATTGGACTAATTTTTACTTTTTAGTATGTTAGTACTTATTACTTAATAGCCCACCTTTTTTTTTTTTTGATAAAAGAAGCCCACCATTTTACTATTTTAGTATGTTAATGACTTAATATTAGACTGTTACTACTTATTAGCCCGCCCATAATTTGGAGGACATCTCTTCAGATGATGAGTGGATAGCTGCAGAAGAGAGTCCAAATGAACCAAATAAAGAATGGCCAAGTGTCTTTCATAGGGATGCTCAAGAGGAAGATGAAAATGGTAAGTGGGTTTTAAATCTTGTGAGTTATGAGTTATGACTTCCTTATTTGATCTTTATAAAATTTTGAATACAATTTATTTTTGTTCTTTTTTGCTAGGTGATAAAGATAAAGAAGTTCATAATCTTAGTGATTGTGAACTTGAAAATGAAGTAAGAGATTTTGATGATCTTCCCATGGATTTAGATGAAAGAAATGACATTTATGATGAAGGTCTTCCATTAGAGGACAACATTCATCAAATCAATGATGATTTTGGTTTTTAGATCTTGGGAAATATTTTGATTTATGTAGTGTTAAGTGTTAACTATGTTATTATTTGGAACATTATGTATGTTTGTAGTTAAGTGTTAACTATGTTATTATTTGGAACATTGTCATTATGTATGTTTGTAGTTATGTAGTATTAAAACTTGGAACTTGAAAGTTTGAACAATGATGATTTTGGTTTTTAGATCTTGGGAAATATTTTGATTTATGTAGTGTTAATTGTTAAGTGTTAACTATGTTATTATTTGGAACATTATGTATGTTTGTAGTTATGTAGTATTAAAACTTGGAAGTTTGAAGTTTGAAATTTATCATTTGGTATTTAATAGTTGATGATTTATTGCATTTTATAAATTTTATGCCAAAACTTATTTATTTTTCAATGATTCTTTAACCTATGTTATGAATTATAATTATTTATATATTATTTATTTTTTATTTACGGAAAGTAGAATCTTACGATTCACGATTCGATTCGCGAAACCCTCCCAACGATTCAAGGTAGAATCCCGATTTTAATAACCTTGCTCATGAGGACTCATATGGCAATACAGCAGATATCTCTAGATTTGGACAATTGTATAAAAGCTGTACAAAAATGTACAGATCCCACAACAACCGTCCGATCCCCATTCTCCAATCCCACCCGTCCAAACTTCAAACAATTTCAAAGCCCCCTCTCTGCCCGCCCAAACTCACACAAATTCAAATTCAAATTCAAAATCCCACACTCCCCATCTCGACCGTTAGTCCTCCTTCCCTATAAATCCCTTCACCCCATTTCCTTTCCCAAAAAAAAGGTTTCTCCCCCAAACCCGAAACGCCGCTCAACCCGACCACCGCCACCATGGCAGTCGAGAAAAAGCGCCCCTTACAACCCTCCACCGCCACCAACGTGGACCCCACTCCACCCGCCGGACCCGCCGGGAAAACCATTGAAGAAGTGTACCAGAAAAAAACCCAACTCGAACACATCCTCCTCCGGCCCGATACCTACATCGGCTCCATCGAGAAACACACCCAATCCCTCTGGGTCTTCGAGCAGGACCTCATGGTCCACCGTCCGATCACCTTCGTCCCCGGCCTCTACAAGATCTTCGACGAGATCTTGGTCAATGCCGCCGATAACAAGCAGCGAGACCCCAAGATGGACTCTCTCAAGGTCGTCATCGACGCCGAAGAGAATTGTATTAGCGTGTACAACAATGGGGATGGAGTACCGGTCGAGATTCACCAGGAAGAGAAGGTGTACGTGCCTGAATTGATATTTGGACACTTGTTGACGAGTAGTAATTACGACGATACCGTCAAGAAGACCACCGGTGGGCGTAACGGATATGGCGCCAAGCTCACGAATATCTTCTCGAGGGAGTTCGTTATCGAGACCGCCGATGGAAAGCGCCAGAAGAAGTATAAGCAGGTTGATTTTTACATATATGTGTTACTTTCTTGGAGTTTTAGGGTTTTGGATTCTTGGAAATGATTTTGATTGTGTATGTTGGATTAATTAGTTGTTATGAGTTGATGTTAGTGATTGTTTGATTTAGGGGTTTGGAAATGATTTTGATTTGTATAAGAAGGTGATATCTTGCACTTGTTTTTTTTGGGTTTTTAGGTTTTCGATTTGGATTCTTGGACTTGATTTTGGTGGTGTTTGTATGTGGTTTAATTGGTTGCTATGAGCTGGGGTTAGTGATTATGATTTAGGGTTATTTTATTTATTTATTTATTTTTTGGATTTTGGATTCTTGGGCTTGATGCATATGTGGTTTAGCTGGTTGTTACAATTTACAAGGATTTCTTGGTGTTAGATTTTTTTGATTGAGTTTTGGGGTGATGGGATATAATTAGGATTTAGGGGTTTTGTATGTTTTTTTAATAGTTGTTTGGTGTTGATTAGGCATTTTGTTTAGTTGTTGTTCTTTGTTATCTTTGATTCATTTTTCGAACTGATACAATTTTGGATTATGTGATGTTTAGATCAATTTTTTATTAATTAGTTTTGATTTTCTTCATGTTAATGTGTGAATTTTTACAATGAGAAACTTTGGTACTGTTTTTTACAATGAGAATTAAATGATTATATAAGCAAAGTGTCAATAGGTTATAGGTTTTGAGGGTGTTTTAACCTAATGTGGAGAGTTGTGTTCATAGATGTTTTTTTGTGGAGTAATTAATTGTTTTCCAAGTGATCATGATGCCAGTAAACAAAGCATTAGCATCCTGTTCTAGATTAAGTCTTATTTTCTTTGAAAAACATATTAGTACATCTGTGTGCTAACTCAGTAAATTGTTTTGTTGATCTGAAGGTATTCTCTAGCAACATGGGAAAAAAATCTGAACCAGTCATCTCAAAGTGCAAAGAGAGTGATAACTGGACTAAGGTTTCATTTAAGCCTGACTTGGGAAAATTTAACATGACTCATCTTGAGGACGATGTGGTTGCGCTAATGAAAAAGCGGGTGATTGACATGGCTGGATGCCTTGGGAAGTCTGTGAAGGTTGAACTGAATGGAAGTCGGGTCCCTGTAAAATCATTTACCGATTATGTTAATCTCTATTTAGATTCTGCTGCGAAATCTAAACCTGAGAAACCTCCAAGGTTCTTTCTACGAAACTCTGAATGTTTTCTCTTCTTTTGTTTTTGGTTTTCCTTCTTAGTATCTATTTGCTTACTAGATTCTTTTGTTTCCTCAGCTATCATGTGAAAGTTAATGATAGGTGGGAGATATGTGTGAGTGTTAGTGATGGGCAGTTTCAACAGGTATTTACATGATCGTTTGAAGCAAAGGGATTAATGAGTCCATTGCAATTGTAATTGTGTTAGACTTACATGGATTTTGTTTGTTTGTATTTTTTACCAGGTCAGCTTTGTGAATTCGATTGCCACAACAAAGGGTGGAACTCATGTTGATTACATCACCAATCAAATTACAACCTATTTGATGAATTTTGTAAATAAGAAAAACAAGAATGCCAACATTAAAGCCCATAATGTCAAGAACCACCTGTGGGTTTTTGTCAATGCTCTTATTGACAACCCTGCTTTTGATTCCCAAACTAAGGAAACTCTGACAGTTCGTCAAACCAGTTTTGGCACCAAGTGTGAGCTTTCACAAGATTTTCTGAAGAATGGTTCGTTTCACTTGATTATTCATTATTTTGTACACTAGTATGTTACCTTTGAAGTACTGGAGAGTGATTCTTATGAACGACTTATTTTACAGTCACAAAGTCTGGAATTATAGAAAGTCTCCTATCATGGGCAAATTACAAGCAGAGCAAAGATCTTAAAAAAAGTGATGGAACAAAGACAGAGAAGATTCATGGTATTGAAAAGCTGGACGATGCTAACAAAGCAGGAGGGAAGGAATCTGATAAATGTACCTTGATTTTGACTGAAGGAGATTCAGCTAAGGCTCTTGCAGTAAGTTGTTGTGTTATCATGCAGTGTATTTTAGCATCAAAGTTAACACCTTTGTGTTTCACTTCTGTTATGAGTTTTGACTGTATTCAGCCTAATACAGTTGGCTGGGCTTGCTGCTGTGGGTCGAGATTACTATGGTGTGTTCCCATTGAGAGGTAAATTGCTCAATGTGAGGGAAGCCACCACTAAACAGCTCACTGAGAATAAAGAAATTGGGTACATAAAGCAGATTATGGGACTACAGCAGAATAAAGAATACAGCAATGTCAAGTCTTTGAGATATGGTCATTTGATGATAATGACTGATCAGGTGTGATGCCTTAAGTTTCTTTTGCTCTTTTGTTCTTGTTTCCCGTTTACAATTCTCTCTTCAAGGCACATGGACTACCTTCAACAAGTTCTCAAATAACATTTTTTTTAAACTATAATGCTTGCAGGATCATGATGGCTCCCACATCAAAGGGCTGTTGATCAATTTTATTCATTCTTATTGGCCATCACTGTTAAAAGTTCCATCTTTCTTAATTGAGTTTATCACTCCTATTGTGAAGGTTGGTATTCTCTGTTAACTATTCCAAATATTAGCATAACTTTAATATAAGTGGAATGCTTGTTGAGGGAAAATTGTCATTTTATCATCTTTGCAGGCGACTCACAAAAATGGGACACAATTATCGTTTTATACAATGCCTGAGTATGAGTCATGGAAGGAAAATTTGAGGGGCAGTGCAAGTGGATGGACTATCAAGTACTATAAGGTTTGCATTTTAAATTTGTTACATGTAATGAGAACCAATTGGAGCACCTTTTATTATATTGTCTGTTTTCTGTCTGGTTACTCTGTCTTTCACATACTGATTTCTTTCTGTGTTTATAGGGGCTGGGAACAAGCACATCAAAAGAAGGGAGAGAGTATTTTGCAAATCTTGAGAATCACAGGAAAGATTTTATTTGGGAAGATGACCAGGATGGGGAGGCCATTGAGCTGGCATTCAGTAAGAAGAAGATAGAAGAGAGGAAGAGTTGGCTCAGGCAGTTTGAGGTCAAAGTTTTTGACATTTTGTTCTTGTGGTTTTTAGAGAAAGAGAATGAACATATATCTAATGTAACACCTTCTTAATGTGCAGCCTGGTACTCACCTTGATCAGACGACCAAGCTCATAAAATACAGTGACTTTGTCAACAAGGAGCTTATATTGTTTTCCATGGCGGATCTTCAAAGGTCTATTCCTTCCATGGTTGATGGCCTGAAGCCAGGTCAAAGGAAAATTCTTTTCTGCTCTTTCAAGAGGAACTTTGTCAAGGAAGCAAAAGTTGCCCAGTTTTCTGGTTATGTGTCTGAGCATTCAGCTTACCATCATGGTGAGCAGAGTCTTGCGAGTACCATCATCGGTATGGCACAAGATTATGTGGGCTCCAACAACATTAACCTGCTTCAACCAAATGGCCAATTTGGCACTCGTAATTATGTGAGATTAATAAACCCCATGTGTCACTCTATAAAGCTGCATCCAGTTCAGTCTGCCTTTTTAGTTCTGATCTTACACTGACATTTTGAATTTACAAATGATCTGTTCAATTTCAGGGAGGCAAAGATCATGCGAGTGCTAGGTATATCTATACCCGGCTTTCTCCTATCACACGGTTTCTGTTCCATAAGGATGATGATGACCTTCTTGACTACTTGAATGAAGATGGGCAATTAATTGAACCAACTTGGTATCTTTTTTCCCATTCTTCTTCTCTCTATTTGGTAGAAGCGATTTAGCATTTTGTATGAAGAACTTCTATATTAATAAGGCTTACAATTTCTTTAATTTTTTTTGGTAATTTTAGGTACATGCCAATTATACCAACGGTTCTTGTCAATGGTAGTGAAGGAATTGGGACTGGTTGGAGCTCTTACATTCCTAATTACAACCCGAGAGACATTATAGCAAATGTTAGGCACTTATTGAATGGTGATACCATGGAGCCTATGGATCCATGGTATAAATGGTTTAAAGGAACTATTGAGAAAACTGCAAAGGAAGCTGGGAATAGCTACACAGTTTGTGGAATTATAGAGGAAGTCAATGAGACAACGCTGAGGATATCAGAGCTGCCAATCCGTAGGTGGACCCAAGATTATAAGGAATTCCTGGAATCTATTTCTTCAAGTAATAAAGATTGCAAGGATCCCATCATTGAGGTAAATTTGCTTAAGTCCTTGAGAATTATGGTATCCACCACAAAGTGTATTTTGGGTTGTACCCAGTTTCTCATGAAAAATTATACTGGCTGCAGGATTTCAATATGAATTGTGATGATGTAACAGTAGAATTTGACGTCTTCTTGACCAATGAGAACTTGATTAGGGCCACTCAAGAGGGTTTGCTGAAGAAATTTAAACTAACAACTACAATTAGCACAACTAACATGCACCTGTTTGACTCAAAGGGCGTGATTAAGAAGTATGACAACCCAGAGCAAAGTATGTGAGATGAAATAGAATTCTTACATTGATTCAACAATATATTTCCATGATAACACACTTACTGTTTTTGATTTTTCCTCCTGCAGTTCTTGAAGAATTTTTTCACGTAAGACTTGAATTTTATGAGAAAAGAAAGGTGAGCTCACTTATGTTCATAGGAAAGAGTACAGATAGCTATTCAATAATTTCAGCCGTTTCTTACAGAAACATCTATTAACAGAAATCTTCATAATTCGTGCAGAAATTTCTGTTGGACAAACGTGAAATGGAGCTGTTGAAGGTGGAAAACAAGGTTAGGTTTATCCTTGCGGTTGTGAGTGGAGAGATCATCGTGAGCAATAGAAAGAGAGCTGATCTGTTCGTTGAGTTGCAAAGAAAAGGTTTCACTCCCTTTCCAAAGAAAACTAAAGCTGTTGAACCAGAAGTTGCTGGTGCAACTGAGGATACAGAAGAAACAGAAGTGAACTCTCATGCTGACAGCAGTAACGTGGTACAGATTAGTGATTATGAGTATCTACTGGCCATGGCAATTGGATCCTTGACCCTTGAGAAGGTTCAGGAGCTATGTGCTGAAAGGGATAGGCTCAATAAGGAGGTTGATGAATTGAGAAAGGAAACTCCGAAGTCTTTTTGGAGGAAAGATCTTGATGCTTTGGACAGGCAACTCGATGTATGACTAAAAAATTAACAATTCCTTGTGATGATTTGTTTATTTTGTTTCCTACTGTTTCTTGACTGTTTAGTTTTTTGTCATTCAGGAGCTCGATAAAAGCGATGCTCAGTCGGAGGAGTTGAGAAAGAAAATGAGAGGCAAAGCAAGGGATGCAGCTGCTATGAAGTCTACTAGACAAGCACCCAAGAACCCACGCAAGAACAATACTAAGAAGGCAAATAATGCAGAATCTGTTGCGGAAACCATCTCAACATCATCTATGACTGCAATGGAAATCGGTAGGCCTGGAACAATTTTATGTTTATTATAAGATATTGTTAGTTTTTTGTTTGATTTTTGGTTTACATCTTGCTTGCTTTACCAGAGAAAGCTCCCCAGGCAGCGAAACCCAAAGGCAGAGCAGGCTCTAGGAAGGCTCCTACTAAGGTCTGTTCTTTTCCTATATTCCATTCTTCCCTTGTAAAGGATCTCTCTAGAACTCATGTTGTTATTACTTGTTCTTTTCAGAAGGAAAAGGCAACTTTAGTTTTGACTGATGACGATGACGATGATGACGACGACGATATGCTCGATCTTAAAGAACGACTTGCTGCCTATAACCTTGACTCATCTCCTGAGCAATCAGCCGGTAAATTCTATATGCTTATATTTGTGCTTTTTAGGATCATTACACTATTTCTTCACCACACTAGCACAAGTGTGCTGAAATGTAAGAAATAAAGAGAGTGGAAGATGTGGGGATATTGTTTGCAAACTGGATAATATATTATGTTTTTATGTGAAAGAGAACAAAATCAACTACAAGAGAATAAAATATTGTTATGTACATTGATAGAATTTTACCATGATAAAAACATCAACTTAAAATATTTTCATGCTGACAGCCACTGAACCCAAAGTACCTGCCAAGAAGAAAGAACCAAGCAAAAGGGCTGCTGCACAGAAGAAGCCCTTGCCAATTGTTTCAGAGATATCTGATGATGATGATGATATTCATGAAATTGATGATGAAGACTTTGAGCCTGAAATTGTTGCTGCTCCAGAAGCAGGAAAGAAGGGTGGGAGGAAACCGGCTGCAAAAGCCAAGGCAGCTAAGCCCCCTGCAGCAGCAAATAAGAGAGGTGCAGCCAACAAGCAGCAGTCTCAGACATTGGGCCAGAAGCTTTTAACCAACATGTTAAAGCCTGCTGAAAATCCTGGGATTTCACCAGAGAAGAAAGTGAGAAAGATGAGGGCATCTCCATTCAACAAGAAAAGTGGTTCTGTGTTGGGCAGGGTTGGTGAGGACAATGAGACAGCTGGAGATGAAGAAAATTCAGGTTCTGCTTCTACTTCTGTCAGTACTGAAGAAAGTATTGAAGTTGTACCAGCAAGAGCAAGACCCCAAAGGGTGAACCGCAAGCAGACAAGGTATGTATTGAGTGACTCTGAAAGTGAAAATGCCACTGAAGATTCTGAGAGTGATGAAGAGGACTAGAGTAGTTGTATTGTTGAGAAACTGACTGAAAAACTTGAAATGGGAACTAAATCTCATTCCCCTTTTAATGTACTCCATGACTCTTAGTTGTTACTTTGATTATCTGTTAAACTGCATTCCCTGGCAATAATCACGGTCTATTGTGATTTGTTATGGGCAAGGATTTTCTTTTCCCCTTCAATGCAATTCTACGGTTACATCTTATCATAGAATATTATTTACATGGCTTTGGATGGGAATTTAACAGGGTTTCATTACTTTGGATTGGCTTGAAATTTGAACCTTGACAAATTTAAATAAGTAGAATTATGTAAGGATGTAACGAAAATTTCACATGAAGCATTAACATTTCCAGATGTTGGTTTTGTTACATGTTTATTATTTATAATTATTGTTTAAAGGATGCAAGAGAATTATCTTCCTTATAATCTTTTTCATGGACAAAAGAAATTAAAGTGTACGTTAGAAAAATGCAAAACATGCCTTAGGCTTCACCAAGAAGAGTAAGAAACCTAGAGTAACATGGTAAAGTTGAGCATGGCTACCAAATACCACAATTAGCATTCTAGATTGGATATTGGACAAGTTTAGTATCTCTAATCTCTATTCTTCTACCCATACCAAAATAGCAACCAATTGAGGATATAGCCCAAGACTATTACCCTTGATTATGCGTCAAATCAAAAGGAATATAAAAATAAAGTAATGAAAAAAAGAAAAGAATCTTAGATAAAGAATACATTGAAGCAGGAAGACAATGTAGAAACTAAAAGGAAGACAATGCGTCAAATCAAACTGAAATACATTCATGATAATTTCAGCTTTCATGAGAATGTTTTCAACAAAGAACTAAGATTAGGATCATACGTTAAACATATAGGAATAATTGGAAGCTATCCTTTTCTGTTACAAATGAGATTCGACCCTCTGGATTCAAGAGACTAATTGGAAGCTATCATTTTCTGTTATAATTAAATGAGATCGACCTTAATTATCAAGAAAAAAAAAAAAGAGATTCGACCTCAAGATTCAAGTCTTATAAGAGATAGTCTTTTTGTTTAGGTCTATTAGAGACTAATTGGAAGCCATCCTTGTCTGTTATAAATGAGATTCGACCCTCATGTCTTTTGTATGGTGAATAAGATTCAATCCCAGATATTTTGTATAATAACAATTAATTTTATAGGCTAAAATGACAGGTACTCACAACCACCTACTAGCTAGCTGTTAAACATTATTGATTTCCCAATTTATATGATTAATACATAGGACTTCGCCTCTCAAATATGGTGAAAACAGTCACCGATCATCCAATTATTATTATTATTTTTTGGGGGCGGGGGGGGGGGGGGTTGGTTTAGATTATAACGAGTGAAAGAAGGGGATTTGAACTTCGAGCCTAAATTTTCTTTGATGGGAGAACAAAGCAATTTCATTGAATTGTTCTTTTAGGGAAACAACCTTTTAAATTAGCATTAATTAAATCACAGTTATTTAATAAATTAAAAAATACATTAAAAAAATCAAATCATACATGCCCTTATAATCCAACTCACACATTGCATTTATTTGCTTTCACAACATTGTTAAAAGTTAAGACGACCGAACCCAAGTCAGTTGAATGAAAGAAGTAGAAAAAACAAAAGTACTCAAAAGTCAGTGGACATTAAATGCTATCAGTTGTTCTTCCCGAGAATGGTTCATATTCACGCGGTGTTTTATTTTCTTTTGAAATTTGATGCAAGTTGTGGAAAAATGGGCATGTCTTATTCGCATTGATCGTTGTGTTATACCCCACATATTACGTGTAGTACTATCAATCATGCAAGCATTCAAAGAGGGTCTTATATTTTGCATCCATCTGCCTAGTTTATCTTCCTCCTCTCATCATAGAGATATTTCTTCTCTTACTCTTCTCGTAAAGATATTGCACGTACAGTAAGAAATGGCGGAAGGAGTTCTGTTCGAAGTTGCTTCGGGAATTATCGAGAAAGCAGGCGAGCTAGCAGTCCAAGAGATTGGACTACTCTTGGGTGTCAAAGAAGAGATCGGAAAACTCAGGGAGACGGTTTCCACAATCAAGGCTGTGCTTCTGGATGCAGAGAAAAAGGAGCATAGCAATCAAGTCAAAGAGTGGTTGAAAAGGCTAAGGGATGCCATTTATGATGCAGATGATTTGCTGGATGACATCTCCACTGAAGCTTTGCAACAGGAAGTGAATAAGGTACGCTTCTGCTTTTCCAAATCAAAACAGCATGCATATGCACATAAAATGGCTCATAAAGTTAAGGCAATGATGGAGAGGCTAAAGACCATAGGAAGGGATAGGGAATTGTTCCACTTTGAGGAACGTCTTGAGGAGACACAAGTTAGGAATAGGGCGAGAGAGACTCATTCTTTTGTACGTGCTGAAGATGTTATTGGGAGAGAGAATGATAAAAAGGCAATTATTGGAATTCTTTTGGATTCTAATGTTGAAGAGAATGTTTCCATCCTTCCGATAGTTGGAATCGGAGGGTTGGGGAAGACCACGTTAGCTCAACTGGTATTCAATGATGAAGAAATCAAGAAACATTTTGAGAAAAAACTTTGGGTGTGTGTCTCTCATAATTTTGAGGTAAAAGGAATTGTTGAGAAAATTTTAGAGTGTGCAATAATTAAAAAACCAAAAAAGCTTGCAATGAACACACTGGTTAAAAAGCTTAAGAAAGAAATTGATAAAAAGAAATACTTACTTGTGTTGGATGATGTATGGAATGATGATCGTGAAAAATGGCTTAACCTGAAAAGTATTTTAATGAGTGGTGCCAAAGGCAGTAAAATATTGGTGACAACACGGGAGAAAAAGGTTGCAGGAATTGTACAAACTATGCAAGCATACTTTTTAGAGGGTTTAAATGATTTTGATGCTTGGATTTTATTTAAGCAAATGGCTTTTGAAAATGGTAAAGAGCCAAAGAATCCAGGCATCAAGGCAATTGGAATGGAAATTATTGAAAAGTGCAGAGGAGTCCCTCTTGCCATAAGGAGTATAGGAAGTATATTATACTTTAAAAACCCTGAAAAGGATTGGTCCCCCTTTAAGAACAATGAACTTTCAAAAGCAAGTGATATCCTGGAAACACTTAAGCTAAGTTATGATCATCTTCCGTCATATTTGAAGCAGTGCTTTGCTTATTGCTGTTTATTTCCAAAGGATTACAAAATTCATAAACCAACATTGATTAAAATGTGGATGGCGCAAGGATTCATTAGGTCTTCAAGTCAAAACCAGAGCTTAGAAGAAATTGGTGATGAGTATTTTAAGGAATTGGTTTGGAGATCATTCTTTCAGGAAGT